>JAZDUH010000240.1:457500-850000 GCA_036419115.1 Scarus forsteni | reverse complement strand
ACCTAATAAAGAGGCCGCTGCTCTTATCTACCACATGTCCAGAAAAACTTCATCTGAAGGTCTCCCTAAGACCAACAAGACCTCCAGAACTCTGAAGGTCCACCTTAGACCAACAAGACCTCCGGAACTCTGAAGGTCCACCTTAGACCAACAAGACCTCCAGAACTCTGAAGGTTCACCTTAGACCAACAAGACCTCCAGAACTCAGCAGGTCCACCTTAGACCAACAAGACCTCCAGAACTCAGCAGGTCCACCTTAGACCAACAAGACCTCCAGAACTCTGAAGGTCCACCTTAGACCAACAAGACCTCCAGAACTCTGAAGGTTCACCTTAGACCAACAAGACCTCCAGAACTCTGAAGGTCCACCTTAGACCAACAAGACCTCCAGAACTCAGCAGGTCCACCTTAGACCAACAAGACCTCCAGAACTCAGCAGGTCCACCTTAGACCAACAAGACCTCCAGAACTCTGAAGGTCCAGCTAAAGACCAACAAGACCTCCAGAACTCTGAAGGTCCAGCTAAAGACCAACAAGACCTCCAGAACTCAGCAGGTCCACCTTAGACCAACAAGACCTCCAGAACCCTGAAGGTCCAGCTTAGACCAACAAGACCTCCAGAACCCTGACGGTCCAGCTTAGACCAACAAGACCTCCAGAACCCTGACGGTCCAGCTTAGACCATCATCTCCAGACCTCAGACAGTCCATGTGGGCGATGTGGACCTGCTCACAGGTTCTGTTCTCACCTGTTCTGCCGTTTGGAGCTCAGATGATCTCCTAAAGTTCCTCCTGGTGGATCTTCATGGACAGTCCTGATAACATCCGGGTTCTTCTCTGCTCTGTTAGCTTAGCTAACGCAGAAGCTACCTGCCGTTTGTTTATCGACTTTTACCGGAAACAGTTCAAACTCCCGCCTCTTCCCCGCGTGTCTGATCAGGGTGCAGTACCACCTGTCACCACCACGCAGGCTGTCGTCCAGCAGAAGGCGGAGTGAGGGTGGCGCTGTTTCCCCGTTTCTTAGATAAACGGGAGAGAGACGGAGACGGTGAAGCCTGAGTCTGAACCTGTTTGACCAAATAATTAAATAATTAAATAATTTAATAACTAATAAAGATCCAAGTGTTCAACCCAGATATTCAAAGGTCATAATTACAATAATTAACCAATCTTTTCTTTTCTTGTCACATAAATGAGCTATTTAGTCGTTTTTAGGAGGTTTGCTCAGGATTTCTGTTTTTTAGTTTTTTGCTGTTTGTGTTTTTTCTGTTAAACTTCATTAAAAATAAAAACTGATGCAAAGCAGAAGATCAAATGATGTCTGATTTCTGAAGCTGTAGAGAAGGATGGAGGTGGGTTTGTTTACCTGTGAACATGAAGGTGTGTTTGGACCTGCTCTCACTCAGAAATATTAAATATATTTATATGTATTTACAGAAGAGGAGTTACTGCTTTGAGATAAAACTGTAGAGACATGAAGGCCCAGAATAAACTGATTTTAGTCTTTTTAACATGGACTCTTACTCTTCTGAGGCAGATCTATCATAGAAGTTTGACCAGAGAAGATCTGACTAAATGTCTGAAAGCTTCTGAATGACAAAAACAAGTTTGGAAAAGTTTTTAAATCTTCATTTTGGTTCTGTGAAGCAGTTTCAGTCTGACCTGAGTGAAGCTGTAAGGTCTGCTGCACCACACTGAGCCTGAGCTGATTATGGTTATTAATATTTCTTAATACCTTTTTATCTGTTATATTTCAATTTTTCAGTTAAGATTTATTATTTGGAATTTTATTTTCTGTGAACTGCTTTTTTTACCACCCTCCTTTAGCTGCTTTATTACACATCTGGTTTTAGATTATCTCATTTTACCATATTATTTAAATGTTATAATATTAATTTATTTACTTTACTTTCTCTAGAGTATTTTTAATAATTTCTTGTGATTTTTAATTTTAATTTAAGTTTTAACTCTTGTGTTTGAAAAGTTAAGGCATAAAAACCACCTGAGCTCTACCTTCTCCTGGAGTCCTGTCGTAGATCATATGGAAGCTTTTCTTCTGGTCGTGGTTGATGATCACCTGAGTGTAACAGTAACCGTGGTCGTGGTGATAAAGTGACTGTAGGTGAGTCTGACATTTATGTGGTGTATGCTTGGTAAGGAAACCCAGTCAGAGTGTGTCTTGTTTTTTTAAGAGCCTTGTAAACCTGACTGTATATGTCTGTTTACTTGTTTGAAAAAAAAATCCTTTTTATGTTTTTGTTCATTTATTTAGTGTGTTTTGTATGTGAATTGTGAGGGGGGGTGGGGTCTTTTTATTTTCATTTGTACACAATTTTCTGCTTTTTATGTCATTTATTATTTTATTTTACTTATGTGAGCACTTTGTGCTATACATTTTAATATTTAAAGTGCTATAGAAATAAAGTCTGACTGATCAGTCCTTTACCTGCAGGTTAAATCACTCCTGTTCTCTAGTCTGATCAAACTTAAATCTTTTTCTATTCTCACACAAACAGATTCATATCAGAGCCTCGTGTCTTTTTTCTTCTTATCAAACATCAAAGATAAAAACAGAATAAAATATTCACTGAAATATTAAAGTCTCTCTGAGACTGAGCAGAAAATCCAAAGTTTGTTTGATGCTGATCAGAAAACTGGTTAAACTGCAGAGCTGCTCACAGGTGAGCTCGACTTTATTCTGTGGTCGTGGATTTATTCTGTGGTCGTGGATTTATTCTGTGGTCGTGGATTTATTCTGTGGTCGTGGATTTATTCTGTGGTCGTGGATTTATTCTGTGGTCGTGGATTTATTCTGGTGGTTTACTGTAACAGATTCTGTTAAAGTCTCAGAGGAGCTCAGGCTGAAGGTTTGTGCTCTATCATAGATCCACACGTCAGGGAAAGAAAAAAACTTCTGTTTTAATGATCTGGGACCAGAAGAGGAAAAGTGACCACAGAGTATTTAAAAAAAATCCCCGTTATTAAAACATATATCTATATTAATGTTTCCTTTCCCAGTGCAGATGGTTTAACAGCAGCAGCACAGCGCCCCCTGATGGCTGCAGAGGACGGAGCACATGGAGCAAACTGAAAACACATTAACCCTTTCATGCATGATGTCCACTGCAGTAAACAGATATTTGAAATACATGTTATACCCTTTAGGTTGCAGTACAATGCCCAACTATCAGGAGGGGAACTCATAAACACTTTTCTCAAGTTTAATACAAATATTAAATTCACACTTTGTTTTTTTACCGTATTCAGATGTTGCATCATATATCCAAAACAACCAACAAAGGGCAAATTTGGCATCACACCTGAATTCTGATTCTGAAGAAAATACTCTTTAGACTTTGTTCACACCTCTCAATGTGTTCAGATCTAATCAGAGAAAACTAAAGTGAGTTTGAAGAATGCAGAGGAGCTCTGAGTGTGTTTCTGTTCTGATGACGGCTTCTCTGATAAAGAAATCAATAAATGAAGGAGAGGCCACAGTGTGGTCTGAGTCCATCTTTAATGACACAAACAGCCTCAGAGTAAATAAATAAAACATGAAAACACTTCTTCATCGGTCCAGCTTCTCCTTTTGGACTTCAGTCCAACGTTGACATGAAATAAAGTTTGTTCAAGTAAAGTCCTGACCCACAGTCCGTCTGACAAGAAAAGAAAAGAATAAAACTTTACAGAGAGACTAAAGTCCTGACCCAGTCCGTCCGACAGGAAAATAATAAAAGAATAAAGCTGTACAGAGAGACTCAGACGTGGAAGAACAGACAGCAGCTTCACTGCCTTTAAACCAGCAAACATCCTGGATCAGATGGTTCAGACCGAGCCACACTCTGGTCAAACTACACCTAACAGTCCAGAAACTACATCTACACCTACTAACGAGGACAGGACCGTGTTCAGACCACCTACAGCCCATAAGGGATGATCAGGTCACAGCAGCAGACTGAAGTCCTGCAGACCAAACCGCAGGGACGGACTTCAAACATGTTCATCAGAAGTAGTGCTGTTGGATTAAAAAATCTGATCCATTAATTATGACCTGTAATTAATCTAATTAATCTATTTTTAATCTGACTTTAAAAATTACTGAAAAAGCCTGAGCTTGAGCTATTTTCATTTAAATTCATTAGATTATTGTAGCAGATCGAAAGATTGTTCTCCACCCCCCAAAAACTGAAGCACAAGAAGCCCCATGCATAAAAACTCTGCAGCTTTAACGGACCAATCAGAGGACAGAGGCGGAGCTACAACAACAGGAAGTGACTGCATGTTTGAAAAAAACAGCGGTGTGTAAAAGTGATCTGCAGTTTAATCAGAAATGGACTCCATTTATTTAAAAGAGGAGAAAAGAACGTCACTACAAGCTTTCTGATGGAAATCATGATTTTGCTCTTCTCCTGACCGGAGATCACCGCAGAGAGAGACGCGGAAATGCTATGCTAACAACGCTGAGCCGTAGTCACGTGATATTAAATAACCTCGCCTTAAATGTTTACCAGGAGAACTTGGTGGTTTTGTCTTTGAGGTTCATGTCTCATGTGTTTGATGACTCATCTGTGTGGAATCATTTAATGTAAGATAAGATGATAGTCTAAGGACTGACGTACTCGTAGTTTAAGCTAACGGCTAACAGCAGGGTCGAGCTGCTACATCATACTGTGGCTTGCTGTGATTGGTCTGTGAAGAGTGTGACGAGCAGACCGATCGTCCAATCACGTCCAAATACCAAAACATAAAAATGAGATTAACAAGATTAAAAAACAAAGCGCGTTATGACTGTCATTAATGAATCCTTATTAACAGGATAATTTGACGTCCCTAATCAGAAGATTTAAGAGTTTTTTTCTCCCTGTTTTAAATTTTTTAAATACTATTATGATGCCATCCTGTCAGCACAGTTTAGACCCGTTTCAGTTTGAATTTATGTAGACGAGCCCGCCTACATCCAGACTACAACGTGAACATTTTTGACTCAGTTGAGACCATTATTTGATTTACTTTATTAAATCAAGATTTGTGAAAAAGAAAACTAAATGAGGCTTTTATGTTTCAGCCATGTTACCCATCCCTACCTGAAGGACTCAGTTTCTGATTAACAAAGGTGTGACGTTAGGGACGTGTGAGCCTGGAGCGGTGAGGTCGTCATGGAGACGAGGAGCAACATCTCTGAGAGTGAAGGAGTGTTCCTAATGAAGTGGCCGGTGACGCTTTAGAGAGATATGCTGGATAAATGAGTCAAACTCACACGTGGACATTTCTGTTCTCTTTAGTTAATAATCTGAATGTTTTTGAACTTTAAGAATCGGTAAGTCTTTAATAATCTGGAGCAGCGTGTTACTGCGAGGATCCAAACACGAGGACAGTTTGGATCATTAAACACTAAAACTGAGTTCAGCTTTGGTCTTCAGGACTTCTGTTCAGCTGATGATGATGTTTATTAAGATCTCATTAAAGTTCAAACTTTAGACTTTAACAATAAACCAGAGAAACTCTCCTGATGATTCAGCAGTGACCAAACTGCTCCTCCACTCACTAAAGTCTGAAACACAGTCCACATAAAACATAAAGCATCAGTTTTAATAATAATCCAAACCACAGAGCAGATTAACGACATCATGGCTGCTGCATGAGCCTGACGGAGCAGCCCTGTGATTGGCTGATCTCTGTGAGCTCAGATTTATAACCTGTGATCATCAGACGTGAACACTCGTCCATCGTCCCTATCTGCACCCCGCTGTGTCACAGCTGAATTATGGGTAATGTAGGCCGATCTGAACAGGAAGTGGGTGTTAACCACGCCCTCTGCTGCACCTGCTGCACCTGAACAACATTTGGCGGGGCCAGGATGGCACAGGGCGGGGCCAGGATGGCGTCCTTAAGGCTGCAGGGGGGGGTGATGAGCGTCTGCCTGCAGGTGTGGTCACCTGACCAGGGGCAGCCGCTGTCTGAAGGATAAGCTCCGCCTCTTTCCAGCACCACACCTCAGTCTGCAGCAGAGGTCTGAGCTCTCGTCACCGGGTCACCTCCTCCTCCATCGCCTCCTTCTCCTCCATCTCCTCCTCCTTCTCCTCCTCCTCCTCCTTAGGTGCTCCTCCTCCTCAGGTGCGCCTCCTCTTGTTGCCTCCTGGACTGGCCGGGTTGGAGGAGGACATCAGCTTCTCTGCGGCTCGACTCCTCTTCCTCTTCTCTGCCTCCTTGGCCGAGCCTCCTTCACTGACTCCTTTGTCCTTGTCTCGCTCCCTCTCCCGACTGCTGCTCGTTCGCTCCGACATCTTCCCTGAAGAGTTACTGCCTGGAGACGAGAGAGGAGGAGAGAGGAGGAGTGACGAGGAGAGAGGAGGAGAGAGGAGGAGAGAGGAGGTGTGACGAGGAGAGAGGAGGAGAGAGGAGGAGAGAAAAGGAGAGAGGAGGAGAGAGGAGGAGAGAGGAGGAGAGAGGAGGAGAGAGGAGGAGAGAGGAGGAGTGACGAGGAGGAGAGGAGGAGTGACGAGGAGAGAGGAGGAGAGAGGAGGAGTGAGGAGGAGAGAGGAGAGAGGAGGAGTGACAAGGAGAGAGGAGGAGAGAGGAGGAGAGAAAAGGAGAGAGGAGGAGAGAGGAGGAGTGAGGAGGAGAGAGGAGGAGAGAGGAGGAGTGAGGAGGAGAGAGGAGGAGAGAGGAGGAGAGAGGAGGAGTGAGGAAGTTGGAAGTTTGGAATAAGAACCTGAAATTCTATTTTTTTATTTTGATTATTTTTCCACCAGATCAAACGTTACTCCGCTCTCACAGCATGGCACAAAAACAAAGCATCAAAATCTGAGATACTGACAAAACCTGACCATCACAGGCCCTGATGCTAACGCTAATACTAATGCTAACTCTAACACTAATGTTAGTGCTAACACTGATACTAACACCAATACTAACACTAATGGCCCTTTTCCATTAGCCCTACTCTACTCTACTCTACTCTACCCGGCTCTACTCTACTCGCCTTGTGCTGCTTTTCCATTAGCTCCAGTCGCCTGCCCAACAGGGTGCAGTGTCGCTGTAAACAGCTGAGCAGCTCTGTGATGACGCCATTTTGAGCGCGACACAACAATCTGTGTCTTTTTGTCACAAACCGAGTAAAAAAGGAAAGCAGAAGAAGGCTGCAGGTGGTAAGAAGAAATACCCCTTGAGAAGCACAGGAGAGTTTTGGAAGCTATACAACAGAATGAAGCCGAGGACGAGAGCAATCCAGCTGCAAAGAAAAGACGTATGAGGGTAAGCTAATGGTAGCTACCGCTAGCATGCTAGGTCGTCACACTCATGACTCATCGATGACGACATTGTCTGACCAATCAGTAGCCGGCAGTTGGTGACGTCATCTTTTAGTATGGACTCAGCTCGCTTAGAACCAGAGCGGAGTAGGTACTAAAACTAGCTTGTTTTAGGAGGTACCAGGCTAGCGGAAACACGCTGCTAATCGAGTACGGCCGAGTAGAGTAGGGCCGAGGCATGCTAGTGGAAAAGGGCCATAACACTAATGCTAATACTGACACTAACACCAATACTAACACTGACGCTAGTGTTAATACTAACACTTATGCTAACGCTACAATAACGCTAACAACACTAACACCAGTACTAACACTGACACTTATGCTAATAGTAACTAAGTCACATACACTGTTAGTGTGACGGTGTATAGCTGTTGTGTTTTTGTATGTTTTTTAACTCTAGTGCAAATGAATTTCCTCACGGGGACAATAAATTCAACCTACCTAACACATACGCTAACACTACAATAGTGCTAACACTACGATAGTGTTAACACTAACACTTATACCGACACTAAAGCCCCCTTCACACCGCCGCGCGGTAACCGCCCCAAAAACCGTTTCTCTGCCGGCAGAGGCCCCTGAAATGCAGAGCGTTTTTCAAAGCGGCTCCTGCCGCCGCGGCATGAGCATGGGGTAACAGGCGGCAGTGACGTAGAGGTGATTCGGCAACGACACAGCAGAGCCCGCCCAAAAGTCCTTCACAGCACGCCCTCCTCAAAAACACGTACTCCAGAGTAGTACCTTATTCTGTCATCAAGAGAATCCCTCCTATTCAGATACCTGCAGTATTAGCTCCTCCAGTGCTCGTTTTGCCCCGCGAAGCCTGCCATTTCCGGGTTTTCTTCTTTCTTCGATGTGATTGGCTGTTCCCAGGCGGCTGCCGCCAGAAAAGTTCAACACGCTGGACTCCGGGCGGCAGGGGAAAATTTGGGCGCGTTCACGTGGGCGGCAACTGCTTCTGGGTCCTACCGCCGCGGCCAAAACCACTTGCCGTCTGCCGCCCGTCCCTCATTAAAATGACTGGAGGCGGCGCGTTGCCGCGCGGCGGTGTGAAGCCCCCTTAACACCAATAGTAACATTGACACAAACGCTAATACTAACACTTACGCTAACACTACCATAACGCTAACACTAATGCTAATACTGCCACTAACGCTAATACTAACACTATTGACAACACAGTTTAAAGAGTCTGAATTTCCCGAAAGGGATTAATAAAGTTTGTTTTCTTCCAAATAACAATAATCAAACACTCTCAGATGTGTTTTACTCTACTTTTCTCCAATGAAGTCAGAGGAGCTCGACAACAAAACAACAAAAACTGGATTGAAGACGTCTGCAGGTGTGCAGCGGTTACCTTCTTCATGAGTCGCTGGAGGCTCTCGCTCCATCCTGAACTCGTCCTTACTGTCCTCCTCTGAACACAGCTTACCTGCAGACAGACACAAACACAACAGGATGGAGAATAAACAACAACAGGAGCACACAAACACAACAGGATGGAGAATAAACAAAACAGGAGCACACAAACACAACAGGATGGAGAATAAACAACAACAGGAGCACACAAACACAACAGGATGGAGAATAAACAACAACAGGAGCACACAAACACAACAGGATGGAGAATACACAACAACAGGAGCACACAAACACAACAGGATGGAGAAAAAACGACATCAGGAGCACACAAACACAACAGGATGGAGAATACACAAAACAGGAGCACACAAACAACAGGATGGAGAATACACAACAACAGGAGCACACAAACACAACAGGATGGAGAATACACAAAACAGGAGCACACAAACACAACAGGATGGAGAATAAACAACAACAGGAGCACACAAACACAACAGGATGGAGAATACACAACAACAGGAGCACACAAACACAACAGGATGGAGAATAAACAACAACAGGAGCACACAAACACAACAGGATGGAGAATACACAACAACAGGAGCACACAAACACAACAGGATGGAGAATACACAACAACAGGAGCACACAAACACAACAGGATGGAGAAAAAACGACATCAGGAGCACACAAACACAACAGGAAGGAGAATAAACGACAACAACAGGCGCACATAAACACAACAGGATGGAGAATACACACAATAGGAGCACACAAACACAACGAAACAAAGCATAAAAAACGACAACAAGAGGAGCATATAAGCACATCGAGATGAAGAATAAACAACAACAACAAGAGGACACAAACACAACAAGATGGAGAATACACAACAGCAGCAACAGTTGATAGGAAAGTGGCTAATGCTCGACCTTCTTTGACCTCCTGGATGATGTCCTCGGGCAGAGAGAAGCTCTTCTCAGAGTTTGGGAACGGCAGGATCTCTGATTCATGCTGAAACACAAACACAAAGTTATGACGATGATGGTGATGATGATGAAGGGCCTCGTCAGGGGCCACAGCCTCTAAAGGACTGAGCAGGTGTGAGTGGGCGGGGCCTCACCAGAGCCTGCATGTCGTACATGGTGCCCAGGTGGTCCCAGATGACGGAGGAGGACACCTGCCGGCCGATGTTCTGACTGAACTTATCTCTGATGCAGATCATGTGGAAGTGCCGGTTCACCCCTCAGAGACGGATTTATAAAAACAAACATTTATTTATGACATGAAATCATTTATTTCATTACAATCAACATCTTTGTTTATTCCATCGAGAGCAACAAACACCACCATCTGTTCCTCTGAAACATTTAAACTCTCTTATAAGTCTGAAATAAAGTCTACATCCACTCTTGAGAATAGAAGTCCTCCAGGTGAGGCCTGAGGAGCTCTTTAGTAAAGTCAGTCTGGTTTTATCCACTCTTGAGAATAGAAGTCCTCCAGGTGAGGCCTGAGGAGCTCTTTAGTAAAGTCAGTCTGGTTTTATCCACTCTTGAGAATAGAAGTCCTCCAGGTGAGGCCTAAGGAGCTCTTTAGTAAAGTCAGTCTGGTTTTATCCACTCTTGAGAATAGAAGTCCTCCAGGTGAGGCCTGAGGAGCTCTTTAGTAAAGTCAGTTTGGTTTTATCTACTCTTGAGAATAGAAGTCCTCCAGGTGAGGCCTGAGGAGCTCTTTAGTAAAGTCAGTCTGGTTTTATCTACTCTTGAGAATAGAAGTCCTCCAGGACAGTCTGGTTTATCCTCTGGCAGTCAGGCTAATTCTCACATTTATGAATTAACTAAACAAAAACTGAAACTGTTTAAAATGATGAAGTTAACGTGACCTTAACATGATGTCAGTGCACACTGAGACCCAACAGCTGAACTAAACGACCCTAAAACGGCCCCTGCCCCTCAGCTTGGTCAGCATCGGGTTAAACTGGCGTTAGCGGCTAACATGCTAAGTTAGCTCGTTAGCTCGTTAGCTCTTACCCACGGGCTTGTGTCCGATCATGGCGTGAAACAGACACACCTCCACTTCATGGCTCCACACCACCGAGTCTTCTCCGGGAGCCATGGCCGAGTCTGGAGGCTTCTCCTCGGCCTGGTTCAGCGTCACGTCGGCCTCTCCCATCCCCGAGTTTAGCGACTGTGCAGACGGAGGAGCTAACTGTGCTAACTGCCGCACACACAGCGGGCTGGGGCGGGCTTACGCATGCGCCAGCAGGAGGAAGCGAGATGATGCCGCCGGATGTAGCCTTTCAAAATAAAAGCATGAAGCTAAAGACGTTGGTCAACAAAAATAAAGCTAAAATATTTAAATAACACTAAAATAAAACTAAAATTATTAGAAAATAAACACAGCTAACATTAAAATACATAAAAAACACACACACATTCACACTATTTCATTCAGAGCTTTTATATATAGTTAAATATTTTTTATATATTGTTAAATATTGTTAACATTGCTGAAAGGCTCATGCTCTTTCATTTATTTTCATTGAGTTGTATCTATGCTATTTTCTATTTTATTCTTATTACTTATAGTTTCATTTGTAAATCTTTCTGATGTTTCTTTTGTATCTGCTGCTGCTGTAAATCTGGAATCTCCCCTGTTGGACTAATAAAGGTTTATCTTATCTTATTAAAATAAAAAAAACACTTTTATTTATATTTCCAAAGCCTTATGTCAAAATGCTGACTTTACTCTGTGAGTATAACATGCTAAAATATGAATAAAATGACGTTTGATTATATTTTATTTTGTCATATAATGTGATATATTATGTTGTATAGTGCAAACAGCATGTAAAATATATTTCATATAATAATATTACCATAGAACATGATTTGGCATGTGATCTGTCATAAAACGTGATGCCATATAAAATAATGCAATAGTTTAGAAAAAACAAAACAACACTCATTAATATAATTCAACATAATGTATGACACATACAACATTTATATTTATGTTTTTTTTTCTTTCAAATCATAAGATTTGGAAGGACAAATTACTTCATTTTTATTTTTCAGTGTGCTATTTATTTTTTTAAATGATAAAAACATGTTTTTAACTTTGTTTGTAAAAGATATAAAATCTTAAAAGTCCTCCCAGATGAAAGCAGCGTTAGTCAGAGGTCTAAAGAAGGAGTCTGACTCAGATTAATGCTTCTCTATACGGTGATCAAAACACCAAAAAGTTTATTGCAAATAAAATCCATACAGTCCGGGCCGTGACACGACCTCCTGCACAAATGCAACCAGAAAAAATAAATTCAAATAAAAGAAAAACATCTCAGGTACATTTTATTTAAAATGATGAGGGTTTACTGAGCTGAAAATGAGCATGAGATTCTTTTTTTTATACATTTTTTAACGTCAAAATACAAAACTGTGCATCTTTCAATAAAGCATCAACATCAACAACATCCAGGAAAATAAAGTGAGGCTGAACTTCTCCAGCCAGAGTGAGCTGAGGCTTTCTAAACATCCAGGACGACAAAAGATCTGAAACATGTTTGAGAACACGAAAATTTAATAATGTGAAGATAGAAAAGATACTGAATCTTACAGACAAATCATATCCCGACAGACAAGTTTAAATGGTCCAAACTCCTGAGCTGCAGAATTTTCTATTTTCTAAAGATGCATTCATCCACAAACTCTGACCTTTACTTTATTATTTATCTGTTTATTATTTAATAAAGCGATGTTAGGCTTTAAAAGGCTCTGATCAGAGTCCACAGTAGAAATGGCAGATAGATTTTTCATGCTGGTGTCTTTAAACTTTAACTTTACAAAGTTCTGTGAACATGGATTTCTGTTGAAGTGATTTCAGATCAGGGTGGGCAACTTTGTCTCCAAAAGGATTTTGAGTTTGACTTCATTTCCAAACGATACAAATATTCTAAATTAATAATTAGATTTATAGTTTGATAAACAAAGATCTTGTTAAAGCACCATTCATACTGTTTTTGTAAATGCAAACATTTATTAAGAATTAAACGGGGCAGAGAGTTTAATGAGTTTCATCCCTTTTCTGGTAAATAACAGAACATTTAAAGGTTTCCAGAGAAAACTGAACTTTCATTTTTATTTTCAATCCAAAAAAGAACTTAAACAGCCACGAGTAAAGCCTCCTGTCGCTCCTTCTTCTTAGAAATAATAAGATTTAAAAGTTACTCTGGCACATTTTCTTCATCTTTACACTGACAGTGAGGGAGGGAGAGGGCCTCGTGTGGTCCCAGGGCCGCCTGTTGCCCACCCCTGATTAATATGGAGCTCATCTCAGCCTGCAGAAGATCAACATGAAAGGTTCTTTGTCCAAACAGATGAACACGTTTATTCAGATTTAAACATTTTTCTGGTTTTATTGGTTATTGTTAAAAAGCTGCTCAGAATTTTATCTTTTTGTTTTTTCTCATTTTGTCTAATATTAACATTTCTGTTTACATCAGTGTCCAAACGTTCATGTTCTATAGATCTATGTGAAGCAGATCAGTCACAGGACGCATGTAAAAAAACCTCAGCTCATCCTCAAAGCTTATTGGACGAAGAGCGTGCACGGCCCCGCCCCCTCGCCGTCACTTCATCCATAAACAGTTTTCAGGAGGAGGTCCAGTGCGCCTCCTCCTCCCTTTACTCCTCTGAGGGCCAAAAGTTTAAGACGGAAACAGACGGAGCCGATTATGAACCAATCACCAGCGAGGATTTAATGAAATCATAATTAATAATAATTAATAATCAGAATAACCAGCGAGAGTTAACTTAGGATCATAATTACATATGAATAATAATGAGACAGGCTGAGGGAGGAGCTCTGATGGTCCCTTTGGTTCACTCTTCAACATTCACGCTAGGGCCGGGCAAAACAGCTGTGAACGACTTCATCCAACTTTGGATCAACCTACCAACACGCAGAGGCTCAGAGCCTCATCGACACATCCTGACAACTGAAACCAGGTCTGAGGTTTAATAAAGGAGATAAAGTCTGACAGGAAGAGGAGGAGACTTTAAGGTTTCACTTTGTAGTTTAAATCTGTGTGACGCTGCTCCTCGCCGTCAGAGCGACATCAGCACTGATGTTTACACGATATAAAAGTCCAGTTTGTTTAACAGTGAACTTTGTTTTTCTCCTTTGGTCTGTCGGCTCCTCACTACGAAACAAACTCGTCCATTTTTCTAAAGGACCAAACAGATCAGTGAAAATCAAAATGAAGCTGCAGGAGAACAGACGTGGTTTCAGTCCGGTTTGCCCAGCCCTACTCCTCAAACACAAACACACCTGCCGTCGTCTTCGTCATTAACTTATTTATTTCAGAGCTCCTCCTCCGCTCTGCTCTCAGGAGGAGACACTAACTTCACCATCAAAACTCAAACTTCCACCTTAAACTTCCACCTTAAACTTCAGGCCTTCACAACAAAAGCAGAACAAAACAAAACTGAACAGAAGAGTCGAGACGGGAGAAAGCAGAAGGCAGAGCGAGCAGTGGGCGGAGCCACATAAACCAGGAAGTGGAGAAGATCCAGAGACGAGGAACCAGGAGAACTGAGGAGGAACCAGGAGAACCGAGGAGGAACCAGGAGAACCGAGCTGAGACGTCCTCGCGGAGCTTCCTGGTCCATCTGAGCCGCAGACACACGAGGATCCGATTGGACGATGCAGCGCCGTGACCTCAAACTGACCGTCGATCACAAACACCGCCGCCGCGAACACAACAGCGGCCGTTACCACGGAGACCAGCCGCCGTCACCGTGGGTACCAGAGACAAACACGATTGGCTACATGAGCCCCGTCTCCCCCGGCAACATACCGGAAGCTGGGGGGGGCGAGGGAGGGCGGGGCTTCAGTGAAATGTGGCGGCAGCAGGCTGGATGGAGGGGGAGGGGGCGGAGACAGCGGGGGCAGGGTGCGATGTTATTGGTCCTTTTTCTCTGATCCTGACGCCTCCTCTTTAGACTCCGCCTCCTCTGGAGGAGACTCCTCGTACCTGCAGGAGAAGAAGAAGAAGAGATTAGGCTCCGCCTCCTCTGATGAAGAGAAGCCTCTAACAGTGGCCCCGTTTCCAGGGGTAGTTTTCTTCAATCTGATTGGATCTGTTTACATGAACTTTGAGTAAAGAGATCCACGTTCAGTCCGTGTTTGCATGAAGCTGAATCTGACTGTTTTTTTTGACATGTGCAGAAGGTCACTCTGACACTACCTGCAAATGTGTAAGAGAAGAAGAGGTGCACTTCCTGCTTCCTGTTTACCTCTACAAAGATGGATCCACGTCGTGTTTTGTTGGAGTTTCTATTAAAAAGTTTGTTTCCTCCACCGTCCAGTTCTTCTGTTTGACTGGACACGCTCTGCATACGTCACTACGTGCCTCTTATGAACTACAGAGCACCTACAGACCGAACAATCCTCTCTATCGACCCAATCTTTACACGGAGCGGATCATCAATCGGAGCAGACGACCTCTAACAATCTGATTGGCTAAGGAGTTTACATGAGACATCTCTAATCTGATTGGAAACAGGATTTTTTGACCGATGTAGGCGGGGCCACTGGTGAACGATCGGGCTAAAAACCTGTCAGCCAATCAGGATCCAGCTCTCTGCTGTACGTTAGGGCGGGGCAACAAGATTCAAATTTTCAATGTCCAATCAGAAATACACAAATAATGAGAGCACCTGCTGACGACTTTAAATATTAATTTTCATGCCCGTGTGGACACACTTAACATTTTTAAACAATAAAACATCTGAAAAAAAATCATTTTCACAACAGTAAGTAACTTGTGAATGTGTAGTACAAAACTGAAAAACATGAAATTTGTGTATAAACACAGAAAAAGTAAAAAAGCATGAAAATTAAATATTTCTTTCCTCTGGGAAATTGTGATCAAAAGGTAGAAGAAAATAGAAATCTTGAAATGCATTGATGAATCAATATTTTTACCCAGCCCTATTACATATTCATGATTTTACAGGAAAAATAACATTTAAGTTCAAGAGATAACGTCGATATTAAACCGCTGAGCAGAATAAATCCTTTAATCGTTTAAGGTTCACAGGCCTGGACTACACAGGACACGTGAACCTTCATCATCATCTTTAGTTATTGCTCTCACAGGGGCCCCCTGGTGGTGAAAATCAAACACACAGTTAAAACTTTAAGACTTTAAAATGCTCCTGAGGTCAGATCGTCCTCCATCTGAACACGTCTGAAAGTTATTTAAAGTTATTTAATATCAAATCCTCCACAGACAGACACACAGGTGTTTAAACTAGGGGTGTCCCCATCTGATACTGATATCAGCAAAAAACAAACATTTATCGGCCTGCACCTAAAATCTCTGATACAAGCAGTCCATTCTAATTTATTTATTTTATTTAGTTGTAGAATATGCTTCTGTTTAAGTCAAGCACATATTTTCCAATTTATGAATATTTGTTTTTTTTGTTTTTATTGGATTTCTCGAGGTTACTTTTCAGGGTCGTCTAATTTATTTAATTTTTCTATATTCTTATGTTTAAAGTTGAATGTATTGAACCCATTGGTTAATAACAAATAGGTCAGTTTTTCTCATACCTACTATTGCTGCCTACTGTTCTCTGTTTGAGTAATCTCTCCTGATCAAGTCTCTATAAGGAATAAAAGTCTGTTTGATTGGTGCTGTCAGGAGATTAAATTAATTAATTATGACCTGTAATTAATTGATTTAATTAATCTATTTTTAAACTCACTTTAATAAATGTCTGAAAAAGCCTCAGTTTGAGGTATTTTCATTTAAATTCATTAGATTATTGTGGCAGATCTAAAGATTGTTCTCCTCCTCCAAAAACTGAAGCACAAGAAACCCAATGCATAAAAACTCCAGCTTTAACGGACCAATCAGGGGACAGAGGCGGAGCTACAACAACAGGAAGTGACTGCATGTTTGAAAAAAACAGCGGCGTGTAAAAGTGATCTGCAGTTTATCAGAAATGGACTCGACTTCTCCTTCAAAGAGGAGAAAAGAACGTCACCAAAGCTTTACTATGGTAATCATGATTTTGTTCTCCTGACCGAGAGAGACGCGGAAATGCTGCGCTAACAACGCCGAGCCGTCGTCATGGTTACCCTACGATATGAAATCTGCTCTCCTCAGAAGTTTACAGGAGAACTTGGTGGGTTTTGACTCATCTGTGTGGAATCATTTAATGTAAGATAAGACAATAGTCTAAGGACTGACGCACTCGTAGTTTAAGCTAACGGCTAACAACAGCGTTGAGCTGCTACGTCAGACTGTGGGTCGATGTGATTGGTCTGTGAAGAGTGTGACGAGTGGACTGATCGTCCAATCACCAGCTGCTCTGGTATTTTAAGGTTCTGCCCTCTGAAAATAACAAAAGTGATAAAAAATCTGCGATAAAAAAAAACGCGTTTATCGCAACTGTAATGAAATAATGGCAATAAACGCCGTATTTCAACATCCCTATGTTTGATCCTGCTGATTTCATATCAGATCAACATCAGAATTCATCAGAACTCAAGGCTGTGATATCAATATCATCTCAGAGGTGAAAAAGTTTAATCTGGACACCCCTAGCTTAAACATCACAGACACACAGGTGTTTGATGGAGCTCTGATCAAAGGGCTGATTACCTGTCCAGGTGAGACAGGAGGGGAAAGTAAAGAGAAAGTGGGCGGGGCCTCTACATGGAGGTGGGCTGTAAGCGCCTGTGGCGGGGGGAGGAGCCTGTCGCCAGAGAGACGGCGTCCATGGAGCTCGCCAAGCTGGCGGGCGAGCCGCTGACGGTAGGAAAGGAAGTGAGCCTGGGGGAGCAGGGGAGGACTTCCTGTGACGACTCGAAGCTACCACGGGGGAGGACAGGTGAGAGGGGAGGACAGGTAAGAGGGGGAGGACAGGTGAGAGGGGAAGGACAGGTGAGAGAGAGAGAGAGGGGGGCTGATTTGAAGGTCTGATCTGAAGCTTCTCCTCATTAAATTATTAATTAAATTATTTAAATAAAAACAAGGTTAAAGTTCGAGGAGAAGATGGACAAACGGAGATGAGACTCCTCCCACCAAAACAGTTTGTCCTTTAAAAACCCTAAATAAAAATCAAAGTAATTAAAAAGGTAATAAATAAATAAAATTATCATAACTAAATCTAAATCAAACAACGCATCACAGCCTTGAGTACTGATGAATCCTGATGTTGATCTGATACGATGTCAGCAGGAAACAAACACAGGGATCACAGTCATCATTAACACGTTAGGTAGTCTGTAGTAGACACTGCCTACTACAGTCTACACTGGACTGTAGTCTGACTGTTCTGTTTATTTTGGATCTACGCTGGTTTCCAGTTTGAGGAATGCTGAAGTGGGCTCCAGCTGATTTATTTTAAACTTTATTTAAATGTACAAAACAAACAGACATGAGTACATGTTGACATTTAGGTGTTAATGTGCAGATGTTTACAGAAGCAGCATTTATATGAATCAGTCAGAGGTGGAGAATAGTTTTATTTTAGTGAGGAATTCTTTTGTATATTTTTGTGTGCTGTTGTTGAAGCTTCACCTTAGCCGCTTTGCATTGTGGGTAATAGCATGCTGTGAATTTTTCCTGAATCAGTATGTCAGCTGGGTATTTTTTGCATACTGCAACTTTGTTTTGTTTGCATATCGTTTACTGCAGACGATGTTTTGGTCGAATCAGTGCGCACTGCTGAGAGCAGAGCATCAACAACCAGAGCAGCAGAGGGAAACAAATTTAAGAGCATTACTGATATCTTTATCTTTAACACGCACTGCTGTGTGATAAGATGTAAAAAGGTCTGTTGTTGTTTTTACGTTACAGTTCGTAACATGAAGGTGTTCAGTCCGTCCTTTACCTGTGACATTATTAGAGTAAAGCACAGACAGGTCTGATATTTTACTGTTATGTTACTGTATCAGCCCTTTTCCATCAGCCCTACTCTACTCTACTCTACTCTGCTCGCCTTGTGCTGCTTTTCCATTAGCCCCAGTCACCTGCCCAATGGGGTGCAGTGTCACTGAGCAGCACTGCGGTGACGCCATTTTGAGCGCGACACAACAATCTGTGTCTTTTTGTCACAAACTGAGTAAAAAAGGAAAGCAGAAGAAGGCTGCAGGTGGTAAGAAGAAATACCCCTTGAGAAGCACAGGAGAGTTTTGGAAGCTATACAACAGAATGAAGCCGAGGACGAGAGCAATCCAGCTGCAAAGAAAAGACGGATGAGGGTAAGCTAACGGTAGCTACCGCTAGCATGCTAGGTGGTCGTGCTCAGGACTCATCAATGACGACATTGTCTGACCAATCAGTAGCCGGCAGTCGGTGACGTCATCTTTTAGTATGGACTCAGCTCGCTTAGAACCAGAGTGGAGTAGGTACTAAAACTAGCTTGTTTTAGGAGGTAACAGGCTAGTGGAAACACGCTGCTAATCGAGTAGGGCCGAGTAGAGTATGTTGGAGCTATTTGTTTATTTTTTTGTATTCAGTGGTTTATTTTAATTTGAAGTAATTCAAAGTATTAGTTTGTAACAGGTTTAGTCCGGGGTGCCAGTCAGAGTCACGTCTGATGATTAAATAAAGAAAACCTTTTTAGTACAAATCAAATAAAAATGTCATCAATAAGACATGCAAAGCAAAAACAGGAGATCATCATGTGGAATCAACCAGAAGGAAAAAACAAAGCAAAGGAGATTTTTCAAATTAAATTCAGTCTAATATGTGAGACAAACAAGGCATAAAAAAACTAAACAAGTGATGTGGGCGTGTGTGTAGATTCTGTTCAGTTCATTCAAAACAAAAAATGTAGGGATGGTGGAGGCTGTGTGATCAGTGTGTTGTAACAGGGGCGAAACAAGTTGTTAGATTTAGCTACATTTTCCTTTTTTTATAATAAATTTAAGTTAGATTTTTGGGGTTGAATCTACATTTGTACACACACATCTGTGGGTGGATCTTAAAAAAGCTGTGCATGCAAGACGACCCAAGAATATTGCAGAGCTGGAGGCCTTTTGCAAGGAAGAATGGGGAAAAATCTCAAGCAATAGAATCCAGAGACTTGTAGTTGGCTATAAAAAGCTGTAGGGTGCCCCAACTTTTGCAACTGCCACAATGATGTTTTTTATTTTGTAATTTCATTCAATTTATAAAATAAAATGTAACTATGCATTAATGTTTCCTTATAACATTGTCATTTTTTCCCATATACCAGAGAGACTATAAATATGAATGTTAATTTTCTAATATATGAAATATGGTGTTTTTAAAGAGGTGCCCTGACTTTCACACACAACTGCACATATATATATTTCAGCTAGTAATTGCTTACTATAATTAGTCCTTTTGTATATTATTAGTTTTGTTTGTCTGGTAATGACATTTAGGTGGGTCGGTGACAGAAGGCCGGCAGTCTGTAGTAGACAGAGTAAGAGAGGCAGCAGGAGCCGAGATCTCCTTCATTCTTTTGTTTGCCAATAAATAAACCATTGAAAAAAGCAGAACTTTTGGACATTGGACTTCTTTTGCCTGCATAAATCACATCCTCACGGTGCATCAGTGATCCTTTAAGTTTGGGTAAAGTTTCAGTTTGATGTTTAGATTTTTCTTTGAGTTTTTTAAACAGATGGTCACTACAGATACAAAAGAATGCCTCACTATAATAAAAACTATTCTCCACCTCTGATTCATCTAAAACGCTGCTTCTGTAAATATCTGCAGATTAACACTGAAATGTCCACATGTTTGTTTGTTTTGTACATTTAAATAAAGTTTAAAATAAATCAGCTGGAGCCCACTTCAGCATTCCTCAAACTGGAAACCAGCGTAGATCCAAAATAAACAGAACAGACTACAGTCCAGTGTAGACTGTAGTAGGCAGTGTCTACTACAGACTTTGTTCATGGGCAGTGTCTACTACAGACGACATTCATATGCAGTGTCTACTACAGACTTTGTTCATAGGCAGTGTGTACTACAGACTTTGTTCATAGGTAGTGTGTACTACAGACTTTGTTCATAGGCAGTGTGTACTACAGACTTTGTTCATAGGCAGTGTGTACTACAGACTTTGTTCATAGGCAGTGTCTACTACAGACTTTGTTCATAGGCAGTGTGTACTACAGGCTTTGTTCATAGGTAGTGTCTACTACAGACTTTGCTCATAGGCAGTGTGTACTACAGACTTTGTTCATAGGTAGTGTCTACTACAGACTATGTTCATAGGTAGTGTCTACTACAGACTTTGCTCATAGGCAGTGTGTACTACAGACTTTGTTCATAGGTAGTGTCTACTACAGACTTTGCTCATAGGCAGTGTGTACTACAGACTTTGTTCATAGGTAGTGTCTACTACAGACTATGTTCATAGGTAGTGTCTACTACAGACTTTGCTCATAGGCAGTGTGTACTACAGGCTTTGTTCATAGGTAGTGTCTACTACAGACTTTGCTCATAGGCAGTGTGTACTACAGACTTTGTTCATAGGTAGTGTCTACTACAGACTATGTTCATAGGCAGTGTGTACTACAGGCTTTGTTCATAGGTAGTGTCTACTACAGACTTTGCTCATAGGCAGTGTGTACTACAGACTTTGCTCATAGGCAGTGTGTACTACAGACTTTGCTCATAGGCAGTGTGTACTACAGACTTTGTTCATAGGTAGTGTCTACTACAGACTATGTTCATAGGTACAGTCTACTACAGACTTTGTTCATAGGTAGTGTCTACTACAGACTTTGCTCATAGGCAGTGTGTACTACAGACTTTGTTCATAGGTAGTGTCTACTACAGACTTTGTTCATAGGTACAGTCTACTACAGACTTTGTTCATAGGTAGTGTCTACTACAGACTTTGCTCATAGGCAGTGTCTACTACAGACTTTGTTCATAGGCAGTGTCTACTACAGACTTTGTTCATAGGCAGTGTGTACTACAGACTTTGTTCATAGGTACAGTCTACTACAGACTTTGTTCATAGGCACTGTCTACAGACTTTGCTTCATAGGCAGTGTGTACTACAGACTTTGTTCATAGGCAGTGTCTACTACAGACTTTGTTCATAGGCAGTGTCTACTACAGACTTTGTTCATAGGCAGTGTCTACTACAGACTTTGTTCATAGGCAGTGTGTACTACAGACTTTGTTCATAGGCAGTGTGTACTACAGACTTTGTTCATAGGCAGTGTGTACTACAGACTTTGTTCATAGGCAGTGTCTACTACAGACTTTGTTCATAGGCAGTGTCTACTACAGACTTTGTTCATAGGCAGTGTGTACTACAGACTTTGTTCATAGGTACAGTCTACTACAGACTTTGTTCATAGGCACTGTCTACTACAGACTGTTCATAGGCAGTGTGTACTACAGACTTTGTTCATAGGCAGTGTCTACTACAGACTTTGCTCATAGGCAGTGTGTACTACAGACTTTGCTCATAGGCAGTGTGTACTACAGACTGTTCATAGGCAGTGTCTACTACAGACTTTGCTCATAGGCAGTGTGTACTACAGACTTTGCTCATAGGCAGTGTCTACTACAGACGACATTCATAGGCAGCATGTAGGAGGGCCCTGCTCTCACCCGGAGACCCCCCCGTGACCTTTGACCCTCACCTGAACATCTCGGTGAGCTCTCCCTTGAACAGCGCCACGATGACGGGGAAGCCCACGCAGGCTGGGACCAGGTAGAGCAGGGCGGGCTGTGAGGCAAAGCATGATGGGTAATATCAGTGAGCCTTCATGGTAACACTGTAGACACAGTTTAATTAATAACAGACACCTCTGGATGGTGTCTCTTTCACGGACCATACCTGTGCATGTTTGAAGGTGTGCATGATGAAGATGGTGAGGCCGAGGCCGAAGATGTAGGCCAGGAAGCTGGAGTAGAAGTACGTCCAGCTGTTCTTCTTCAGACTGAGGACGAGGAGGGAGTTAAATTAAAGGAGGAAGAGGAGAGAGTTTACATCAGCTTAGCTCCACATCACCACTCAGAAAGTTAAATAAAATAAATAAAACAAAGTAAAATTAAATAAAGGAGTGAGAGGGGAGAGTTTACATTGGCATGGAACCACATCATCACCCAGAAAGTTCATACAGAAAAAAAATAATAAAGTAAATTAAAATAAATAACATAAATAATAAAGGAGGGAGAGGAGAGAGTTTACATCAGCTTAACTCCACATCACCACTCAGAAAGTTAAATAAAATAAATAAAACAAAGTAAAATTAAATAAAGGAGTGAGAGGGGAGAGTTTACATTGGCATGGAACCACATCATCACCCAGAAAGTTCATACAGAAAAAAAATAATAAAGTAAATTAAAATAAATAACATAAATAATAAAGGAGGAAGAGGAGAGAGTTTACATCAGCTTAGCTCCACATCACCACTCAGAAAGTTAAATAAAATAAATAAAACAAAGTAAAATTAAATAAAGGAGTGAGAGGGGAGAGTTTACATTGGCATGGAACCACATCATCACCCAGAAAGTTCATACAGAAAAAAAATAATAAAGTAAATTAAAATAAATAACATAAATAATAAAGGAGGGAGAGGAGAGAGTTTACATCAGCTTAACTAGGTAAAAGTAAATTAAAATAAATAACATAAATAATAAAGGAGGGAGAGGAGAGCCACCTGACGTCGAAGCGCAGCAGCAGGGCGATGAAGATCCCGGGGATGACGATGTCGCCCAGGCCCAACATGGCGAAGTTACTGGCGTCCAGACCTTTCTCCAGCAGGTCCTGAGGAAACACCACTGCAGAGACACACCTGAGGTCAGAGGTCGCACAGTGACCTACAGTAACCTGCACCCTCAGCCCCATACTCACGTTTGATTGGTGCTTCAAACGACTTGGCCACGGTCACCATGACGTTGGTCCCAAACACCTGAGGACACAGAGAAGGTCACCTGCTAAAGCATCACCACATTTATATTTAGATTTAAACCTCTAGTCATCGTCACATTTATACTTTATATTTATATTTAACTTCTATTTATTTTATACTTATATTTATATCTGTTTAAACTTATATTTAAATTTATATTTATATCTATAATTATATCAATTCTTTTATTTTTACCAATATTCATACTTATATATTTTTTTACTTATACCTATTTTATACTTGTATTCATATTTAAAGTTGTAAGTAAATTTGTATTTATATTTATCATGACAGGAGCCTTTGAAACATCCAACAGTGAATTCATCACATTGACTTTAAATTCTTTTAATTTAAATTCCTGCAGGTCAGTTTGTTTTTTTTATACCTTAAACACAGGTATGGCTTTAACATCTCTGACCCCTTAATTGTCTTAAACAAATAAACCAATTATCTTAGTGTTTATACCTGCTTAAGGAATGTTTGAAATTGTTTTACATCGTTTTATAATTATGTGTGTGTCTGTTGGTTTGGCTGTGGTTGTTTTTTAAGTGCTTTAGAAATAAAGATGGATTATTTTATCACAAATATGATCTTTATTTTATTACTAAATATCAGCCATAATGTGAAGGGATGCAAAAGTGGACTGGTGAATGAGGAAGGAAGGAAGGAAGGAAGGAAGGAAGGAAGGACAGTAGTGTGAATCGAAAGAAGGATAAAAAAAAAAGAAATGAAGAACTGATGAGAGAGAGGAAGTAAGGAAGGAAAAATAGGAGGGATGAAGGGCTATTTGAGAAGAAAGAGAAAAGCAAGGAAGGAGGGAAGGAAGGAAGGATGTACAAAAGGAGACAAGGAGAAATTGAGGGAGGAATGAAGGTTAGGAGGGAAGAAGGAAGGTTACAAGGACTGATGGAGAAAGAGAGAGAGGAAAGGAAAATGGATGGACAAAATGAGGAAATGATGGACTAATAAAAGACACATAGAAAAAACAAGGAAAGAAGGATGGATGGAAGTGAAAGGATTGATAGGAGGAAGGAAGGAAGGAGAGAATGGGTGAAGAAAGAAAAATGAAAGGAAGGAGAGAAGAGAGCAAGGACAAAAAGAAAGTGGAAATTAAGAAATAAGGGACGAGAAAAAGGAAGAATGAAAAGACTGATGAAGGGAAGGGAGCAAGGATGGAAGGAAGGAAGGAAGGAAGCTAGGACAGATGGACTTTCCTTGCTTCTCATGTTTGTTTGATTAGTGTGAGGTGTGAGTGACACTTCCTTCCCTGCAGGATCAGGATTTAAACCTCATCTATTCGATCTACACCTCAGACCACCGGGTTAATCAGACAGTCTTTATCATAACGAGCGAGTGTGACCCTCACCCAGAAGACGTCGTACACGAACAGCCCGCCCAGCAGGATGCAGCCGGTGCTGACGTTGTTCAGGTGCAGCAGCTCCACGCCGTTCAGAGCGAACGCCAGGCCGAACAGGTTGTTGGCGATCCAGTGCTGCCGTGTTCAAAGCAGAGTGGTTAGGAACAGGTGATAAAGCTTTAACGTGTTTCTGTGTATATATATATATATATACTGCATATACTGTCTCACCTTCTTGAGCAGGTACCACACTCCCACCACACTGCTGATCAGCAGACACACCAGGTTCTTGGTGTCAAACTCGTAGTTCACGATTTCTGCAGACAGAGACAGTTTCAGGTGCGTCAGAGCTCGACTGAAAACATGGACAAAACTGTGAATAAGGCCGATCCACAGGAAGACAAAACGCTTAACAGTTTCAAAAACGATCGTCATAAAGACGAAGGCGTCTCAGAAAATGTGTGCGTCTACATGAATGCACTCAATACGCATGAAAACGCTGTAAAACAAATGCCAGACCTCTAGGGGCGCTGTAACGATATGACGGAAACAAGCGGGGTGTATCCATAAAGTGCCGTAATGTGTCCTCGATAATTGTTCAACTCGGTGGTGATCGAGAAGAAGGAGGCTGTGTCTGAAATGGCATACTAGCGTACTACATACTACACACTCATGTGTATATACTGTATACTACATACTATAAGTATGATTAGGATGCCAACCGTTCACACTGTAGTATACCACTAAGTTTCCCATGATGCATTTCAAACCTCCAATGACAAAAATCAGAAGCACACCAGGCTATCAAATATCTCTGTTGATTCTCCACATTTGAAAGTTCAGAGAGCATTTTAGGAGAGAAAGTCACCATGTAGAATACCAACATGTGCTCATTTGAGCCATAAAACACACGGATACAAATTTCATTTCAGACATTTCAGACATTCTGTTATGAGCTCCATTATGCTATCAAAGAAACTTCAAAACAAGAGCCCAATTTACAAAAGTGATCTCCTTTTAGTTTAAAGAACTAAAAGGAGATCATAAAAGATGCTTTTATTTTGAAAACAGGAAGTTTGGTAGTGTCTGATTTTTAGCTGAATGCCGTCTCAAGATGATTTAACATTTATGATATTAATAATATTATAATCAGTAACTTCACAAACACAATAAAATGCTGACTGCCCACAGACACTGAAGACGATCTGTCCGTCTCCTCCGGCACTTGATTAATACGTACCTATGTATCGCAATGCATTATGGGGCGTTTGAGTGTGACTCGTATGCCCACCTCGCATACTTAAATTTTTTCTGATATAGAAAACATCCAGGTATTTCTCACACACTCAGTCTTTTCATACTATCTAATGTTAACACACTACATACTCATTTTGACGTCACACTCAGTATGAGCAGGACGTTAGTGTGACGTTTGATTTTGCTGCGTCAGGGATAGTAGGACCACTAGCTTCATTAGCACATATGCTACACCGTACGCCACCATTGTTGTTGTAAGGAGATATGTTATAAGGAGAGTTACGACGCTCCTGCCTAGAACAACCTTCAATGGAAACACGTTCAAAGTGCAGATATACTTTAGCTGTGTCTGAAATCACTCACTATTCACTATATAGTCACTATATAGTGTATACGCCATTTTGTAGTGGTGTCCGAATTCTCAGCAGTTAATTTCATCCACTATATAGTGCACTACAAAATACCCACAATGCACAGCAAATTTGAGTGTACATGCGATGTACACTATACCGTACTCCCGTATACCACAATGCAATGCGGTCGTGTTTTTCCATAGAAGAAGAAGAGAACGGAGGCTGTTAGGCGCTGCTTTCATTCATAAATGTAAATAAACGTTGGAGTATCTTTAAAACCTTCACAGCGTAGCTTTTTAACGTCTTTTAGCGTCTGTAAACAGCTTCGAAATCTGCTACTTATCCTCCCAAATGCCCGGTTTGTTTACGTGAATCTCGGCGCGTCCACTTACGTCACAGGAATAACGGCTCATCAGCTGACGCTACAACGTTCAGAAAATGTCAGTGTAGTGTCCAAAATGTTGTTTGGTCATTTCCTATATAGTCCACTATATCATTTACACTACAGAGGGAATAGAGAGTGAGTGAATGAGTGGACGATTTCAAACACAGCTTTTGTCAAAATTTTAGGAATATGGCTTTTATTTTGTAAAAAACTGTCATGGAAACCCAGCTAATGTGCAGCAGTTGTGCAGATGATGTGTTAAAATACTTCAATAAAAAGAAAATAAAAAAAACAACAATAAAAAGAGGCAGCGCCCACAGACTTTTTGCCATCTGGTCACCTTTCTTACCTGACTTCAGAAAAATGGATGCAGAGGAGTTTATAAATGAGAGCAGAGCTCAGGTGAGCCTCACCTTCTTTGGCCTCCCCGGAGCCCTGCGTGAACAGCAGCTGGTACTGTTTGTTTGGGAAAGACGCTGGAAAGACTCTGGACATCAGCGGGCTGAGGGACGACAGAGAAAGACATCAGTGATCTTCAACTGGGGGCCCGGGGGCCACGTCAGGGCCCCAAAACTCCTCACGCAGTCCCCAGAGTAATAATTCATAAGACTGTTTTTTCATTAAATACAAACAGGTATCATGGAGCTCCTGACAGCTCTGAGGGCGGGGATCATAAACCGCATTCATACGCTGTAGCAGTTCTGCACAGGTACATGTACCGTTACACCGCTGCTCGTAAATGATTAGAAACGGTAGACACAAGTTTATAATAATTATAACCTTACTGTCTATTTCCATATCATCTGTTTTAAATCATCCTTCAGCTCCTGTTGTGTTTGTTTAGAATAATCCAGCCCTCACTCACATACAGCTAATGATGCTAAAGCTAAAGTATGGATGGATGATGCTAAAGCTAAAGCCTGGATGGATGATGCTAAAGCTAAAGTATGGATGGCTGAGTTGTGGGCTCTTTCCCTCCTGACATGCCCCACATTAGAGTTCAACTCACTTTAAAGAAGAGGTAGAGCCCGAACAGAGTACAGCTGGCTATGATGGGGAACCGAGCAGCATCCCGACTCGTGATGGTCTCCGGCATGTCTGATCCATTCTGAGGAGGAGATCAGGAGAGAAGATCAGGAGAGACATCAGGAGAGACATCAGGAGAGACATCAGGAGAGACATCAGGAGAGAAGATCAGGAGAGACATCAGGAGAGACATCAGGAGAGACATCAGGAGAGACATCAGGAGAGACATCAGGAGAGAAGATCAGGAGAACATCAGGAGAGACATCAGGAGAGAAGATCAGGAGAGACATCAGGAGAGAAGATCAGGAGAGACATCAGGAGAGAAGATCAGGAGAAGATCAGGAGAGACATCAGGAGAGACATCAGGAGAGAAGATCAGGAGAGATATCAGGAGAGAAGATCAGGAGAAGATCAGGAGAGACATCAGGAGAGAAGATCAGGAGAGAAGATCAGGAGAGACATCAGGAGAGAAGATCAGGAGAGACATCAGGAGAGAAGATCAGGAGAAGATCAGGAGAGACATCAGGAGAGAAGATCAGGAGAAACATCAGGAGAGAAGATCAGGAGAAACATCAGGAGAGAAGATCAGGAGAAGATCAGGAGAGACATCAGGAGAGAAGATCAGGAGAGAAGATCAGGAGAGAAGATCAGGAGAGACATCAGGAGAGACATCAGGAGAGACATCAGGAGAGAAGATCAGGAGAGAAGATCAGGAGAAGATCAGGAGAAACATCAGGAGAGAAGATCAGGAGAGAAGATCAGGAGAGACATCAGGAGAGAAGATCAGGAGAAGATCAGGAGAAACATCAGGAGAGAAGATCAAGAGAGACACCAGAGGAGAAGATCAGGAGAAGGTCAGGAGACATCAGAGGAGGTTTAATTCATCTTTAGTGTTTGTGATCTGATTCCTGAGCTGATCTGACCTCTGACCTCCTGCCTGAATGATCACCTGTGTGCAGTGTTTGCTCATTACTTCTTAAAAAAGTAACTTGTTTCTTTACTTAGTTACCTTCTATGAAAAGTAACTTTTCACATTACTCATTACTTTTACATTGCTCAACTTTGGACTGAACCCCATATCTGTTCCTAAATGTGAAGGCCTACATAAAGGTCTACTACAGAGAACAGTTTTTTCTTTAGTGCTCTTTATTTTACAGAATCATGTCACCCTGCTGAATCAGAGCTCCTGTCCAGAGTTTACAGGTCGATAAAAACAAGCCCAAAATAATCAACCTCCAGCTGTTTCCTTTCCTAATGTCTTTTCTCTCTCAGACCAGCACGGAGGTGTTAATGCATGCTTTCATCTCTTCTCGTTTAGATTATTGTAATGCCCTGCTCTCTGGTCTTCCTAAAAAGACAACATCCAACCTCCAATTATTACAGAATTCAGCCGCACCAGTGCTGACGAGGACCAGAGGGCGGGAACATATTACTCCAGTTTTAAAATCGCTGCATTGGCTCCCCGTGCGTTTCAGGATCAATTATAAGGTTCTGTTACTGGATTATAAATGTCTTAACGGCCTCGGGCCTTCTTATTTATCTGACCTGTTTTTACCGTATCAGCCCTCGCGGACCCTGAAGTCCTCTGGCACTGGCCTTTTAACCATACCAAAAGTTAGAACTAAGACACACGGGGAGGTGGCTTTTAGTTTTTATGGCCCCCGATTGTGGAACAGCCTGCCGGACAATCTCAGAGTCTGTTGATACTTTTAAAAATAGACTTAAAACCCACCTTTTTAATCAAGCTTTTAATTGATTTAATCAACTTATTTAATTCTTTATTATTTACTCTTCTATTACTGCATAACTTATTTATTCTTGTAGTCAAACTTCTTATCATATTTAATTCTTAATTTTTTATCCATTTTATGTTATTTTATCTCTCTTCTTTTCTTATATTTTTATTATTGTTTTAGTATGATGGTTTTTAGCTCCAGTGTTTCCTCATGGGGGCTCTCCACACTGGGAGCTGCTCCTGGTCCACTTGTGGGGCTGCTGCCGGGGGACGGCTCTGCCTGCATGGCTGTAGGCCCCTGCACTGTGTTGTGGGGCCTCGTGTCTGTGCGGGAGGATGGAAGTCTCCGGCTGTGCTCCTCGTGGGCCGGGAGCCCTCCTCAGTGTTGATGGCCCCCAAAGGTAGCTTATTCCTTACCTCAGTCCTCGGTGCTCAGCCATGTCTCTCTGTCTCTCTTTTATGACAGATCGTATGAATGTTGTGGGTATGTGTATGTGTGTGTGTGTGTGTGTGTGTGTGTGTGTGTGTGTGTGTGTGTGTGTGTGTGTGTGTGTGCGTATGTTGATGCCTGCGAGTGTGTGTCTGGATATGTCTCTGTATTTGTGGGAGGGGGATAGCTGGGTTTCTGTTTTTATGTTGTTTTTAGCCTCTGTGAGGTCCTTTGTATTGCTTTTAAGTATGAAAAGTGCCTTATAAATAAAGTTTGATTTGATTTGATTAATGTGATATATTACTTTTTAAAAAGAGAAATCTACATAAAATGTGTTAATATTCATCTACATTACATTTCAATATCACAGTGCCAAGCACCTATTAAAAAAAAGAATGTCGCTTATAATAAGCAGACCTGGCAACTTTGGCTCTGGAGCATGCTCCATGGCTGTGTCTGAAATGTCACACCAACGTACTCATACTGAGTGTGACATCAAAATGAGTATGTAGTGTGTTCACATTAGATAGTATTAAAAGATTGAGTGTGTGAGAAATACCAGGATGTATACTATATCAGAAAAAAAATTAAGTATGCGAGGTGGGCATGCTAGTCACACTCAAACGCCCCATAATGCATTGTGCCATGCAAGACCGACCGGCATTCAGCTAAAAATCAGCCACTAGCAAACTTCCTGTTTTTCAAAATAAAAGCGTCTTTTATTATCTCCTTTTAGTTCTTTAACACTTTTGTAAATTGGGCTCTTGTTTTGAAGTTTCTTTGATAGCATAATGGGGCTCATAACAGAATGTCTGAAAGGCAGAAATGAAATTTGTATCTGTGCGTTTTATGGCTCAAATGACCACATGTTGGTATTCTACATGGTGACTTTCTCTCCTAAAATGCTCTCTGAACTTTCAAATGTGGTGAATCAACAGAGATATTTGATAGCCTGGTGTGCTTCTGATTTTTGTCGCCGGAGGTTTGAAATGCATCATGGGAAACTTAGTAGTATACTACAGTGTGAATGGTTGGCATTCTAATCACACTTATAGTATGTAGTATACAGTATATACACATGAGTATGTAGTACGTTAGTATGCCATTTTGGACACATAATGTCTATGGACTTTTGATGACGTCACTTGCACTTCCGGTCTCTTAAAAATAACGTTCAGTTGTATGTTACGACCTGACGCTGTTTTATTTGAGTCCGTTTTTCCAGTGTTTTGTCTGATGGCTTTCATTCTGAGGCCGTTTTATCTGACGTCGTTTTGGTTGAGGCAGTTTAATTTGAAGCCTGAGGCCGTTTTATCTGAGGGAGGTTTTCCTGAGACTGAGGATGTCCTAAAATGTACACCTTACCACAGGCAGGACTCAAACCTGGACCGGCAGAAGCAGGCACATGGGTTGGTTGCTAACCATTCCACCAAACCAGCACCCCTGGGAGTCATTTTTAATTAATCCCATGATCAGGACGAAAAAAAAGCAACGGGAGCGAGCAGGAGTGGGAACGACATTAAAAGATGATCATTTTCAGCCGTGTTAAACAACCAGATGAACAGATGCATCCATTTGTGTAGTCATCTCTCAGTGAGAGCCAACACTCTTGACCGCGCTAGCAAAACAAAAGAAATACAAAAGTGGTTTGACTTCCTGTCACAACCGGAAGTGAAACCGACTCAGAGCGGCTGCACATAACAAAACAACATGGACGACATGTCGAAAACAGAGCTGTTTACACCGACCAAATGTCAGGCATGTGAAACTTAAAGGCAAGGCCTTTTATACGCACTGAGCTTTTAGCTAAAATAAAACATGCAACATTTTTTCAACATGCTTGAAGAAACTTCACGTTTAGAAAGAAGACCAAAAAAACGTGAAACCTGGCCATAACTCAGGAGATGTGCGGCCCTTAGATGCTTATAATGAGCAGACTTGGCAACGCAGCTGGTGATTATGAGGGCAGCTTCAGATGTCTGTGGGACAGTAACACCGCATTAAAAAAGGAACTACGTTTAGTTATCAACACTTTAGAAGTAGTGCCTTACGCTACTTTTTACCTGAAAAAGTAGCTACGTTACTGTAACGTGTTACACACCACACTACCTGTGTGTCTCCTGGACGTTAACAAAGGTTCATATTTAATCCACATCAGGTGGACATGAGCAGGTGAGGACAACAAGGTCAAAGTATCTGAAGGTCACAGGTGGACTGAAGCTTTAAAGGAAAAGATCGACTCTCATACTCACTCTGAACCCAGAATCGTACTCATTCTCTCCAAGCTCCTAAAGACACAGAGACAGGACAGGTGGACATGTGGACAGGTGGACAGGTGTGCAGACGGACAGGTGGACGAGAGAGAGGATGGACAGACAGACAGACAGACAGACAGACAGAGAGGGAGAGAGGGATCAGATCTGCAGCAAAGACTGAAGCATGAAGATCAAATCAAATCAGCCCAAACAAACACATCGTTCGGACCAATCACAGAGCTGTAAGGGTTAATTATCTCAGGTTAATTAATGTGCAGCAATTAAGGAAACAGGAGGCAGACAGGCAGGCAGATGGAGGAGGAGGAGGAGGAGGAGGAGGAGGAGGAGGAGGAGCACATGCAGAAGGTTCAAGAGCTGGACTCAAACATGGCAGCAGCTTCAGCGTTCGCTCAAACTCTTCATGTTTGTTTATTCTCTCCACCAACGAGCATGTTTTCATACGAGTGAGGCTTCTTTAAACCTGACGGAACCTACTTAAACCTAATTAAACCTGTTTGAGCCTGATTAAAAAAAATAAACCTAATTAAACCTGTTTGAGCCTGATTAAACTGGACTAAACCTAAATAAACTTGAATAAACCTGACTAAATAGACTGACAAACAGGTAATTATATCTTTAATTAACATGAATAAGAGTTAAAGCCTCATTAATGAACAGGTAATTATAAATTTAATGAACATGAATAAGAGTTAAAGCCTCATTAATGAACAGGTTATTATATCTTTAATTAACATGAATAAGAGTTAAAGCCTCATTAATGAACAGGTAATTATAAATTTAATGAACATGAGTAAGAGTTAAAGCCTCATTAATGAACAGGTAATTATATCTTTAATTCACATGAAGAGTTTAAGTCTCTGTACGCTGCCCACCTGTGCCCCCTCTTCACGTTCATTTACCTACAGCTGTCACACTGCGCATGCGCACCCAAAAGCCCCAAATGAGCTCAGAGGCTCAGGTACACGTCAGGACAAAGGAGGCTGTTTGAGAACACCTGTGAATCTTTTTAATCTCAACATAAATCAGATTAAGATGCTCAGGTGTATTAATCATATCACGTTTATATTATTTAACAGAATAATTAATGTATGAATCATTTAAATGGATTTTAACTTTAACACAGGGATGACACCTGTCCCGGTTAGGCAGCAGGGTCAAAGGTGAGCAGCAGGTAAACTCACCTGGACACAAACACAACAGAGCTGACTTTATTTACTCTGACAGTCTGCCAACGAACAAACAGACTGATATTAACCAATAACCAGCCATCCCAAACAGGAGCTGAACACGGTCTTTAACAGAGAATAAATGATCACACACGAGCCTTAAACAGAGAATAAAATAAGAAACACGAAGTTTGAACAGGAAATAAAATCATTAACACGAGCTTCAGTCCTCTGATAAACAGAATAACGGTATTTCAGAGCAGCTGTTTAAGCTACCATCACCGGGAACAGCCGCTTTATTTTAATTAAACTCTTTAAATCAACAGTTAGAGGATCATTCAAGAGCTGCGTGGTCTCTTTAGGGGCTGACTTTTCTGTTAGTTCTGCTCTTTAATATTATTAACTCGAAAAAATCACCCAAACAACAGTTAGCTAACCATTAGCCGAATAGCTACGTGGTGTATCGGTGTAATAAGCGACCGTGTTAGTTGGTGACTTCCGGCGAATGCGTGTCCGTGTTTTCAGCTCGGATAAAGACATTTGTGTTTAACTTTAGATTTATGAGGATTTTAGCTGCATTTAAAGTAAAATACTTAAAAGTTAGGTAGTAAGAAACTTTTTTTCTACAACTTAAAATAAATAAACAAGAATAAAAGTATAAAAAACATTCACTGATTCAGAATTGGTGAAGGCAACTCAAGACCAACTTTTTTAATCTTTCCAATAAAATCTACTTTATTTAAGGTCAGCCTTTTTATCTATCGATTTATTTGTTTTATCCTGCTTTATGAACTTACATATTTAAGCCGGGCTTTACTCAAAATGAATTATTCTTCTATGTTTTTGGGTAAAAATCTAATTTCAGAGTCAAATGTCTGTTTTATCATTACACTATTTAAATGAAGGGTGTGTTTTGTATGGTCCTCTATTCTTTTACTTTCATTTCTTACCTATGTGCTTATTAGTACTATTATTTCTTATAAATATAACTTATCTTATCTCTAGCTCTTCTTGTGTTAAGGTGCATTTCCTGGTTTTAATGAAAAGAGTTTCGACCCTTTTTGCTGGACTCTTATTTGTATGAGCAGTTTCAAAAATAAATGACTTATAAAGTATTGAAAGTTCATAAAAACACATAAAGTAAAATATAATACTCTGAGCATCAAACTGCAGCAGATTTACATAAAAACAATTCGGCCGATAATTAAACAAATTAGGGAAATAAAATACCAGGAGAAAATAATATCAAAAAGAAATAAGAAACAATCTAATTTCTATAACAAAATGTATAATACACGTTTAATTACTTTTAAGGTTCATGACAGTGATCAATAACAAAGCACTTAATTTCCCTTTCTAAATAGCATATTACATATTAAACTATAATGTAAGTTAAATAAAATTAAATATAAAACGCAGACAGCTGTGGGCAGTTTCTCAGAGATGTTTTGTCTTGTTTTCAAACAGCTGCTACAGGCTTCTCTCCTCCAGTCATCAGGTAACACGGTCGCAGGTCGCACCGCTACACCGGCTGATGCTAACACTCACGGCCGGCCCGCAGCCCCCTCCCGGCGGACTCACCTTCGCCTTGGAGCAGCTCACGGACCGCAGAGCTCCGAAGAAGATGGGCAGCAGGGCCATGCACACCAGGCTGCCGTAGGCCAGCGCCGTGCCCTCCGCCGTGGCCACGAATTTGACGGTGGCGTTGATCGCGTCGGTGCCGTTAGAGTCCGTGATGTTCAGGGCCTCCGGGGCCGCGGGCTGCTCGGCCGCGGACATGCTGCTCGCTGCGGGGCTTCGGGGGAGAGAGCCGGGGCTGCGGTGGAGGCTGGCGGAGGGAGAGGTGGAGGCTGCAGGGACAGAGTCTCATTCATCGACCACAAACCGGAGAGTCGCTGCTGCTGCTGCTGCTGCTGCCGGACACCGGAGACTCGGTAAGGCCACGTTTCCTAAAGCGGAGCGGAGATAGGAGAAAGAGGAGAGCTCTCACTCTGAGCGGAGTCTGAGCACCAAAACACACTGCTGCAGCGGAGTACGACAGTGTGAACCTGCGCTACAATAGAATAGAATAGAATGCAATACAAAACAATACAATACAATACACTACACTACACTACACTACACTACACTACAATACAATACAATACAAAACAATACAATACACTACAATATAATACACTACACTAGACAACTATACACTACACTACACTACACTACACTACAACACAATACACTACACTAGAATGCAATACACTTCACTACAATACAATACACTACACTACTATACACTACAATACAATACAATACAATATACTATAAAACATTAAACAATAGAATATATTACAGTACAATACTATACACTACAACATAATACACTACACTACAATACAATACACTATACTACACTACACTACTATACACTACAACACAATACACTACAATACAATACACTACAATACACTACACTATTATACACTACAACATAATACACTACACTACAATACACCATTACTATACACTACAACACAATACAATAAGCTACACTATAATACACTAAACAACAATAGAATATATTACAATAAAATACATTAAACTACAATACACTACAACACAATACACTACACAATGATACACTACACTACACTACTATACACTACAACACAATACCCTACACTACAATACATTATAATACACTACACTACACAACTATACACTAAAACACAAAACACTACAATACGCTACACTACAATACAATACACTGCACTACTATACACTGCAACACAATACACTACTCTTTAATACACTATACTACAATATATTACAATTAAATACATTACACTACAATACACCACATTATACTACAGAATACAATATGCTTCACTACACTACAATATAATACACAAGAATAGAATACACTACACTACAATACACTACACTACACTACAACATAATTAGTACAATAAACATTTATTCGTCCCACATGGGGTAACTCGCAGTGTTACAGCAGCAACAGCGTCCATAAAAACAGAGAAATAGTCTTCAGTATAAAAACAGCAGTATGAACATTATTCTACCAATATAAAAAAAAACTTGGATACAAAACTAAAACACATTTTTTGGAAATATTATTTACACATTTATGAAGTGTTTGCACATGGAAGTAATTCACATTGTAATTGTACATCCATCACCCACTCATCTGAAAACACCACACAAACAACAAATTCACCGTTCACACTGATGCACGGTCATGTTTTTGAGCAAATATTCACTCACTTTATGTTTGATTAAGTTTCCAAACAGCTGATGGCATGTTTCCCTCTGAGCTCTGATTCTTTCTCTGTGGTGTCCATGTTGGACTTCAGGTGCAGCTCTGGACCGGCCCAGCTTCAGTGAGGTCTGTTGGACTTCAGGTGCAGCTCTGGACCGGCCCAGCTTCAGTGAGGTTTGTTGGACTTCAGGTGCAGCTCTGGACCGGCCCAGCTTCAGTGAGGTTTGTTGGACTTCAGGTGCAGCTCTGGACCGGCCCAGCTTCAGTGAGGTTTGTTGGACTTCAGGTGCAGCTCTGGACCGGCCCAGCTTCAGTGAGGTTTGTTGGACTTCAGGTGCAGCTCTGGACCGGCCCAGCTTCAGTGAGGTTTGTAAATGATGGACACAGCAGGTCTTCACGGGGGAGCTGGACTTTCCTGTGTGGGGTTCACTGTTCTCCCTGGGCTTTAATTTATTTTTCTTCATTATCTCATTCATAAAAATCAAGATATTCAAAGCATTGTTTGTATCCATCATGGTTTTTGTAGTTTTAATGATTTCAGTGTTTATTCAGTGTTAGCTCATTAAAGTTAAAACTCAGAGATGTGACTCACATTTACAAACAGCTGTAAAGACATAAAACAGTTGATGCTTTTGTTTTCTAATCTTCATTAAAGTTTCATATTTTATTTCTACTGTTTGAATCTGAGCCCTCAACAGAAGCAGCACCCCTCCTGAAGACCGTAAAGATCTATGAAGACAGAGTGGGACGTCCTCATCGGAATAGACGATCTCTGTAGTGAGGAAGCGTTTCTTCTTCGTTGGTGGAACAGTTTGTTCTGTGATATAGGAGGCTGAAGGACGACACTGCCGCCCACAGGACGGACACGGAACTGCAGCACATGAATGATCTGCTTCTATAGGCAGGTGCTACGACTTTATTACTTAAGAATGCAGTTTACATCTATATCTGTCGATCTACATCCTTCATCAGTGAATAACACACTTTACATCTATATCTATAGATCTATATTCCACCCCCATGCTTCACAGTAGGTCTGGTGTTCTATAGATGCAGCTCAGCATCTTCTTCCTGCACTTTAAAAAAAATCCCACAATGTGATCTCCTGCATTTTTTTAGTTAATTAGTTAGTTAGATAGGTACCATAGACGACAGATACCGTCCGTCTATCTAACTAATTAGTTAGTTAGATAGACGGACTGACGGACAGACGGACAGATAGACAGAACAGATAGATAGACTCATAGATAGATAGATAGACTTATAGATAGATAGATAGACTTATAGATAGATAGGTAGACTTATAGATAGATAGGTAGATAGATAGATAGATATATAGGCAGTCATTAATCAGGTGAGTCAGTCTTTAAAATGTAAAACTATAAAAGTTGTGTGTTTATTACAAACATATAAAAAGTCCAATCATGTAAAATCTGTGCTGACATTCATATTTACATCAGTAACACCTGTACAGAATCAGACTGACATCATCAGCAGGTGTTAAGCCATCACAGGTGTGCTCCATGTGCAGGTGTGTGATGCTGTAAACTCCACCTGCAGTCCAGCTGAGACACGGTCATCTAACTGTTAAAATAACATCTCAGGTTTTTAGATTTGGCACCTCTACGACCTTGAACGTCCTTCTCCATGTTTGAGTCTGTTCACCTGAGGCTCGCTCCTCATGGGCCGACGTCTCCTCTCAGGTGAGCAGACCTGACCAGCCGATCACAGAGAGGATAGGAAGGACTGGACGACAGAGTAGACACTGAGGAGGATCAGGAGGGGCGTGGCCTGAAGGAGGAGGGCGGAGCTCTTCAGTTTCACCTCCACAGGGTAGTGATCGCTAACCTCCCTCACCTGGCAGACAGAAGCAACAGAGCACAGAGTGAAGCCGCCATGATGGCACCTGAAGAACAGGAAGACTTCAGCTGTAACACACGCACCTTAAACAGGGGGATTTTCAGCTCTTTGCCGAAGTTGTAAACTTTGGCAGAAAACGGACTGACCCCCTTCAGGAAGTGCTCCCCGTGGACCACGATCCTGAAGAACAAACAAACAAACAAACAAACAAACAAACAAACAAACAAACAAACGGAAATAATATTAAACATCCGGAACATTCCTCTGCTTCTTCTCTGCCTGCACTGCAGCTCCTCTGTCAGTGCTGCCACCTTGTGGTCATCTCCGGCATGTCAGAGAAAACAGCTCTGCAGGATTCATCCTGTACATTAAGCAGTAATTGTACAGAACTAGCTAACCAGCCAATCACATGGCAACTTCTCAATGCACTTGGGCATCTATAATCAACTGAGCCGCTGAAGTTCAAACTAAAGATAAAAAAGATTAAAGAGATTTTGAGACCCGATTATCAGAAACTGCTGATCTACTGGGAACCATCTCTGGGTTCAGAATGATCTGAAGAAGAGAAAATATCCTGTGTGCAGCACTTCTCTGGTTGATCTCAGAGGTCAGAGTGCATGGAGATAATAGAAGGACAACAGGAAGCCAAAGTCCTGCAGAAGACCACACCAGGTGGCACTCCTGTTAGCCTCCCACACAGGTACAAGGGGGCGTGTCCTCCGGCTGCTGCACACCTGGTTCAGATCACCTGCCTCTCCCTATGCTGCATTCCAGAAAAGTAAGAAGTCGGACTTTTCCCACTCAGATTGTAGCGTCAAAGCGTTCCAGGCGAATGTAAACAACAAAAACGGCTGATCACTAAAATCTGTTTTAGTTTTGTTCCTTAAACACATTCTGACCTCCAGCCTTGAACCTTCATGCAGAGATAAATGGAGCCAGATTTGTGTCGTTAATATGCAGAGAATAGATTTGAAAACAAAAAAAACCTTTGCAAACAAAATTATAATTTAAAAAATACAAAAAATGTTTGTGATTAAAACTGTATGTTCATAAATCCACAAGTTTTATTTACAAATCAAAATATCGCTCTCATGAACCACAGATCCGTTTGTGTTTCCTGAACTTTTGTTTGTGCTTCGTCCTAACTCTCATGGGCGGGGCCTCCTCTGAAAACTGTAAGAAGCCTCCTGATTGGTCAGCGTCCCTCAGATGATACAGTTTTAATAAAGGAACAGAGAAAAACACAAACAAAAAAAAAAATATTTCCTCGGTGTGGGATTGAAAGGTTTTAAAAGTCACAGTTGAAGTGTGATGACATAAAAATACACAAACATTTGGGACAAAATCAGTTAGAAAAGCAGAAATGTCTGTACAAATTTGCAAAAAAAAGTTAAAATAGATGATAATTGAGTTTCACAAACACAAAAATGATTTGATGAGTAACAGACTTTGTATGTGTATATATCATCATAAATATTTAAAATAATAACAATGGTAATATTAATGGTAGCTTTTAGCTTTTTAAACCTCTAAATATCACAAGTATAATATCAGTTCTTTTGGTTTGTTTGCTGTTTATTCTGTATCATAAAATGCTGACAGAAACAAACAATGGCGTGTTTGGTTTATTAACACATTAAATGTTCAATGCCTGACAGTAGAGCTGGGAGTTAAGGGGTTAATAACAGCCTCACCTGTCGTAGGCACAGCTGGTGTCCTCGGTGACCGTCGTGTCCATCTTGTCTTTAATCAGCCAGGAGAACTTGGTCTGGAACAGCCGGATGTTCTTCTTGTCGTTTCGGCTCATGTAGGCGCAGCCAGCGTGGAAATCTCCCAGGAACATCACATCCTGCACACAGAAACTCAGACCATCAGGACGTCCCAGTGAGTCGTGCACGGCGTTCATAAGAAGGTAAAAACATCCTTAAAATGTCCTCCATCCATCATTCACCTTTGTTTTTCAGTCAGGAAACAAAAACATTTGTGAAAGTGAAGATCTCTAAGTCAGGACTGAACTGTCTCACCGTGTTGTTCCACTTTGTGCTGACTTCCATAAAGACGTCGTAGAGCCGGTTCAACTCCTGCACCACATTCCTGGGGTCCGTGTGCAGAGGAACCAGAATGAACTTCTTAATCACTGAAGGACGGACAAACGAAGCAAAGGTGGTCATTAAGAAAGAGACAGAAAGGAGAGAGGAGAATCAAACTTTTATACAGCACTTGTCATACAAGAAAACTGGAAACACATTAGAATAAAGATCATTTATAAGCCATTTATAAGCTATTAGTAGATTTTAGTAGACAGTTAAGAAATGATTGGTTAACTAACCCTAATGATTTCATAACATTAACAAATGATTTAATGAACATGTACAAATGTATTTAAGTGGTTTGTTTATGATAAGTTAACTACTATTACTACTACTCATTTCATTTTTACGGCTGCCCTTGGATGCACCGCTTGGTTTTCAACAAAGTCATATCGTATTGTATCATCAATATATCTGTCATGAATCAAACATCTACTAAGCCTTTATTGAATGTTAGTAAAGTCTGAATGTCTATCTACCTACCTACATACCTACCTACCTAACATCTACTAAGCCTTTATTGAATGTTAGTAAAGTCTGAATGTCTATCTGCCTACCTACATACCTACCTACCTAACATCTACTAAGCCTTTATTGAATGTTAGTAAAGTCTGAATGTCTATCTGCCTACCTACATACCTACCTACCTAACATCTACTAAGCCTTTATTGAATGTTAGTAAAGTCTGAATGTCTATCTGCCTACCTACATACCTACCTACCTAACATCTACTAAGCCTTTATTGAATGTTAGTAAAGTCTGAATGTCTATCTACCTACCTACATACCTACCTACCTAACATCTACTAAGCCTTTATTGAATGTTAGTAAAGTCTGAATGTCTATCTGCCTACCTACATACCTACCTACCTAACATCTACTAAGCCTTTACTGAATGTTAGTAAAGTCTGAATGTCTATCTGCCTACCTACATACCTACCTACCTAACATCTACTAAGCCTTTATTGAATGTTAGTAAAGTCTGAATGTCTATCTGCCTACCTACATACCTACCTACCTAACATCTACTAAGCCTTTATTGAATGTTAGTAAAGTCTGAATGTCTATCTGCCTACCTACATACCTACCTACCTAACATCTACTAAGCCTTTATTGAATGTTAGTAAAGTCTGAATGTCTATCTGCCTACCTACATACCTACCTACCTAACATCTACTAAGCCTTTATTGAATGTTAGTAAAGTCTGAATGTCTATCTGCCTACCTACATACCTACCTACCTAACATCTACTAAGCCTTTATTGAATGTTAGTAAAGTCTGAATGTCTATCTGCCTACCTACATACCTACCTACCTAACATCTACTAAGCCTTTATTGAATGTTAGTAAAGTCTGAATGTCTATCTACCTACCTACATACCTACCTACCTAACATCTACTAAGCCTTTATTGAATGTTAGTAAAGTCTGAATGTCTATCTACCTACCTACCTAACATCTACTAAGCCTTTATTGAATGTTAGTAAAGTCTGAATGTCTATCTGCCTACCTACATACCTACCTACCTAACATCTACTAAGCCTTTATTGAATGTTAGTAAAGTCTGAATGTCTATCTGCCTACCTACATACCTACCTACCTAACATCTACTAAGCCTTTATTGAATGTTAGTAAAGTCTGAATGCCTATCTGCCTACCTACATACCTACCTACCTAACATCTACTAAGCCTTTACTGAATGTTAGTAAAGTCTGAATGTCTATCTGCCTACCTACATACCTACCTACCTAACATCTACTAAGCCTTTACTGAATGTTAGTAAAGTCTGAATGTCTATCTACCTACCTACATACCTACCTACCTAACATCTACTAAGCCTTTATTGAATGTTAGTAAAGTCTGAATGCCTATCTGCCTACCTACATACCTACCTACCTAACATCTACTAAGCCTTTACTGAATGTTAGTAAAGTCTGAATGTCTATCTGCCTACCTACATACCTACCTACCTAACATCTACTAAACCTTTATTGAATGTTAGTAAAGTCTGAATGTCTAAATGAACAGAAACAAATGTTCCTTTGTGTGAAATGCAGTCACCTTTATTTAGGCTACCTGGCAGAGCATCTCAGTTACAATACCAGAACTGACCACAAACAGTGAACCTGCTCTACATGAATATATCAATTCATAAAGAGAGCAGCTCTGATTGGATCGCTCCACAACTTATCCCACCACCACCAAGCTAAGGCAGCTGTGATTGGATGTCCCTCTGAACTCATCCAACCTTTAACACAACCAAAGTAGCTGTGATTGGATAGATTCATCACTTGTCTCTACTTCCTACATGACCATATTAGGTCTGATTGGATTAAGTCTGTCAGACATTTTAGTCGAGTTTTTATTTGTTGATGAAAATGTCAGTTAGTTTGAGGTTTGTTTTTATTAGTTACTGTGTAGTTTTCAGTAAATAAACCCGGTCTTGGTTCACTCACGGGTTTTCGGGCTCTGGAAGTGAACAGCAAACGGCGGTCTGAGGAACGAGTCCTTCTTCTGGTACTGATGCTGATCGAGCACGCTCACCGAGTCCGTCCTGGAAGCAGAGATTCATCTTTGAGCTAAAACACAAACTCAGAACAGTTTTAAACTCTCTGCACACTGATGGTTTTGTTCTTGTTAAAGCAGCTGCTGGACAGTTGTTTGTTTTTAAGGTGTGAATAAACAACTGAATCATCCTAACCCATTCATGCATGAATTTATTAAATCACATGGGAATGATTTTTAAAATATTTGTTTTTGCTTTTAAACAAGCTTAAAGTAATGTGCAGTTCTTTAATATGTTATATTTTGAGTTAGTTAATAAATAATAATTCAATGGAACTTAATATAGATCTGCAAACACATATTTGTTACAAACATTTACTAAAAGTATACAAAATAAAATGCTAAATATAAAGTACATTTAATATTGCAGTTTAATAAATGATAAACATGTGACTTTAAATAAAAAAATAATGAAAAATACAAAGTTCTGAACACAGGCATGATACTCTGAATATACTTTTTATTGCATAATGTCCTCTAGAGTTGACAGATTAATTTTTTCAGAGATGAAAATAAGCAAGTAAAATATTTTTAAAATCTGCATTAAAGTGTTCCTTACATCTCATTGAATCAGAGTGTATGTTTTTACCTGATTAATTATTTGAGAATAGAAGATTTAACACTTAATGTTTTAATTCTAATCTTAAAAAATTACACAGGCAGCATATTTTATTCTTTATTTAAAAAAATACTTTTTACTTTCTATCTTTGTTATATTTACTTTTATTTTATCTCCTATTATCTTTTGGTAGATTTAGCCTTTTCAATTTCTTTATTCCTTTTTATCTAAAGTGTTATTAATTCTTTATTTATTGTGCTCTCTGCTTCTGTCAGTTTTGGCTCTTATGTGCTTCTCCACTTTTCTGTTTTAAGTCTTACAAGTTCTGTTATTGTTTTCATCACATTTCTCTTTTTTTTTCTTTTTTCTTGTGTGAATGTGTATGTATATATGTATGTACACATGTATATGTATGTATGTGTGTGTATGTGGACATTTTGGATTTTTGATGGAACATCTCAAAATGAACAAAAAGATACAAAGATCAGATTTTTATGAAACTTGAGAATGTAGTTTTGGTGTTTACCACCTGATAGTTGGGACGTGGTTAGCTTAAATGGTCCAAAATATAAAGTAAATATCTGTTTACTGCAGGTGACACTGTGCATGAAAGGGTTCATCTTTCCTCTTTAACATGAGTTTGACATTCTGATCCATTTATCCATCACTGTCTGTTGTGTTTTGCTGATTTTTATAGTTGTTGGTTTTATCCTGCACAGCGTGCTTGAAAGTCTTAAAAGGTGTTTTTGAATAAAATGTATTATTATTATTATTATTATTATTATTATTATTATTATTATAATCATTATTATTATTATTATCATCTTCACTGCTTCATATTGTCTTGTACTGCAAACTTTTGGAAACAATTAGAGAATAAACAGATTGTACTTTGTGTTGATGCTTTCTTCATAAGTGTTTTTACCTGATCACAATCCAAAAATGCCTCAGAAAATAAAAGAAGCAGAAAAACAAAGGTATGCAGGTCTCACTTGTAGATGAAGACGTACTGCTGCATGTCGCTGGACGACTCCCCCAGTGACTTACTGGACACAGCCTTGTGTTCTTGGTTCTCGTACCTCAACAAAAGAGAAACCTTAAGTGGTCAACTATATCACAGCACAAAGTAAACAAACTTAAAACAGCAACAAGTAAACACAGGCCATCATTTTATCTGGGTTTAGTCATCTTTATTATTCCTCTGAGCTTTAACAGCTTTTCTCCTTCATTCTGTCATAAACAGGATTTTTTAAAGAAACAGAAATACAGTGTTTAGTCATTTTACTTTGTGGGGCACTGGTTATTTTAATTAAACACTTAATTCAAATCAAAATGTGACCTTTCTCTGCAATGACAGATCAAAATGGGGAAAATTAGCAGCTTGGTGCCTCGGCACATTTTGCTTTTAAAGGTGCAGTGTGTAGAAATCTGCATTTTAGCTCCATCTAGTGTTCAGATGTTGGAATTAGCCCGTCTGTTTCTAAAACATCACATCACTAAGAGGCGGTGAAGACCAAAAAGGATCGTGAACAGGGCATCATTTACAACAGTTACCAGGAGAGGGTTTGTCATTTATATTGGTAACTATTATTTTATAGATTATAGGTCAGTTAAGATGAAGATTATAGGTTTGGTAAATTTTTGTAGACTCATATTCAAAAGTCATATTTCGCTCTTTTTGTCCCTTAAACCCACCCATAGACAACATGGTGGATCATTATGTCAGCCTCCACAGAGAGGAGACCCGCGGTACATAGATATGAAAAGATTTTTCTAACTTCACCCTTTGACTGGCATTGTAACCATGTGGTTGACTTTTACCTGCCACTGTATTTGAAACTCTGAAAGCCCATCTTAGTCTGTTTTCTTTATTCACTTCTGAACAGTGTTTCTAACATTAATGTAAGAGCTGGGAGATTTCCCCCATCTTCGATTTGAAAAAGAAAACACGATTCAATTCGATGCCCCCGCCTCATTCGAATGAATTAACTACTCACTGTGTATTTATTTCCAAAATAAACATTTATTTATGCTTAAAATATACATTTAAAGTGCCTCCAGGTCAAAAAATCCACACAGAAATGGACACAAAGTGCCTGTGCACTGTAGTTTATACACATGTTTGAATTAACTATGAAGACAACAAAATGCCTGAGGTAACACTTGTTGTTAAAAAATAAAATCTTAATAGAAAACTCAACTCTTGTAAAAAATGTAAAAGTGTACAAAGTCATGAGAAAAGTGCGAATGTGAAATGAACGGGTTGAATTAAAAAAAAAATCGTTAAACTCGAGTTTCAGGAAAAACAAATCGATTTGACCTGCCAACTCGATTTTTAAATCTTATCGATTTTTTGCCCAGACCTAACTAATATGTGTCCACTGGAGCTGCAGCTGTGCATGAATATAACTGTTTGAAAACTATAAAAAATGGGGAGTGAGTCGTGCTGCGTGGCTCCAACAGAAAGATCAAACATTTAAGAAAGAAAAAATCTTTGAACGTGTTTCCAGATCCTCTAACAATCAACATTTAGCTGAAGGAAATACGTTTGATGATAAAAACTGGGTCACCTACATATCTAAATTCTGCTCTGTGATGTTTTCATATGAAAAAAACAAAACCATCGTTGCAGAAATAAAAGAATCTGTTTATGTCCAGGATGACGGGCAAGCCAACCACCTGGTTGACCAACTTATCTGCTTCATGATTGAGGAATCAGAAAAATAAAACCTGAAATGTTGCCAAGTGCAGAAAACAGAACAAAATTTACCAATGAATTATTTGTTGCCAATGTATTTCTTAATGTGGAAGTCAAAGGGTTAATAAAAAGAAAACCAAAGTTTTATGTTCACCTATTTTGATAAACTTTACCTACAAACAGAAACATTATATCCTATATTCAGTTTCTGTTTGGTGAAAAGCTGCCAACTTCTACACACTGCACCTTTAAATCAAATTAATGCTTCAATCTATCAAGAAAACCACAAAGTTTATCTGACAAACTGCTCGTTAAAATGTTTTATGACACAACAGTAGATATGCTGAGCAGTCAGTGCATGTCTCTCTGCCTGTTAGACTGGTTTACAGCAGCCTGGAGGGCTTTCCAAAAGCTCCAGCTGCCAGCCGAATGGACGACGACTAAAACATCCTGACACTTTTTCATATGATCAGCCGTGTTTTAACCCTTTAACTACCAGCTCAACTGTTTGGCAGGGGTCTTCAATAAATTCAAAGATATCTAATGTTTTAAAACAGAACAAATCAAACCATCTTTTGACACTGTTAACATTTCAGGGAACAGAGAAAACTAAAAAACAAACCAAAAACTAGATATTTCTTAGTTTGGGATTTAAAGGTTTTAAAAGCTAACAGTTGATTATGTGATGACATAAAAATGCACAAATATTTGAGATAAAATTAATTAATAAAGGCAAAAATGTTTGTAAATAAAATAGTAAAAATATTAAAATAGATGATAGTGTGTTTGACAAACATACAAAAATGTTTTTATGAATAAAAGATTTAATATACATATATAAATACATGGTTAATTATTTACAATAACAATGATGGTATTAAAAATTACTTTTAGTTTCTTAAATCATACACAAAAACAATATCAGTTATTTTGGTTTATTTGCTGTTTTTATTTTAAAGCATTTACAGAAATGACAGATGATTTATTTAACACATTAAATATTTCTGAATTTATTTAACCTCTACCAAACAGTTGAGCTGGGAGTTAACCCTTCAACTACCAGCTGTTTGGTAGAGGTCATCAACAAATTAAGGGAAATGTAATTTAAAAAACAAATTGAACAAATCAAATCATTGATATGATCCTTTCAAAATTTCAGAGAACAGAAGCTACAAGAAGCCAAACACCATATTTACTTCGGTGTTGGATTTAAAGGTTTGAACAGTTAAAATCTAATAATGTGATGAAATAAAAATGCAAATATTTGGTACAAAATTCATCAGAAAAGGAAAAAATGTGTGTTACCTAAGCAATCAATAAAAAAAAATGGTACCAAGTTTGACACACGAAGATGTTTTTGATGAATACGTTTTTATACATAAAAAATAATATTGGATAAGTATTTAAAATATTATTGTAATAAAATATTCTATCATTTTGAACCTTTAAATTCCACACAAAGAGAATATCAGCTATTTTAGTTTGCAGTTTTTTTTCTGTATCCTAAAAAAACTTTGAATTATTTTTTTAAACATTAGAAATTCCTGATTTTTTTTTACCTCTACCTCACAGTTGAGCTGGTAGTTAAAGGGTTAATAAACTTGGTCGACAGCCTGCACCAGCACACAGTCTGTGTGTAGACATCTGAAATGTCTCTATAGTCAGTCTGCAGTAAAGTGCTACACCTGTTCACATGAGGTGTAAATGTAAAGTGAGGTCAACCATCACAAAGTTTACTTAAACACTAAATATTCTAAAATAAACTATGATATGAACTACAGATCAGAGATAATCCCTGGTCAACGTCTTTTACATCAGTCTATCAACAACATATGTAACTCTTTTACATGATAAAATAATGAGTTTGTCTTTTTTATTTCTCTCATATCATCTAACAAACTCTCACATTAATGTTTATTCCACGTCCACGTGCAGATCCACCGTTAGCTGTCCAACAGTGTCACACATGAAAACATCCCAACATGGAAAAGAATCATGCAGCTCACACATGCAGCACTGAAACCAACACCCACACCTTTAGATCTACTAACAAACTACCATGATAATCTCTCCCAGTGTTTGTTTAGTTAGAGCGGCATGCTGCCCAGACCAAACCTCCTCATGCTGCTGTTATGATGGTTAAACTGAGCAGAGGAAGAAGTGGATGCTGCCAAAGGCTCTGGACACATGAGGGTGCACTCTGCCAAAAGGCCAACAGGGGGCGACACAGAGCGCTTAACCCTTTAACTACCAGCTCAACTGTTTGGCAGAGGTCATCAATAAATTCAGGGATATTTAACTTTTTAAAAACAGAACAAATCAAATCATAGATTGATTCTGTTAACATATCAGGAAACAGAAACAAAACAAAAAGAACTGATATTTTCTTAATGTGGGATTTAAAGGTTTATAAAGCTAACAGTCGACTACGTGATGACGTGAAAATTCACAAATATTTGGGACAAAATTAATTAGAAGAGGCGGAAAGTATTATAAATAAAATAGCAAAGATAACTTAAAATAGATGACACTGAGTTTGATAAACATATAAAAATGTTTAGATGAATAACATTATATATTTAGCTTTTTAAACCTTTAAGTCCCACACAAAGACAATGTCAGATCTCTTGTTTTTTTTGCTTCTATATCTTGTTTATCTTGGTTTTTTTAAACATTAAATATTCCTGAATTTATTGACCTCTGCCAACAGTTAAGCTGGGAGTTAAAGGGTTAAAGCAGACATGACAAACTCAAGGCCTGTGGCCCACATATGGTCCAGGAAAAGATTAAATACAGAGGTAAGTTTCTACATTTATCAACATATATATCACGACCACCACTCACACTACAAATCCCACAATGCAATGCAGCAACTGTTGTGTATGTATCATGTAGGACCAACGGATCTGGTCACTCTGGCTACATCCACTCCTTTGTCAACAATCCAAAGTTAAAACAAGAACAGTGTTAATGTCACCATTTAAAAAGTTGTTAATGTGCTCAGAAGAGTCAAAAACAGACAGATGTACAGACACTTGAGTTTAATCTTTACTCCCAAACAAATCAATTTATAGCCCTCTGTATATTTTTATATTTTTAATATTTTATGTCTTATATAGGTAGAGTAATGTACATGCTGCTATTTTTTATACTTAAGTCTTTTTTTATTCTATTAATGCTGCTGTAACACTGCACATTTCCCTGCATGGGACGAATAAAGGCTTATTCTATTCTATTCTATTCTTCTAATAAATATAAAATTAGTTTGATGAGACAGTGGTACTTTATCTATTTTAACAACTGTTAACTTTTCTTTACAAAACAAAGAGATTAGGCATCTAAGACCTACATTTTTAGTCTAGCTTTTAGCTGATTATATCTATTATTATCATTATTATTATTATTATCTATTCATTTTAACCCATTAAGAGGTTTGATTATTCAATTTAGTTCAGATTTATTGTTTGAAATTTCATTATCTGTTTATTGATTTTCTTTTGACTATCTTACTTTAGTGCATTTTATCTTATTTTACCATACTATTATCTATGATTGTATTGTATTTACCTATTTATTTTCTTATAGTATGCTTATTTATTTATTCTAATCTTATTTCTTATCAGGATTTTTTATTGTTATTTTAGTCTCAGCTCCAGTGTTTCCTCAGTCCTCTTATTCTGTTTCTCTTCCTCATGTCTTTGTATGTGAGTAAGTGTGTGTGCTGTATGTGGATAGTGAGGGTGGGTTTTATTTTTCATTGTATTAAATTTTCTACCTTTTCTTATTTTAATTCATGTTCTTCATTTCTGTGTGAAGCACTTTGTGCTACAAAATCTTGTATGAGAAGTGCTATACAAATAAAGTTTGATTGACTGATTGATTTAACGGCAATTAAGAGAGTCCAATTAACCTAATGAGCATGTTTTTGGTCTGTGGGAGGAAGCTGGAGTGCCCGGAGAGAACAGCATGCACAGGGAGAACGTGCAAACTCTACATGCTAAAATCTAAATTGAAGTAATTTTAAGTATTTACTGGAGGTGGTTGTGTTAATTTGCACATAAAAACTGTTTTAATTTTGTTTTTGCCATATTATTTGTAATAACAAACTTAAAGGAAGCATTTCTGATCCATCCTACAGTGTTGTAGTTGGTTCAATACTCCTTTACAAGAACATGCATTTAAGTTTTATTTTAATGATTTATTTCAATATAGCGTCATCTGTATTTTTTATTATTTGACTAATAACATACTAAAATATGTCTCAGTTAGAGCCAATATCCTCCAAAAACACACCTGTACGGAGATAACACATTAACATGCTTTACGTAATATTCTTGATAAAACTTCACAGAGATGTTGAACACACTAATAATGTAATTTAGAGTATTTTTTAACTATTTTAAAGTAAAAATGTTTTATATTGTGATTTTTTTTTTGCACTATCTCGCTGCATAAAGCATCATGTTTTGTAGGTATTTGGAATCAGAGAAAAGTAGGATGGGTCTGTTGTTTAGGGTCCTTTTTACCAATACAGAAAAATGAAAATACAAATAATGTAAATTATTGAATTATATTGAATTATTGAGCTGGACCACTTGTTGGATAAAGGCTCAGTTTGCTGATCACATGTTCTTCAGATTGTTTAAAAGACTTTCCTAAGAGTCAGCTAAAGGCAGGCTGGGTGTAATTTAACTGTGTATTATTAAACAGTTATGGCATAAGTTTGGGTGATATTTAAAAAATGATTTAAAATGTTAAACAGCCTTTAACTGGTCATATAAATCAGTAGATTCTAAGTACTTCCCTCTAATGGTCTTGACAGTCATCTGGTTGTTGTGATTCTACCACAACAAAAATAAAATAAATAAAGCGTTACTTCTTCTTACAGGCTTTAGGGTTAGAATGTGGGTTAATTAGAGGTGATTGGAAAGATTAATCAGGATTAGACGGCGGTTTACATGCTGATAAAATCCACCGTACCTGCCAGTTTCCCTGTTGGAGGCAGACACATACATGAAGTATTAATGAACATGGTGCTGTTAGTGATATGAGTTTATAATCCTTCATTGTTTTTAGCTTTAATATCATTATAACAGAATATAGAGAAACTTTAGATGTCTCTGCTTTTTACCCATTTGTGGAGCCCAGCTCGACTCTGCTTCATTATTTTGGTTTTCCATTATTAAAACTGTTCGTGAGTTTAATTGGAAGAGGAAGAAGACTGCACCAACATATTAAAATCTTATGAGAGATGTAATGGCACACCTGGAACTACATAAAATCAAATTCTCCTTACAAAAACAGGAGAAAAAAACTGTAATATTTGTCAACCTTTTATCAATTGTTTCAATCAAATGAAGACAAGTTAGCTGGACTCTGGATGCTTAATGGGCTGGATTGTGGGAGGAAGGGAGGAGGTGGGAGAGAAGAAGAAAGGAGGAAAGAGGGAGAATGAAATAACAGCAATTTCTTGTGCAACCTCTTCTCCCCCTATTTTTCTTTTTTTAAATCATCCTCTAATATGTATTTATGTACATATGCATTTCTAATCTTGATTTTCTACCTCACTATAATTTTGTTAAATTGTAGATGTCTATATTTTTCTACTCTTTGTGTTTGTGCTGCTAATTTACTTTATATTTTGTGGAAAATCAGGTGTGTAATTGAGTATATAAATTCATCCGAATGTTGTTGTTTTGTTTTAATGTCCGAAAAAGTTAATAAAATCAGTTGTAAAAAAAAATATTGGTGTTTAGTAGCTTGAACAATTGTTTGCTCCATAATATTGTATGTCCTCCCAATCTCTCCTCTGATTTATTTTTTAGCTGATAGCACCGCTCTGGAACAAAATAATGTCTTTACTGCGACAAAAAGGCAGAATGGGGCAGCGACTGCATCTCCTGTTTCCACCTCTGTTCATATCAAAGTCTACACTGTTACTTTTGTGAACAAATTATTGTCATCATATTTTCATCAACAGCCTTTTTCCCATAATGAAAACTAGACAGTAAGTAATAAAAACAAGAGCGCATGGACAAAAACTCAAACTAAACTAGCTGACATTTTCACCAACAGATAAGTTTTTGTAGCAGGAGATCAGAGCAGAGAGATGAAGGTGTTAGTGAGTTAGTAAAAGAGCTGATTCAGTACCTGTCACTGTACCTGTTGAGGGCCGCCAGCAGAGACTTGATGGCTGTACCGTCAGGATCAATCACCTCCTGCAGGAGGCTGATGTTGCAGCGAGACAGAATCTGCACACAGAAAACAAATCACGACGTTTCCAGAGCTCAAAAACATCACAAAACTGAGATGAAGCATCGATTTTTAATTCTTCATCTGGCACATTTTTGATCATCTATGACAGGAGTGTCATGGGGCCAGAACTCAAAACACACTTAAGGTCAAGGGCCGAAAAAGGAAAAATATTTATTAAACACATTAAAACTATTCTTTTTTAAAATAAATATGAATAAATGGACACAAATACTATTATTACAAAATAAAGAAACTGAAACTATAAATAATCTAAAAAGCTTTTGCTCTTCATAAAAATATCTCCTGTCAAAATAAAAAGTTGGAAATATGATCATGCAACAACAAAAAAAAAAAAAAATGGAAATATATAAAAATTGTGCTTTTGTTCCCAGTTGCCTATTGTTCAGCAAGGCAGTTGTTGCACTGCATTATGGGGTCCGTAGTGTGTGTGTGTTATCAGCACGTCATACCGCCGGGCCATTAATAACCAAAACTATATAAAACAGTCTCACGGGCCAAATATAATTGTCCATCGGGCCAGATGTGGCCCCCCGGCCTTGACTTTGACACATATGATCTATGATTTCCATACCCGGACCAGAGGGTGCATCACTTTGTAGTTCGACGCCTTCTCCTCGTTGAACTTCTGCAGGTTGTAGGCACAGATCCTGAACTCTGAACTTTTACCACTGTGGACTGAGGGGAGGAAGAAGCAAACCAGGACGAGGAGGAGGAGAGGAAGAAGAGGAGAGCGCCACCTCATGGCTGCACTGTGGATAAAACAAAAGACAAACAGGTAAATTAACCAGTAAATGAACATGTGCCTGATCTGAGGAGAGCTCAGGATTATTTATAAATGCACATAAGAGGCACGAGGACGGAGAGAAGAGAGCGGAGCAGGAGGGGCTGTGCATGCTGTTATACCATCACAGAATAAATGAACAGCTGATTTTGTTTATAAAATTATCTCTGCAACACTGTCTCTTAGGGGTGGGAGAGAAATCAATTCACATATGTGTCGGGATTTTTTGTTTGATGATTTTTAAATCAATGTTCTTGTTCAAAAATCGATTTTTCCCCCAAATTTTCACTTTGTCTCCCTCTCAGCTGCAGAGAGCATAATTCACCCCTCAATCAGGAGAGAAACCCGGGCAGCAGAATTATTTAGTGATTGGCTTTTCCCTTTCCACCTTAAAGTTGGGACGTACCAAAGATGTCTGGCCATCCTTACATTTTTATTAAATTTGCTCTCTGTTTTTGGTGTGTTTTTTTATTGTTTATTTCTGTCCTTGTCTTACACTGTATTATTATTTTTATTTCATTTTATTTTTCTAATTACTTATAAATTCTGGTTTTACAAAACTTCTGGCTGTGTTTGTTGTTTGTAAGATGTTCGAGTATGCAGCAACACTTATGGCCCTTTTCCACTAGCACGCCTTGGCCCTACTCGATTAGCAGCGTGTTTCCACTAGCCTGGTACCTCCTAAAACAAGCTAGTTTTAGTACCTACTGCGCTCTGGTTCCAAGCGAGCTATATCCATACTAAAAGATGACATCACTGACGGCTACTGATTGGTCAGACAACGTCGTCATCAATGAGTCATGAACGCAACGAGCCAGCATGCTAGCTGTAGCTACCATTAGCTTACCCTCATACGTCTTTTCTTTGCAGCTGGATTGCTCTCGTCCTCGGCTTCATTCTGTTGTATAGCTTCCAAAACTCTCCTGTGCTTCTCAAGGGGTATTTCTTCTTACCACCTGCAGCCTTATTCTGCTTTCCTTTTTTACTCGGTTTGTGACAAAAAGCCAGGAGAGCCCGGTAGAGTAGGGTAGAGTGGAGTAGCGCTAACGGAAAAGGGCCAATAGTGACCACCTTGAGTTTCAGTTGTCTTTCTAAAAATTATTCTATTTAACTCTTCACAAATGTTGATGTACATTTGTATAATCCTGCAAAACCCAGTAAAAAAAGTTGAAAAAATAAATGGTATACTCTCTTTGAAAAATGTTTCCTGGTCTACAGCTTTAAGTCCCACAGGTTCACTTTGAACTTAAAAAAATGTGAAAAAGTTTACAGCAGAGACTCAAACCTGAGGGAGGGTTCACTCGGTGCCCTTTGTAAGTGTTACTGAAGTAGGGCTGAACGATTTGAGACAATAATCTAATTGCGATGTTTTTCCCCAATATTGCGATTTACTTTGCAATTGTTTTAATGTTCCTCATCTTATGTATTCTTAAACAAACATAAGCAGTAGATCTTTTTATAGGAAAACAGTTAGTAAAAAATAGTATAGTAAAAGTAGTAGTGTAGTAAAAAGGTTAATAAATAGGTGCAAAATAGGAATGAAATTGCAAAAAAAAAGGGGGAAAATTTGGCAGAAAAAAATCCAAAAGTGGCATTGAAAAATTGATTGTGGCAGCAAAGTTGGGAATTACATTGGAAATTAAATTTCAAAAACCATGTAAAATTTCAAAAATGGATCTGACAGTGGCAAAAAAAAAGATGAATGGGGGCAAAATAGGCATAAAATTGTAAAAATGGGTTAAAAAAAAAGGTCAAAATGGTCCAAAAGTGGGAAAAAAGTGTTTGAATAGAGGTAAAAAAAAAAAAATAGGCATGAAATTGCAAAAAACTACATCACAATGCCAAAATGTTCAACACATTTTGGGCTGAAAATATTGAACCTTCTGTGATTTGAAATTGCAACAGACAGTATTGTGATTTAATCTAATTTGCAATTTATTGTTCAGCCCTATTACTGAGGACAACTTTGTTATATTTTAGACTTTGATAAAGGTAAATAATAATATTTCATTGTCAGCCGTGTTGATGAGTGGATGCAGACAAAAGCTGAAGGTGTGAATATTTACTCGACCAAATCCTCGTCAGTTTCACAGTTTGTGACCTGAAACCACCTGTGAGCCATCGTGGTGACTCAGAGAGCTGAAACCAAACCAAACAACACAATAAGCTGAAATGACAGATCAGCTGTAGACAAACAGAGAAGCTGAGTAAGAGGACATGTACTGATGGTTCATCAGAGCTGGAGAAAAGTCCTCAGGAGAGTTCAGCCCAGTTTGGTCACAGAGGGAGGAGACACCAACACTTTTATAAGCTTTTTATAAGCCTGGCTCTTTTTCAGAAGTCTTTTCTTCAGAGAGCAGCAGTGACTGAGCGGTTTGACTGGTCTGAAGGACAGTGAGCGTGTTCAGACTCGACCCTGAGAAACAGCGTTTACTGTGACCCTGTTCCCTACATTCATGCTCAGCTCACATCCACACAGCTCCTCAGAAACACTGAGAAAGAAAAAACACGAAACAAGTCGCTCGTCACCAGTCCAAGTCAAGTCCTGAAGGAGCAGCTGCAAGTTAAATACTCTGAAACTTTCTAAATATGTATACGTTTGTATTAATTCTAACAGTTGTCTAATAGGGCTGTGGGCTGTGCATCAGCCTGACTTCTGAACAACACAAATGATGGTCCAACCCCGTTAATAAGGCAAGACACTCCATTAATTAACCCTGGAAAGGCTCACCTGAGAAAACCATTTCAGGTGACTACCTGTTGAAGCTCATAAAGAGAATGAAGAGTGTGCAAAGCAGTAATCAGAGCAAAGGGTGGATACTTTGAAGAAACTAGAATATAAGACATGTTTTCATTTACTTCACACTTTTTGTTAAGTACATAATTCCACATGTGTTCATTCATAGTTTTGATACCTTCAGTGAGAATCTACAATGTAAATAGTGATGAAAATAAAGAAAACACATTGAATGAGAAGGTGTGTCCAAACTTTTGGCCTGTACTGTACTTAACCATATATATATGTATATATATATATATAATATATATATATATATATATGTGTATATATATATATATATATATATATATATATATATATATATAAATATACATATATATATAAATATATTTAAAGGACACATATCATGCTTGTTTCTCCTTTTCACTATATATATACATATATATATATACATATATATATATGTGTGTGTACATATATATATATATATATATATATATATATATATATATATATATATATATATATATATATATATATATATATATATATACAGATATTTATATGTGTATATAGATATAGATATAGAGATAGAGATATATAGATATATATATATATATATATAAATATATATATAAAATATATCATGCTTGTTTCTCCTTTTCACTATGCCAGACTAGGATGCCTGTAAAGCATTTCTGCCCTCAGTACAAGTCATTTAGTTCCTTCATTGTCCCACAATAGCGTTCTCAAAATCCTCATTTTAGGCCATTACCAAGCTCTCGTTGAAACACTCGGATCTCAGGATGACCTAAAGTTACCTTGCAACGTCACAGCCCTTTGTGCTCTGATTGGTCAGTTCTATCGGGGGTAGAGCCAGCCTGTCCATCTTCTTCTACTGTATTTTCCAGCAGGCTCAAAGCAGCGACCGCGTATTGAGTCCCCCTACAGGCCAGAGCTGGTAATGAGTGAATGTGAGCTAGGGATCTATATACTGCTGCTGGTGGATGTGTTCCTCGGTGACGGTTTTGTGGCTAACGGACATCACAGAGGAGGAAGTGTTTTATCAGATTACTCCAATAAAAAGAAAGGTACCTCGTGTCGTCACGACGATTGAAATCTCGCGGACATCTCGCAATGACCTATTTTCAGAGGCATCAAATCTCGTTCTAGGATATCAGAAAAAATACAATATCTCATTTTTTGAAAATTAAGGGGGTGTAAGGTCTTGTTTTCAAATTTATTATATTGTATGTAAGTATTAAATCATGCATCAGCATGATATGTCTCCTTTAATGTTATTCATCAAAAGCATTTTTGTATGTTCGTCAAACTCACTATCATCTATCTTAAGTTATTTTTCAAAATTTTAATTACAAACATGTTTTCCTATTTTAACTGATTTTGTCCCAAATATTTGTGCATTTTTATGTCCTCGTGAAATCAACTGTTAGCTTTTAAAACCTTTAAATCCCACAAAGAAATATGTTTTTTAGATGAAGTGAGTTTTCTTATGTTTCATGTATAGATTAAATATGAATTACCTGCATGATATAGAAAGACAGTCTATTTACTTATTTATTTGTATCTATTATCATCTGAATTTTTTTCTCTCTTTTCCTATTCTTTATATGTAGCCTATATATAATTGTCAGTTGTTTTTTTTGTTAATTAAATGATTGTGATATACTTTATTTTAGTGATCCATAAATAATGGAACTATACACCTTGAATGTAAACCCAATTTAAGGATATATGTGGAAGGTTGCTGCACTGCCATGTGTGTATAATGAATTTGGAATTGCATTATTTATCCATTATTATGATATTATGATACTATGATTATTAGTTTTTTATGTATGTATTATATTCTGTCTGGGTGGTGGTGAACATTAAAAAGAAAAGAAATGTCTGTTTTTTGGTTTGTTAGTAGTTTTCTCTGTTCCCTGAGATGTTAACAGTACCAAACGATGATTTGATTTGTTCTGTTTTAAAACATTAAATATCACTGAGTTTATTGATGGCCTCTGCCAAACAGTTGAGCAGGTAGTTAAAGGGTTAAAACAGCAGCCACTCCTGTGAGCAGCAGTAAAGCTGTTTTTATGAGCTGCAGCGACTGAAATAAGAAACATGAACATGGAGCTCCTGCTGCCTGATTATTTTCACAGTTATCATTTGTAAAATAAGAAATCATAATTTACTGTGAAAGTTTGAAAAATGTAAAACTAACACTACACACACAACACAGGTGTATACAGCAGCCAGAATGTTTGGCAAATTTAACTTTAATGAGTTTAACTTTTTAAATGTTTAACAGATTTTATCAGACAGGTTTACAACAGTTGTTTTTACAGGAATCTTTAGTTAGAGGTTTAGCATATATTCGTTTGTGTGCTGTATTTTGCTGTTTTACTTTAACGGTCAGTCTGCAGGTTAACCCCGTCTACACAGGTGTGAGTCAGGAAAGTGTTGGAGGCCTCGGAGCCGCGCCCTCACCTGCAGGTGGTCGGACCAGTCGAGTCACTTCTGCTCTAAACTCTGCGACAGCATAGACGACTTCAACCAGACAGAGTCCAAGACAGAGCTGCAGCTGGATCTCAGTCTGCTTTACTGAATTACACCTGTTCAGCCCCTCACGGGCACACAGCTAATCAGCCAATCACATGACAGCAACTCAAGTTCAAACTTAGCATCAAAATGGAGAAAAAAGGACATTTAAGTGACTTTGAACGCAGCATTGCTGTTGGTGTGTTTAAGAAACTACTTCATCTACTTAAAAAACAAACTCAAAACCTACCTTTTTAGTCGAGCTTTTACCTGAATTACCTTTTAGTGTTTTTATTTATTCTAATTACAGCCCACTTTTAGTTATTTTATCTTATCTTATTTTTTATCTTTTCTTTGTAAATCTTTTCTATTTTTCCTTATTTTATTTTCTAGTTGTCCTATTTTATTCTTTATTTATTTATTATTATATATTTGTTTATTTTAACTTAATTTCAAGTTATTTTTTATTCTTATTTTTTAAAATTCTTCTTATTTTATTTCATGATATATTTAATTTTATACTTTTAACCTAAACTCCAGTGTTTTCTCATTTTTAAACCTTTAAGATGGCGTTTCCTCAGTACGTACTGGGTACAGCAGTGTGCTTTATTATTGTCTTTTATTTATGATGCTTTTTATCGACACTGTGTGTGGATTGCTGTGTGGGTGGGTTCACGGGCTGGGTGGAGTGGGTTTGGGTTATATATCCTTTAATTTAATTTATCTGTCTGTTTGTAAAGCACTTTGTGCTACATTTTTTTTGTATGAAAAGTGCTTTATAAATATGTTTTGATTGATTGATTGATACTGAGATTTCAACACAAACAGAGAAAGGTCCAAACAAGAGAAAATATTCAACAAGCAGCATTTATCTGGACCTCAATGCCCCACTGATATCATAGGTCACAGTGGGTGGAGATGATAAAAAGACAACAGGAGCTAAAAGATCTGAAGAAGACCATCTATGAAGACAACACGTCCAGTCATGAAGCAGATGGACCACAGCAGCAGGAGACCACACCTGGTGGCACTACTGTCAGCTAAGAACAGAGACAGGGGCTCTGACTCTCCAAACTGGACCACAGCAGGGTCCACTCCTGTCAGCTAAGAACACAAACTGAGGCTCTGACTCCAAACTGGACCACAGTGGGGTCCACTCCTGTCAGCTAAGAACACAAACTGAGGCTCTGACTCTAAACTGGACCACAGCGGGGTCCACTCATGTCAGCTAAGAACACAAACTGAGGCTCCGACTCTCCAAACTGGACCACAGCAGGGTCCACTCCTGTCAGCTAAGAACAGAAGCAGCAGACTGTAAAGTGTCTCCTGGTCTGATGAGTCTGGATCTCTGCTCCACATTCAGAGTTTGGTGTGAACATCATAAACATGGATCCATCCTGCCTTGGATCAGCGGTTCAGGCTGCTGCTGGTGGTCCCTCAGTCCCACCTGAGCATGGTTCAAACCCCACAGCCTACCTGATCATGTCCATCCCTTTATGTTCACAGTGGACCATCTTCTGATGGAGACAGTCACCAGATCTCAGTCCAATAGAGCACCACTGGGATGTGGTGGAGCAGGAGATTCTCCTCATGGATGTAATAAAGTGGTTGGTCAGTGTATATAAATCCTAAATGAGGGCGAGGATCACGTTGGCTGTTATTTTGTTGCCTGTAAATATGAATAAAAACTTTAAAAGTGTTTTTGCTCTCATGGTTTGGATTGTGTTGCTATTGTAAATGTAATTCATGAAAGTTAAAGCTATAAAAAGACTTCCTATGTTGCTCTAATTTTGATTACAGTCCTTTGCACAGAGCAGAAGTGCAACTCAAAAAGCAGAAGAGGACCCAAGAGCATTTAGCTGCAAGGCGTTCCTAATAAACTAGCCTGTCAGTCTGCATTAGGGGTGGGCAACAGGCAATTATTTCTCTTAAATACCCAGATATTTAAAAGAAATAATTCTGTATAATCTAGAGTAATATTATCATTGGTTTTAGTAAGTTATTGTCAAATTCACTTTGCTATTATAGTGTCTCTAAATCACTGTTATAAAGCATAATAACATTATATCAAGTATTACTCAATACTGTTCTTATAAATGGCAAAACACTCACTGTTTCATTGATTTAAAAGAAGCTGAATTGGTTTAATTCTGTTTATGTTGTCTCAACCATCTTGAATTGCCTTCTATGTCAGCTTCATTTAACTATGCATAATAACTTGTATTTGTGTAATTATATATGAAAATTGGCATACTATTTTATGATTACTTTTTATTGGCATATTTTGTTTATCAAATATTTCCCCCATCCAGGGGCGTACTTACCATTAGGCAAACACAGGCAACTGCCTGGGGCCCCCGAACATCTCATAAAAATGTATTAATAGCTTTCTTCGATTCAAAGCAGTTTTTAATGTTTTAGTCTTAATTCACACGCTGTCGTATGAAGTAAAGGAGATCAACATCCATATAGACTTCATACATTTGATGGCATTGTCTTTATTTTCAATCATATCTTGTAAAATACTTGAATTCATAACTCTTCAAACTATATGACACTTAGTATAAAAGCAGAAGGCCCCTGCACAGGATAGGTTTGTGTGTGCACGCTAAATTTTGGATTATTATTTTTTTTTGCCTATGTTCCTTTAGTGGCCCTGTGATGATAAACATTAAGATTTAAAATCTTTTCTAGTCATAAATATTATTCCCTAGATGGGGTGGGCATATTAACTTGGTAAGTAGCACCTTAAGCTGTCAGATAACTGTAACAGATTTCAAAAGCAGAACAAGGAGCCTAATTAACACCCTCGTCCTAGGTAAAAAAAAAACTAAATTACAGAATTTGAGGAAATATATTTAGTTTTGTTACCGGGGACCAGATTAAATTATTAATAAAACTTTAATCAGCACTGTACAGGGATATGAAGGGCCCCAATGACTGGGATTGCCTTGGGCCCCCATATGACTAAATACGCCCCTGCCCTCATCAAGAGTAACCAAAAATTTGTCACAACGCGGCCCTCAGGCTGGAGAAACTGTTTTATGTGGCCCTCTTGGTAATCGAGGTTGCCCACCTCTGCTCTACATTGTTTGTTAAAAACAATCAGCTGTATTAATCAGCAGAAAAGCTCATATTTAAGTAACTCTAATAATCTTATGCACCTGTTTTTCTTATTTCTTGTCGGTCCTGTTCTTTCTCAGTCATGATGTTGACAGGAGGGAATAGGGACGGGCATTAGTGTCATATTTATAATATTTATATTTTAAAGAAAAACAATTTTATCAACATATTGACAAAGGGCTGATAAGCAGCTGACATGACCTGTTTAAGCTACAGGAGTTAAAATGTGTCAGTAAATCTGTGGTTATGAGTATAAAGGTGTACCCGAGGAGAATCTTTTCGTTTACCTGATTATTGTGAATTAATTATTAATCGAACAGAAAACAAACAACAACAGAGTTACACAAACATGACTGAAGCACTCACACACCTTAACCTGGGTCACTCCCTCCACTCTCAGCTCTGAACAAACTTCACGTCTCACAAACACTCTGAGCACAGCTGGTTCAGGTTCTGGTTCTGGTTCTGGTCCAGACCCACCTGCTGGATCTTCTTACCTGTCGAGGTGAGTGTAGGGTCGAGCGTGTGTGTTTCTGCTGATCAAACTCTGCTGAGCTTCTTCTCTCCCTCTGCTGCAGGGTGGAGGCTGTGAGCTGCTGATGTCACCTCTACACCTTCCTGGTTGTTTCAGGTAGGCCACGCCCCTAACGCTGCTGCATTCAAGGCTGTGGGAAAAACAAAAGGGCGTCACATGCAGGAGCAGATAAACCTTTACAGGGTTCCCACTCTTTTTTAGAAAAAAATTTCCAGGACTTTTCCAGGACATTTTCCCCCTGTTACAATATTGGTGTGGTGTGGGCAGTTATCAGGTTAATCTAGACCTTGAAAAAAAAGGTATAAGGTTTATGACCAATGTCTCTAGGTAGCTTGACAGAATCATAACGAATTTTGAATTCATTGATTTCTAACTATCAGGCATGAAAATGTCTGCTGGCTATCTTTATCGTCCAGCTTTTATGTAACATATTCCTGTTTTAACTTTATAGTTTATACTTATTGTTTTATCTTTATTTACTCTGCTTTTTTATGAGCATATTTTGTTGATTTACTGTTTGAGGAACTTAAATTTTATTTGCATTTTTTTATATATCTTTTGTCAACATTGTTTTGAGTTTCTACATTTTATTCTACATTTTTACTTCATTTCCTATTTTTGATTTTTCTTCACTAACAAAGACCAAGGAAGCTAAATAAATTTCCAGGACAATTCAAGATTTTCCAGGACATTTTACTTTTTTCCTCATTTTCCATATGTTTTCCATGACTGGAAAATTGGTCAATCATTCTCCAGGTTTTCCAGGTTTTGGCTGCTGGTCTCCAAATGCACCGATGTGAGTCAGAGTTATAGGGGCTGTGGAGTTAGCATGTTCTCCTGAATGTGAACATGCCTTGTTTGTTGTTGTGTGTCAGCCCTGTGATTGGCTCCAGAGTTCTGCCCTCTTCACCTGTCTGATGACGGCTGATGGACTCCCAGTGCAATGAGAGGTTTAGACAACCGTCAATAAAACAGAAAACATATTTGATATTATAATAGCCTATTGTCAGATAGTTTTGAACGATATATGTCTACTAACAGCCCGGTGCTCTAAGACGTGTCTGAATAATATAAATTTGCTCTAGTTTTAATTGTCTTGTTCCTGAAGTTGAGTATCCAGGCCAGTCCAGCCCTGTCCGACCCAACCGTGAAGCTAAGGAATAGCATTTATAGATAACCTATTTTGATGCTATAAAAATCATCTTAAAGTGTGTATTTCCATCAGGCATATATCTAAAAGTGAGACTTTTTTGTAATTACTTAGAAACTCCTCATAACATCTTTAAACTGTTTTGGAGCCTTAGGAAATACATATATTTTTTAATTTATTCAAAACCCTTTGAGTGACTCAGCCTGAGAAAGAGAGCGTTATTTGTAACCCTGCCCACCTGCTCCACCTGTGACACACCAGGAAACAGACTTTTATTATCGTCACTGCGATAAGACACACGGACGGACAATCTGAGAAATACATTTTAAAATGCTTCATTTGCACTGAGGGGCTGAACGTGCACCAGAGTAACTTATTCAACTGGATTACTGGACAAACTCTTTTAAGCAGCGACTGAGTTCACGCCAGAGAAACACAAAGGTCAAAGGGCAGCTAACTTTCAGGTGAGGTGCGGCTTTACGACCATCTGAGCCTTTAGATCACAAAGAGACAAAATGGCAGCCCGCTTAGAGGAAGACCTGAGCTGTCCTGTCTGCATCGACATCTTCAGAGATCCGGTGATCCTGTCCTGCAGCCACAGCTTCTGCAGAGAGTGTGTGGAGAAGATCTGGAGGGACAAGGAGGACAAGGAGTGTCCGCTCTGTAAGAGGAGACAGTCCAAAGACTGGAGGCCAAACTTTGCTCTGAGGAGCCTGTGTGAGACGCTCCTGCAGCAGAGAGATCAGGGAGCTGCAGAAGATCTCTGCAGGCTGCACGGGGAGAAGCTGAAGCTCTTCTGCCTGGATCATCAGGAGCCGGTCTGTCTCATCTGCAGAGACTCACAGGAACACGCCGAGCACAGATTCAGGCCGACCAGGGAGGTGTCTGAAGAGCAGAAGAAGAACCTCCAGGACCTCCTGCAGCCCTTAAAGGAGAAGATGAAGCTTCATGAAGAAGTCAGAGTGAAGTGTGATCAAACTCTGAGACACGTGGAGGTCCAGGCCCGACACACAGAGGCTCAGATTAAGGAGACGTTCAAGAAGCTCCACCAGTTTCTGCAGGAGGAAGAGGAGGCCCGGCTGAGAGCTCTGAGGGAGGAAGAGGAGCAGAAGAGCCGGAGGATGAAGGAGCAGATGGAGGCTCTGAGCAGAGAGATAGAAGCTCTTTCACAAACACTCAGAGACACTGAGGAGCAGCTGAAGGCTGGAGACATCTCATTCCTGAACAACTACAGGGCTGCAGTGGAGAGAGTGCAGCGCCCCCTGCTGGAGGATCCACACCTGCCCTCAGGAGCTCTGATAGACCAGGCCAAACATCTGGGCAACCTGGCCTTCAACATCTGGACCAGGATGGAGGACCTGGTCTCCTACTGCCCGGTGATTCTGGACCCGAACACGGCTCACTCTGTCCTCGTCCTGTCCGATGATCTGACCTCCGTGAGACGAGGACAGGAGCAGCAGCAGCTCCCCGAGAATCCAGAGAGGTGTCGACACTTCTACTCCGTCCTGGGCTCTGTGGGCTTCACCTGTGGGACCCACAGCTGGGACGTCCAGGTTGGGGACAGTGCAGGCTGGGCTGTGGGGGTGTTAGCAGAGCCCGACCAGAGGAGGGGAGGCCGGCGGGCTGATTTGTGGAGGGTGGAGTTCTACGGTGGCACCTACAGGGCGTGGTCACCGTCACATCTGCCCACCACGCTCTCCATGACGAAGCAGCCCAGGACCATCAGAGTGAGGCTGGACTTCACCACAGGACAGCTGACCTTCTCTGACCCTGACGCACACATCCACACCTTCACACACACCTTCACCGAGAGGATGTTTCCGTACATCAACGCTCTGGACGACCCTCCGCTCACCGTGCTACCACAGCAGGACGGACCGAGAGTGAGGCATGGCCGCAGTGCCACAGCCTGAGAGGAACTGTCAATTAATCAATCAATCAATCAATTAGTCAATCATTGTGTTTATCGTCTGAGGCTGGCTCTGGGCTGAAGGCGCACTGCAGACTGTAGGTGCTGTATTATAATCCTGACGGGTTTGAAAGTCTAAACTTATAAAATACAATTATTTTTAACTTGGTAAGTTTTAAATACAAGTATGCATGCTTTTCACGTGCACCTCTCTGGACTTTAAAGATGCTGTGAGGAGTTTCTAAGTAATTACAAAAAAGTCTCCCTTTTAGATATATGCCTGATGGAAATACACACTTTAAGATGAGTTTTATAGCATCTAAATAGGTTATCTATAAATGCTATTCCTTAGCTTCACGGTCGGGTCAGACAGGGCTGGACTGGCCTGGATACTCAACTTCAGGAACAAGACAATTAAAACTAGAGTAAATTTATATTATTCAGACACGTCTTAGAGCACCGGGCTGTAAGTAGACATATATAGCCGGCTACAAAACTACAATACTAAGTTTTCCAAAAATTGCTTGTTGTCACACATCAAAAACTACCGCCACGTAACTAGACAGAGATACATTACCTCGTGGCTTTGCATCCTGTAAGTTGTTGAAAAAAGAAGTTGTAAAGCAATGCAGAGTTCTGAGGAAGGTCCGAGCTGCATTCATTAGCATCACAACAAACACACGCTTTGGCTTGGGTCACGTCTTTTGGTGCGTTCCAGTTGTAGTCAGAAGTAGGAATTTCCGAGTTCCGAGCAGGAAACTGCAACTGGAACGTCCCCCGAAGTCTGAATTTCCTACTGGGAACTCGGTGAAACCTCACCACCCCCGAGTTGACAATGGAAGATGGATGCCCCCAGTGTGAACAGTTATTTAGCTCCTGTAATAATCCATTTATTTGCACTTCTGACTGGGGTGTGTCGCTCTAGATCAGCTGTATACATAGTATTGTTAGACTTATATTTACAAAAATGCTGTCATAGTGATAATCACATTCTTCATGTGATATTTGTGAACAACAACACAGGGCGTGCTAACAACAGCTAACAATAGCCTGGTAGATCGGCATGTTTTTTTACGACTTCGACTGGAACGCCGATAAGTCAGAGATGATGTCACTCCCAGTTCCAAGGTTACTGGAACGCAGCATTACGACAGTCGCCGCGCGTGCTCATGGGTAGCAGAGTCTTAATGTCGCCGGTAATAGATTCTCCTCATAGCACCTTTAATTGGCTGCAGTGTTGGTGTTAGTGTTAGTGAGTCTTAACTGAAGACTGCTATCTAACTGTAACATTTTGTAATTAGAATAATCCTACAGTTTATTCTGAGTTCTCACCTGTTCACTAAACTTCCTTGCACAAACATTCAGGGAAGCTTGATGTTACCTGTTTACCTGTATCAGCCTGGAAACTTCAATATTTATCTGACATTTTTCTGAGAATTACATCTGAATATATCATCCTTACATATCTGCCATATACATGCAAATACACAAATGCACCATATACTGTAGCTTCACTTAAGTTTTTTTACCTAATCATCTTCTTTTTAATATTTCTGGTTTCATATTAAATCAAATTCATTATTATTTCTTCTACTCTTATTAAAAAAGGTATGTACATATTTTGACCATTCTCAGTGTGTTACAGTCTCCTGAGATCTATTGCTTTTGGTTAAATATTTCAAAAACTGTATTTTTTAGATCTTGGTTAGGTGGTCAAGCAAATGTATGTATTTGGGACAAATCTGGACATTAACATGATTGTAATAAACCAGTTAATACAGTTGATCTCAAATGGCATGGTAGGGCACACTGGTATAACCACGTAATATTAATACGACTATAGCGTAGTTTATAGTTTGGATTTTAATTTATAATATCAGGATTTTAATACTGCTCAAAATGCAAGCTCTGTAACTTAAACACGCAGTTTTGTGTTTTGCAGATCAATTAATAAGCAGGTCAGGACAGTGAATGCAACATGCCCAATTTATTTTTTTATTGTCTGACTATTATTATTCATCTATTAATTTTACTTTGATAATTTAGCTCCAAGTACATCAGCATTGGGCTTCAGATAAAACAAAATGGAATAAATTTGGAGATATTCTTATAACTCTGCATCATAATGACTGTTTAGTGGATTTATTTAAGTTGTCATTACGAAATGTTTAAAAATGACAAAAACACACAAAAAAATCTGACGGGAACTGTCTCTATTTATTTTATGAGTACTAGTTGTTGATCAGTTTCTCAAGTCAAATCAAAATGTTTTTTATATATTTAAATTTGTTACTGGCAAAAATATACTGTAATAAAATTTACATAAGTCATAAAAAACAGGGACAAGAAAGCCCCAAAGCTGAAGGCAAATGAGGAAAAAAAGCTAAAATATAAAACCAACAAGATTATAATAAAAATATTCAAAAACATTTTAAAATCAAATAACAGATGGTGTAGGATATTTTAATAGATCTCCAGTTTCTTCTCTTTTGTTAGTAATTATGAGCAGAATAATTAAGGTTTATATTGAAAAGGTGGTTTAGGTGAATAAGATGCCTTTTGATTTTGACTTAGTTCTTGAAAACCAGTGAATAAATCTCATTAAACAGGTTTGTTAGACTTAACTATCTGTACCATTATTCTGATTAACTAAACGGATTTAACAATATTAGTATTAATGATAGTGAACCTGAGCCTGAAATGGTTTCATATGACTTATATTAAATATCAATGTTGGTATTAGATATTATGATTTTATTATGCTTTATATCATATTAGAGCAAAAACAGGTTCACGGCAGTAAATGAGTCTAATGATGTAGCTTAGCTTTTGTGTCTGTTAGCCTTTATTAACTCCTTATATTGCAAATAAGCTGAGGACTCACCTTCTTGAGCACGAATCCACATACTGAGCCTGAGCACATCTTTAATGAAGATATATTTATAATTATTATAATCACATTATTACTAAAACACCTATTACCGTCCCCATAAAGCCTAACGTGAGTAAAAGGAGATGCGTTCAGGTGCGTATACTTCTGTGAGAAATATGGCGACAGACGACCATTTAAGTGTCATATTCTTAAAAAAAAAAACCTATTTTAGACTAAATCCGCTGTATTCCAACTTTTATGGAATGATAATAAAAGTATGTCTTTATTTTATCATTATGATAATCTTACAACGCATCCCAAATGTTTATGTATTGTAGTAATACAGATTATCTGACAATCACCTGAAGGCAACATACCCAAAGGCGGGAAGCGCGAGCAAATGAATCACTATATCACAAAATATAACAATTAATATTAATACAAACAATACTGAATATATTTTATTAAAATGAAAAACTGAATTAACAAAAAGTGTCTGAAGTCTATCTTTAAATTGTTCATTCACTTTACACAGCAGGTTATTTTTCATAAGTTTAATGATATTTCTGACTGTTGTGTCCTGTAACCTTTAGTCTTCTGTTTTGTGATTGTGACAATGTCAAATATTTTTTATTGAGTTTGTGCAAGTATTTAAAACGTTATTTTGGTCCCAAATTAATTTACAAAAGAAAGAATTTTGAATCTTCTTTTAGTTGTTAAATATGTGATCCATGAATACAAACTGTTTACAAAATAAACCTTACATTCACCAATTCAGCAATAAAGTGAATTTGTATTTACTGTAACAATTGGAAGGACTGAAAGCAAAAAATCTTGTGGACAATCATAAAGCATTGAAATCCTTTAAATCCTGATCTATTTTTCTTTATTTATTTTCATTTGTTCTGTTCATGTCTTTATTGTTTTCTTTGTATGTTGTTTTTTTTATAAAGAAGTTGTTGTTGTTGATGTTGTTTGCATTTTCTTCTAAAAAAATGGTGCCTAAATGAATAAATTAATATGGAAATTAAACACGGATATTCCCTCTAAGTTTATTTATGAATGTGTGATAACAACTGAGCATCTGTCTATTTACTGTGTACAGGTGACAACACTCCAGACTGAGTTTCAGTAAGACCTCAAAATTAATGCAAGAAAGATAGAGGAGAAAAAACAATTAAAAAATCAACAAAGCAATAACAGAAAAAGCACAAAATCATGTCAACACAAAACCACAACATTAACCCTCTATTGCATAGTGTGTCCATATGGCAACAATTACTTTATCTTCATTTTTCTAAAAAGCTGTGAAATAAAATGTATGTTTTTACATTTAGGTGTGAAAAGGAAACTTTTAGTTTGAAGTAAATAGAATTTATGAGGCCATGACCAGGACATCTTGTTTGTCAGTCCTTTTTGCTAATGGACATTTGACATCCAAACATAATTGTCTCCAAGGTTGTCTTTTATTTAGAATTTTTGGAGTATTTTCACCAAATAAAAATTTAAATCACTATTTGGGGTAAGTAAACTTTTTTTTTTTTTTTTTTTTTTTACATTTAATTAAATTTTGTTGTTATAAATTTTTTGTAATATGCCAAAACAGACTTGTTGCCATATGGCAACAATATGCAAATATGGAAAATTCCTAGTATATACAACCCAATTACATAGCATGAAACTATCCTGAGACTGTTTACACCTTTTGCTTATGTTTTAAAAGTAATAACATTATATATTTTTTATATTTTGTAATTTAAGGTATGTTGCTGGCTATCTTTAACATAGTATCCAATTTCCTCCATACAAGATGCATCCCAGCTACTTCTACAGGGGAGGGAAAGAGAGCAGGGTAGAAATAACTGTCAAACTAGAGGAGGAATCAGATCAAAATCAACTGAAATCAGTTGAAATCAAATGAAATGAAACAGAAAAAAAAACTGAATGAAATGAACATAAAGAATGATGGATCGTACTTTATTGAGCAGGTTCAAGGTTTCAGGTTTTTATTAGCAGACATTTTAGATAACTGTTGAAATTATAAAATGTTTTCACTGTATAAATGTTTATTTGTTCATTTTGGATGAGTATGACATGGATACGTTGAGTCTTGTTTTAAATAAAATGCCTTTTTTCCGTCAAAAATGTTGATTTATGGTACTTTCCACGATTGTATATTGTTGCCATATGGCAAAAATTGATCAACGACACCCCCCCCCCCCCCCCCCCCTTAAACTTAAAAAAAAAATCCCATTTATCTGTTATTTAGGCCATTTTAAGTAATAAAAGCATTCAAAACATTTTTTACCATTTTTAAGTAATAATTCATGCAATAGAGGGTTAATTACGAAATGATTAATTTAATTGTTGTGCTTTGGTCACTCGGAGCCCCTCTACTCCCCCGTAGGGCTGCCTCACTCTCAGGTAGGCCTACCTGCAGCGTACGTCACCTGTCCTCAGGTTGTTGACGGTAACAGCATGTACTTTATGTACTTTATCCATCCTCATCAACACCGCCCCCTGCTGTCCTGTCCGGGTCACTGCACTGCCTTATATGGTAGTGTCCGGCTCCCGCAGGCCCCGCCCCCTGCTGTGGGCTGCAGGGAACAGTCTGTGGCGTGGAGAGACGGGACGGTCCAGCCGGGAGCTCCCGGAGCGATAAAGTTTGTTTACCCCGCCGACATGGACTGACAGGAGCGGGGACAGACACCGCAGAGCCCGGGTGAGTCTCTCAGCCCTCAGAGTTTAAAACAAACCAGTGGACAGCACTGACGCTCCGTTAATAAAGTTGTTAGCATGTGTGCTAACTTTGGAGTAATGGAAGCTAACTGGGATTAGCCGTTAGCATCACAGCACCTCAATCAGATGAGGGAGAGTAGAAACACAAACAGGCAAGAATGATTTAAACTTTATATTTATGGTGTCAAAAGGGGTTGGTAACAACACTTTAACTTAGCTGTAAGCACCTTTAGTGCTGTCTGAGCCTGGGAGTGAGAGCTAACTGCATTAAAGAGATTTATATCAGCAAAACAATAAGAGTTTAAAACAGAAGAGGTGTTAGCTTACAGGCTAACTCAACACTAATACAGTTAACCAGATATAACAAACTATTAAACCAGAAAACTCTCGACCAAAAGGAGTCCCTATCTATCTATCTATCTATCTATCTATCTATCTATCTATCTATCTATCTATCTATCTATCTATCTATAATGTGACCTGTTGATAAAATATTTGCTGTTGTTAGTGGCCACTAATATTTTATTATTCTTTTAGTCCTAAATAATATCTGTTATATTTCAGTGTTTTCTATGCTGCACACTCATTTAATTTCTTTTTAATGCAAAAGTGCTATTATGCAGTTGTGTGGCAGAAACTCAATGCATTTAGGCATGTGGACATGGTCAGATAAATTCTGTTTTATTCTGCCACCTGATGTAAAACACCCCTTTTCTTGCATCACTATACTCCTCCATGTTAGCTTATTAGACCTTTATTTTTATTATTTTAAATATAAATGTCTCCATATTGATATCAGTCCGATATCAGCAAAAACAAATATCAGATTATGTCGGCGTGCATCTAAAATATCCAAAATCCAGTTGAACACAGTGGTTATTTTGCAATTTAAAGATATATGTTTTTGTTTTTATTGGATTTATTGAGGTTACTTTTCATGCTCTTCTAATTTATTTGTTTTTACTTCCTTTAATTGTACTATATTCTTATGTTCAAAGGTTAAAATGTATTGAACCCACTAGTTAATAACAAATAGGTCAGTTTTTGTCGTACCTACTATTGTTGCCTACTGTTCTCTGTTTGAGTAATCTCACCTGGTCGAGACTTTTCTTACAGTCCAGACTACAAAATAATAAAAGTCTGTTTAATTCCTGCTGACATCAGATCTGATCGATATCGGGACACCTGTCATTTTAAATCTAATTCTTATTTTCCTGTTCTTCATTGTGTTTTATTATCAAGTCTGTATTTAGGGAGTGAAGTTAATATTTAGTCAGACTCCTTTATGTCTCTAATATGTGGCCAGTAAAGCTGATTCTGTCATGGAGATAGAAACAAACAAACATCTCTGAGGGATGTTTCACCTCTTTGATGAATCTGTGACACCAAGAATGAAGGAGCTCTGAAGGTGAATGGCTGGCAATGTGTACCTAATAAAGTGTCCAGCTATTTGTAAATACACTCTGTAAGTATTGATCTGTTATCACAGCATTTCCACTGCATGGACCACTAACAGTCGTCCAGTTATTGACCATAAGATGATCAGTTTTAGGTTTTAATGTGACTTTTTATATCAGGAGCCTTCACCAATAATTTAATCCACAAATCCTCACATTCACGTAAAGTTTCACAGCTGCTGTGTTTAGAGTTGCCTCCGTGACACATCCTGACGATCATGCTGTCTTTTCAGAGTAATTTGGTTTTCTTCAGTTCACCTTTAAATACGAGGACAGAGGGTGTGACCCTAACCTTAACCGTCCGGTTTTTCCCTAAAGTTTTAAGGAAGTTATTTCTACTTTGAAGTTGTTTCTCATTGTTGAAGAGAAGGGAAACTTTGCAGATGACTTTCACTTAGAAACTGAAAGTTTTTAATGTAACACAAAACACTTCAGACTTTGAATAAAGTTTGTACAGCAGGAGGATCAGTGCACATCCTGGCTGCTCTGAGGACTATGGCGGGTAAGAGTTTGTATCAGAGCCGTTCTGTTTAGATGTACTTTGGTTTGTATTAACACATTTTGGTAACACTTTACTTGAAGATCTAGTTTATAATGCATAAGACGTTATAATGCATGTCTAATGCTTCATAAGTGTCATTATAATGGTGTATAACCATGTATAAGAACTTGTACCAAGGTTTATAAAGTATTACAAGTGTGGACATAACCAAGCCTTTATAATGTTTTATACCTGCATACTCAAGTGACAAGAGTTTAGAATGAAGAATCTGAAGTCCTGGGTCACATTAGAACCATCCTTACTCTAGACAGGAGTAAAGAAAGGTTGTAATGCCTTATGAAGATGACTTTAAGAGTTTTTAGTGAAGTGACAACACTGTATAAAGTTGTTAGCATTTGCATGATACAATAACACAATTAGAATCACTAAGGAGCAGGATTTTACTGGCTGGAAGTAAAATGTAAGTTAAAAATTAAACACCATAATGATCTTTAAAACAACCTTATTTTGAAAAAATAAAATATAAAGGATGTTGCAGATTATTCTCTACATATCAATACAATTAAAATCTGTAAAAATAAAGCTGTCATAGCTCACAAATTAAAATTCTATCACCTGAGAGGACTGAAGAATGACATTTATAACAACATAACATCTTATTGATATTTATAAGGAATTACGCCCTTTCTGTAACAGAGAATTTAGTGTCTGTTCTATGTTGAGCAGTTCTATGTGTGTCTTTACTCCTGTCTAGAGTAAGGATGGTTCTAATGTGACCCAGGACTTCAGATTCTTCATTCTAAACTCTTGTCACTTGAGTATGCAGGTATAAAACATTATAAAGGCTTGATTATAATACATTATGTCCACACTTGTAATACTTTATAACCCTTGGTACAAGTTCTTATACATGGTTATACACCATTATAATGACACTTATGAGGCATTATACATGCATTATAACGTCTTATGCATGTGCTTCTAATGCATTATAAACTAGATCTTCATAGAAAGTGTTACTCTCTTGAATGTGCTGAACATGCATGTGACGGACACACGGTTTAAGTTTTATGGGTACAAACATCCTTCGAAGGGGATTTTATTTTTAAATCTACCTTCCAGCTCATCTGGTGAGTCACTAAGTTAATTTAGGACCCTCTTTGGGGGACCGAGGACTTTAAAACAATTACACAAATGTTATTTTAACAGTGTAGATGTGTGTTAGTAAGACTCAGTCATATACTGCAGTAGTATACACAGGGTGATGCTATGATTTTAATCACTATTTTCTCCCTTAACGACAAGAACCACAATGTTGTGTGCATACTGCTTATAGCCAGTGTTTTTTTATATGGAGCATGATCTGTGAAACTTTATAAACTGTTTCCTGTGTCCCAGTAACAGAAATAATTGTAATAAGACTATGCACTGAAACCCAAACCATATTTTTTGTAATTAAAGTTTTTATTCACCATTGTTTTAAATAAAATTTTAACATGTAATTAACATGGACAGTGTAAATACTCCAACAAAAGAAGAAATAGTTATCAAATAGGAATAATAATAAAATAAAGGTGAATAAAATTCAGATTCTGAGATATGTTTTCATATTTCAGACATGTCAGACTGACCAGTCTTTAGCAGAAAAACATTTATTAGCTGAAGTTAATCTACCGTCTCCTTCCTGATTTCTAACCAGGTTAAAACAAAGAAAACAGTCCCATTAAACCATCACATTCATCATTAATTTCGGCCAACATCTGTTCATGTGATACTTTTTCTACCATAAGTTTAATATCTTATAATATACTAATCAATATCAGGTATTGATGCACTTTTCCATAACCTGTTTGTCCTTCTGGCCCCGTCATTTATCACTATAATGTCATGTTTTTGGACTTTGAGCGACTCTTTCTGATTTCCAAATCAGCGGGAGACTCTGTCCTGTATTGTCTAAAACTTTCCTGTCCCAAATTTCATCATTTAAAAATCAAAAATCACAATATCTAACTTAAGCTATTAATGCAGCGCTGTGCAGAAAACATTTCAGTATATTTGTGTATGAATAACATAATGCATGGCCAAGAAAAAGGTCTCAACTTTTCTATTTTGTATGACCGCTTTCATTTGAGCAAAGTAAATTTGTCCACAGTGTGTGTTTTTGAATGTTAAAAATGTCTGAAATCACATTTTGAAAAGTTTCCTCCCCAAAAGGTTTTTTCACTCTTTTAAATAAAATGAAGGTTATGGTTAATTAGTTACATATCACCCCTTTGTGGCAGAAAAAGCCACATAGAGCCACAAGTCACTGTGGCATTGTTTCGATAACCTTCTGCAGCCTCACAGATGTATTTCCATCCAGTGCTGCGTAAAGGTGTTGTGTTGATGATGGAGAGTCTGACCGCTGCACAAGGGCAGTTTCACTACAATTACTTTGAGAATAATTCTTATAGTGTTTTTATTTTTCCACTCTTATGTATATTTTTAATGACAAACATACTGTGTCTACATATAGGCACAAAAAAAAAAAACCCAACCAACACAGAGGATGCAGTACTCATATTTTTATAAGAACACGCTGTACCAGCAGGAAGTTATCCCTGTTAATGTAAGTTTGGATATAATACAATAAAAACAATAGTTATACAGTAAATGTACTGGACTGACTTAAATGTAGGCATAAGTGATTTAAAAAGAGGTGTTATGGTGCATCTCTGCCTCCTGTGGTTAATATGACTGACATCTAAAATCTGAGTATCAGCTCTAAGTATCTGATATTAAATCTAAAGTTTTTATGAGGTTTGAACTGTGTGCTAAAGCTGGCATGTCCTCTTTGGATATACAGCCACATACACACTGGGTGACTCTGGTTTATAAAGCTCTTCTTGGCCTGGGTTCTTGATATTTAAGCACTTTTCTTAGGAGAAATGAAAGCCATTATGCCTTACGATCAAATGACATTATGTATTTCTGTGTTCCTCGTGTTCGAACTGAAACAGGAAAAAAAGCTTCAGTTACTCCTTTACTTGGAATGCCCTCCAGTCTGAACTGAAACTGGCTGAGTTTGTTTCTTTGGAAGTCTTCTGCTCCACCTCAACAAACCGACAACATGAATCCATCAAACAGTGCCTGTGTTCTTAAACTGTTTCTCAAAATAACTCCTGCATGTTATTGCTTGTATTTTAATGTCTGCTGCTGTCTGTCTTGTCTACTGTGACGTGTGCTGCTGCCTCTCTTGACCAGGTCACCCTCGTGAAAGAGGTCTCAAACTCAATGGGTCTTTTACCTGGTTAAAAAAAAAAGGTTAAATAAAATAAATCTAAAATCTTTTAGCTGCTGATGCTGATATCATGCTGATAGTACTGTTGACCTCTTTTAGGAGGCAGCTCCATCTGGAAATGTGAATATCAGACTTACTGGATCGTTGGGGTTTGCCTTGTGCCTCACTGGAGGACTTTCTGATCCACTAATCAGCTGCTGTGAGCCTGATCGTGTCCCCGCTCCCTCGAGCCTGCAGCCACAGCTAAAGTCTAAATCTGTGTCTCTGGCCTCGGCCTGGTTGTCGGTCTTGTTTCCTGGCTGCCGGAGCATCGTGCTGCATTATTCATGTGTGACATGATTTCCATTGAGGGAGGCCGTCAGCTCCGTAACCAGAGCCAGCTCTGCTCCGGGCTCAGTTTCCGATGTGGATCTGTAAGTCTGCAGGCCTGAAACCAGACCAGCAGACCCTCAGTGTCCTGGTTAAACACCGACTGACTCGCTGATCTGTAACATTCATTCACATAAATCTGACTGCTCAGAATGCCTTTGGAAACATCCTCTTCAAACTCATAAATCTATAGTTCAGTTTCAGTTTGATGGTCTGATGATCGACTCTTAGGCCTTTATTTCCTGAAACAGCAGCTTCATTTTCCTGCTGCTGTTTCAGCCCTGATAAAGAGAGGACATGTTATTGGCTCAGCTTTGAGCTGATTGTATTTATTATTATTATTATTTTCATTATATATCAGAGTACTGAACACTTAAAAGCTCATCAACATGCTGTTGAAGTGTTTCAGTCATGTCACCGTGCGATATTATATATATCTGTTTCCATTGTTGCTGCTATCACGTCCTCTACTGCACTCTTACACACTCTTACATTCTTACTGCTCCCGTGTAAGTATTTTATTGAACTTAGTTTTATTCTTATTTTTATTTTTTATACCTTCTTTCTGTTGCACCATCAGAGTTATCTTCAAAATTTTGTTGTACATTGTGTATGTGTGTACACTGTGTATGATGACAATAAAGCTTTCTATTCAATCCTATTCTAACTTATTTTAACCCTCTTATTTTGTTTTATTTTTATATTTCAGTTTAGAGTTTTATTTGGATTTTTTTCTCTGTTTAATGTTTTTCTTTTTATAATCTGGTAATGTGCTTTCTCATTTTAACATTTTATTTATTTAAATTTTATTTTATGTTAATATTATATTCTTTTATTTATTTTTGTTCTTACTAATTTTACCCTAAAGTATTTCTATCTAATGTCTTTATCATGATTAACTATCATTTTTGTGTTAGCTCCTGTATTTCCCCATTTTTAATCTAAGATACTGTCTCCTCAGTCATCTGATTCTGTTTTCTGTCAGAACTTCCATTTTTATTTCTTTGTGTATTTGATTAAGTGTTTGTATTAAATGTGTTTTTTTTTTTGGGGGGGGGGGGGGGGGTATTTTGTCATTTTACGCGGTAATGCAATTTTCTACTTTTTCTTTTGCTTCCTGTTATTTTATTTGAAGTCCCATGTAAAGCACTTTGTATCATAAACTCCTGAATGAAACATGCTTTTAAAACTGGGCAAAAAATCGATTAAATCGATTAATTTGAATTATTTTCTGCAGAAGTTTAAAAAAAATAAAAATTTAGATTTTTTTTCTTGCCTTAGTCCAATTGTAAGTAGTTCCAATTTTTGAAAAAAATTCAATTTTCATGATGGTCTGCCTTGTAGGGTTTGCACAAGCACTTTCATAGGCTTGTATTTGTTATTTAAGAAGATTAAATATTGATCAGAGAGTTTCATGCTAATACTGTAAAAATACCTCAGCCTTTTAGTGTTTATGTAGACAAACCTGCCTACGTTTATACTACATAATCAACCTTTAATGACCCAGACTTTGACTTTAAGAGGGAAGCATTTAGGCAACATAAAGACAAAACAAGATTTGTTTCATTTTTATGTCACTGGGAGTTTTGTTTCTTTTAGGGAGGGAAAAATTGATTAAAATCATAAATAACGTGTTTTGGAAAAAAATCTGGGATTTTATTTCCATGCCATATCACCCAGCCTTACATGTTTTACAAATAAAGTTTGATTGATTGAATGTTTCTGCATAATTTATGAAAATGAAGGGTTAAGGTTTGAAGAAATCATGAAAAAGTCTTTTTATTTTAATATGAATGAGAAAATATGTAAAATTTAGGGCCTCGGCCTGCCAAGCCATGGCGGCGGCCCGGCTGCCCGGCTGCTGAGACGGAGGGCAGGACGGACTGGGACAGGGCGGGACAGAGGAGACCAAGTCAGGGAGTGACCAGGAGCGGGGAGGAGGCGGAGGAGGAGGGAGGGAGAGGCGGAGGAGGAGGGAGGAGAGGAGGGTGGGTGGGGCCAGTGGAGGAGGCGGAGGGGCGCGGGAGGGGGGAGGGAGGACGGCGGACTTCATGGGGTTGGAGGCTGGACAGGGAGCGCGTTCAGGGGGGACTTAGCAGGGACTTAGGTGACAGCTGATCTGATCTGCATCGAGTGAGCAGTCACATCGAACCACAGCCTGCACCGAGTGAAAAAACAGCATAAAAACAAAAGACAGGCTGCAAAAGACAGGAAAACAAAAGACAGGAAAAACAAAAAGACACAAAAAAACAAGACAGGTGCAAAAACAAAAGACAGACGAAAAAACAAAAGACAGGCGTAAAAACAAAAAACAGACGTTGAAACAAAAGACAGGCGTAAAAACTAAAGACAGGCGTAAAAACAAAAGACAGGCGCAAAAACAAAAGACAGGCGTAAAAACAAAAGACAGACGTAAAAACAAAAGACAGGCGCAAAAACAAAAGAGGCGTAAAAACAAAAGACAGGCGTAAAAACAAAAGACAGATGTAAAAACAAAAGACATACGTAAAAACTAAAGACAGACGTAAAAACAAAAGACAGGCGTAAAAACAAATGACAGACGTTAAAACAAAAGACAGGCGTAAAAACAAAAGACAGGTTAAAACTAAAGACAGACGTAAAAAGAAAAGACAGGCGTAAAAACTAAAGACAGACGTTAAAACTAAGACAGACGTAAAAACAAAAGACAGGCGTAAAAACAAATGACAGACGTAAAAACCTAAAGACAGACGAAAACAAAAAGACAGGCGAAAAAACTAAAGACAGGCGAAAAAAAAAAGACAGACGTAAAAACAAAAGACAGGCGTTAAAAACAAAGACAGACGAAAAACAAAAGACAGGCGTAAAACAAAAAGACAGGCAAAAAACAAAAGACAGACGTAAAAACAAAAGACAGGCGTAAAAACTAAAGACGGACGTAAAAACAAAAGACAGACGTAAAAACAAAAGACAGACGTAAAAACAAAAGACAGACGTAAAAACAAAAGACAGACGTAAAAACAAAAGACAGGCGTAAAAACAAATGACAGACGTTAAAACAAAAGACAGGCGTAAAAACAAAAGACAGGCGTAAAAACAAAAGACAGACGTAAAAACAAATGACAGACGTTAAAACAAAAGACAGGCGTAAAAACAAAAGACAGGTTAAAACTAAAGACAGACGTAAAAAGAAAAGACAGGCGTAAAAACTAAAGACAGACGTAAAAACAAAAGACAGACGTAAAAACTAAAGACAGGCGTAAAAACAAATGACAGACGTAAAAACAAAAGACAGACGTAAAAACAAAAGACAGGTTAAAACTAAAGACTGACGTAAAAAGAAAAGACAGGCGTAAAACCTAAAGACAGACGTAAAAACAAAAGACAGGCGTAAAAACAAAAGACAGGCGTAAAAACAAATGACAGACGTTAAAACAAAAGACAGACGTAAAAACAAAAGACAGGTTAAAACTAAAGACAGGTTAAAACTAAAGACAGACGTAAAAACAAAAGACAGACGTAAAAACTAAAGACAGACGTAAAAACAAAAGACAGACGTTAAAACTAAAGACAGGCGTAAAAACTAAAGACAGACGTTAAAACTAAAGACAGACGTAAAAACAAAAGACAGACGTTAAAACAAAAGACAGGCGTAAAAACAAATGACAGACGTTAAAACAAAAGACAGACGTTAAAACAAAAGACAGGTGTAAAAACAAAAGACAGGTTAAAACTAAAGACAGACGTAAAAAGAAAAGACAGGCGTAAAAACTAAAGACAGACGTAAAAACTAAAGACAGGCGTAAAAACAAATGACAGACGTTAAAACAAAAGACAGGTGTAAAAACAAAAGACAGGCGCAAAAACAAATGACAGACGTTAAAACAAAAGACAGGTGTAAAAACAAAAGACAGGTTAAAACTAAAGACAGACGTAAAAAGAAAAGACAGGCGTAAAACCTAAAGACAGACGTAAAAACAAAAGACAGATGTAAAAACAAAAGACAGACGTAAAAACTAAAGACAGACGTAAAAACAAAAGACAGGCGTAAAAACAAATGACAGACGTTAAAACAAAAGACAGGCGTCAAAACAAAAGACAGGTGTAAAAACAAAAGACAGGCGTAAAAACAAATGACAGACGTTAAAACAAAAGACAGGTGTAAAAACAAAAGACAGGTTAAAACTAAAGACAGACGCAAAAAGAAAAGACAGGCGTAAAAACTAAAGACAGACGTAAAAACAAAAGACAGACGTAAAAACAAAAGACAGACGTAAAAACTAAAGACAGACGTAAAAACAAAAGACAGGCGTAAAAACTAAAGACAGACGTTAAAACTAAAGACGGACGTAAAAACAAAAGACAGACGTAAAAACAAAAGACAGACGTAAAAACTAAAGACAGACGTAAAAACAAAAGACAGGCGTCAAAACAAAAGACAGACGTAAAAACTAAAGACAGACGTAAAAACAAAAGACAGACGTAAAAACAAAAGACAGACGTTAAAACTAAAGACAGACGTTAAAAACAAAAGACAGAAGTACAAACCAAAGAGTCCACGGGAGTTTTCACAGCGGTGATAAAGGTGTCATGTAGAAGCTGGAACAGAAACGTGAATATAGGATATAATGTTTGTATTTGTTTTAAAGTCTGTCAAAATAGGTGAACAATCAAGCCCATAAAACTTTGGCTCTCTTTTTTTAAGTTAAAAAAAGGTTTTTGTATCTATGTACTAGGGGTTGGAGAAAAAATCAATTCACATGAGTATATCTGGGTTTTTTGTTAGACGGTTTTTAAATAATTGTTTTTGTTCAAAAATTGATATTTTTTTTTCTAAATGTAAAAGCTTCATTTTAGTCTGTGTTAATCCACTTTTAAAGTCAGTCCAGTCTTTTGAAGAGAGAGTATAAACAGCTGGTTAAAATATATTGTTGAATAAATCCTAAAAACAGACTCACATGTGATGTGTGTTTTTCCTGATATAGTCTGTAGGCATCATCATTGTTCATCTTTTTCACTGGTGTTAAAAAAGCGAAGTAAAGATCGCAGCAATATCGTAGAATCGCAATTTAAAGCGGATCGGCACCTAGAAAAACGAATTGGGAGGAAAGCGTATCATCCCAGCCCTCATATATACCGCAGGTCTCCTCTCTGAGGAGGCTGACATAACGATCCGCCATGTTGTCTACTGGTGCCAAACACGATTTTGCTTGATTTTTTTTTGCTTGTGTTACTAAAAGTTTACAAATAATAAGACCTATAATCTATCAAAATAATAGTTACAAATATAAATGAAAAAAGTGTCACGGCAGCAGATGGGCTGCATGGCTGTTTTTTTTCCTCTGGCGCATCAAGATGATGTCATCACGTTGATGACATCATCAGCGTGACGTAGCCCCTCCATGAAAACATTTGAAAGGAGCATGGAGGCCGTGAACACGTTTTTCTTTACTTTGTACTTTTGTCCCTCTTTAAAAGTGTACAGATCCGTAATAAACGGATGACCCAGGTGTGCTGTTCTCACTAAAGCCAATGGGAGGTGAGCCGATGAAAACTTGCATCGCTTTCAGAGTCAGTCGGTCAAAATGACGATTAAACCCTTTCAAACTGTTGTTTTTCCAACTGTTGATTTCAATCCTCACTTCAACATCGGTTATGCACACCTCATTTTTACCGGGTTGTTCATGTTCAAATTGTCTAAAGGAACAACATTGTCATGATACACCAGCTCTTCTAAGATGAGCCTTTTGTAGTCCATCTTCACAAAATTGTAGTTTCACTGCAGCAGTAACATCCGCCGTCACATGATGACGTAGAGTAGAGAAAGTGTAGTCGGATTCTCTCTGCACGCCAGTTTCCCTTTCCTAAGTCCTTATGATGTCTCCTTTCTCCTTTCCTAAGTCCTTCTGAAGTCTCATCTCCTTTCCTAAGTCCTTCTGAAGTCTCATCTCCTTTCCTAAGTCCTTCTGAAGTCTCATCTCCTTTCCTTAACCTCATGACGTTCTCCAATCAGAGTTAAGGAAAGCTGGTTAGGAAAGGTGGTTAGGAAAGGACTTAGGAGGTGACCTTTCAGTCTTCTCACCTGTCTGCTCCCAGATGTCAGCCCAGTGGGCGTGTCCCCGGTTGGCCCCTCCCCCACCTCCCTGCTGACCCGGCAGCTTCAGGAGAGCTGGAGGAGCCTTCGTGGCCTCGGAGGAGGGAGCACGTCGCCCAGCGGGAGGAGGACGACCGACAACTTGATGTTTGAGGTGACGGACGCCAGCGTGGTGCAGGATGGCTCATCGAAGTTCGTGGTGAGTGTTTGGTGGAGGTCGTTAAGTCCTGTCAATCAAACCTTCTGACAGCTTTTTAATAAACACAGACTGAATATGATCTTTTTATATGAGATGGCCCCTAATCATATTTAGTGATGTCCATACATGTCAAAGCCTCGTCAGCTCTCTTTATTTAAAGGTTTGTTTGTTTGTTTGTTTGTTTATTTGCACAAGTTTGAAAGACGTATCAAATAGAGAAAAAAAACAATTAAAATAAATCACATGTGCAGGTGAGGTAGAAACCCATGGGGGATTATCTCATAACCTGAAGCAATCAAACAAAGTTAAAAATAAAATACAGCAAAAGTAAGAATATTGGTTAACACAAATAAATTTACATTATTCAACACTTCATACAAACATGGCATTAAATTAGAGCTGGGCAATAAATCGATAAAATCGATTAATTCAAATTATTTTCCACAGAAGATTTAAAACATTAAAAATCGAGATTTTATTTCTTGCCTTAGTCTAGTTGTAAGTAGTTGCAATTTTTGAAAAGAAATTACAATTTTCATGATGGTCAGCCTTGTAGGGTTTGCACAAGCACTTTTATCGGCCACCAAAATAATACCAATAATTATAATGTTTGAGAGATTTCATCAAGTACAAAAGTGGTAATGGTCCTTCTAACATACTGCCCTCTACAAAAATGGTATTCGTACTTATTTAACATCCTGCCCGTTAATGTTCTTTTAAATGTAAATGTTGATATGGATTGTTCTAATGAATTATAAATGTTGGCTTCATAGAAAGTGTTAACAACAACATTGAGGAGCTAAATGGCTAAAGAATTACCAAGTCTGTGGAAGAAATGCTGACTGTAAAATGTTTGCTCTTCCTCAATAAAGAAAGAATTATAAAAAAACTAAACCAAAACAAATTATGAAAAGTGTGTGGCCTGTTTGTGTTCACATTAGGGCTGAACAATTTGAGAAAATAATCTAATTTACTCTGCAATTGTTTTAATGTTCCTCATCTTATGTATTCTTAAACAAACATAAGCAGTAGATCTTTTTATAGTAAAACCAATATGACATTAAATTAATCTAAGGAGAAAAGATTTGGTGCAAAATAGGTATGAAATTGAAAAAAAAAAATAGAAATTGGCAAAAAAAATCCAAAAGTGGCTTATGAAAATTGATTATGGCAGCAAAATTGGGAATTAAATTTGAAATTAAATTTCAAACAATGCGTAAAAATTCCAAAATGGTTCTGACAGTGGCCAAAAAAAGATGACTGGGGGCAAAATAGGCATAAAGTTTAAAATCGGGGTTAAAAAAGGTCCAAAAGTGGAAAAAAAGTGTATGAATAGAGGTAAAAAAAAAAAGGCATGAAGTTGCAAAAAAACTACATCACAATGCCAAAATGTTCAACACATTTTGTACTAAAAATATTGAACCTTCTGTGATTTGAAAATTGCAACAAGCCATATTGAGATTTATTCAACCCACAGAAATCACAGGTTTTTACATTTTTCTGTCCAGTTTGACCAAATCCTGAAAAAGCTTCCCTAGAAAGATAACTCCTCCTGATCGTAAATCTCCTGGACGATAACGACATATTCTCCTGTTTCTGCTCAGGCTTTAACATTCTCTCCTGACAGTCTTTTTGTTTTTGGTCTTTAGAGTCCAGATGTCACATTAAAAAAGACAGTGCTTCACACTTACAGGGATTTTCCAGTAAGATGTTATTAAAGTGTTCACACAGCTGTTTAATCTCTGCACAGCTCCAGAAACATGAGAATTATTTCTGCGTTATTGGTCCAGCAGGTGTCTCTGCTGCTCCGATGTTTTTATGGACACGAGAAAAAAATCCAACCATGTTTTTCCAACAGAGTTCCCTCCATGTGTTGGAGCTCTTGTAGATCTTTTCCCAGCATTTCAGCTTCCAATTACTTCTTGTTAAGTCTGTTTGGTTAATATAATGTCATTATAACCTAAATAAACAGCTTTAGTCCATGAGCCTGATGTCACAAAGACAGAGACACGCTGCAGAATCCTGACCCGGCTGTTTCCAGGTCTCTTGATGGTTTTAGAAAGTCTGGTATGTTTTTATAAATGTCTGTTTGTTGGCTGAAGAGTTGAAGTAGTGAATGTCTGATCCTGTCATCGTGTCTGTGTGCAGCTTTACACCATCCACGTGATCCAGTCCAGCGGTAGCGATAAGAGCCCGGCCATCATCACACGCAGATACTCCGACTTCCAGAGGCTCCACGCCACGCTGCGCCGCCACCACGCCGACCAGATGGAGCGCGTCTGCTTCCCACGTGAGTTTATTTTAACAGCACTTTTTGATTTAGTTGAAGTATTTTCTTTTAGGTTGAAGATGCTATCAGGAGTTTCTAAGTAATTACAAAAAAGTCTCCCTTTTAGATATATGCCTGATGGAAATACACACTTTAAGATGAGTTTTATAGCATCTAAATAGGTTATCTATAAATGCTATTCCTTAGCTTCACGGTCGGGTCAGACAGGGCTGGACTGGCCTGGATACTCAACTTCAGGAACAAGACAATTAAAACTAGAGCAAATTTATAACTGAGCTTTTTAGAGCTTACTGTACTCCACTGTACACTGCCCATTTATGGTGCAACTACAGTAAAGCGAAAATGAAAAAGGTACAGGTAGCTTATAATGATGCTTTTAGAATATTTCTTAAATATCCTCGATGGACGAGTGCAAGTCACATGTTTGTTTATCACAATGTGCCCACATTTTATGCTGTTCTTAGAAACTACATGTACAAATTCATAGGTCGATTGGTTGATTCAGACAATGAAATAATAATGTCACTTACTCAGCTCACAATGAGTGACACAAGGTTTACATCCAGTTACTGGAAACATTGGTACAAAAGTCTGTTTGTGTTTTAATTGCTGGTAATATATGAATTGTGTTTTTTCCTTTTTTAATTTCTTTTTATCCCTTATCTGTTGTTCTGTTATTAATACAATTATATGGACCTAAGGGTCTGAAATAAAGTATAAAGTTAAGTATATTATTCAGACACGTCTTAGAGCACCGGGCTGTAAGTAGCCATATATAGCCGGCTACAAAACTACGATACTAAGTTTTCCAAAAATTGCTTGTTGTCACCCATCAAAAACTACCGCTACATAACTAGAAAGAGATACATTACCTCGTGGCTTTGCATCCTGTAAGTTGTTGAAAAAAGAAGTTGTAAAGCAATGCAGAGTTCTGAGGAAGGTCTGAGCTGCATTCATTAGCATCACAGCAAACACACACTTTGACTCGGGTCACGTCTTTACCACAGTCGCCGCGCGTGCTCATGGGTAGCAGAGTCTTTATGTCACCAGAAACAGATTCTCCTCATAGCACCTTTAAGACATAATTTAGTCTCTGATAGGGCTGAACAATAAGGACAAAATTTCATCTCTCCATATCGATATGATATCGCTAAGGGTTCAAGTGAAAACCAAGAATTTTCTGAAAAAAAAACAAAACAAAAGAATGTAGAAAGTGCAGTTTAATTTATTATAAATCTATATCCTTTATATCATTGTTTTTTCTATATTAATATCTTGAATGTTCATATCTCAATATGAATACTTAGGCTAGGACGATTCATTTTTCTCCTGGTTCATTTTTTTTTTTACAGTTTTTTAGATGCAGATTCGATTTAAATTGTGATTCTATGATATTGCTGATTTTCCAATCTTTAGTTAGCTTTTTTAACAGCAGTGAAAAAGATGAACAATGATGATGCCTACAGACTATATCAGGAAAAATACACATCACATGTGAGTCTGTTTTTAGGATTTATTCATCAATATATTTTAACCAGCTGTTTATACTCTCTCTTCAAAAGACTGGACTGACTTTAAAAGTGGATTATTAACACAGACTAAAATGAAGCATTTACATTTGGACAAAAATCGATTTTTGAACAAAAAAGTAAATTTAAAAATCGTCAGCCCTAGTCTCTAAACTGTTTTAATTTTAGTCTAGTTTTTATTTGTTGATGAAATGGCAGTTTAGTTTGAGTTTTTGTGTTTATTAGTTACTGTCTAGTCTTGTCAGGAGAAATGAGACAAAAATAGTCAGTGAAGTTAACTCTGCCTCTTCTGCTGTAGATTCTCCTCAAAGTTCATTAATCTCAGATTTGGGTTGGCAGTGATACCGTGGATGATTTATCATATAATCAACCAATCCATTTTTATTCAAATGAACGATGATCTTCCACCTGTGTGACACTTTGCAGGGAAGAAGCTGCGGAGTAACTTCACGGCAGAGACGATCGCTAAACGAAGCCGAGCGTTTGAACAGTACCTGTCTCACCTGTGTTCCCTGACTGCCCTGAGGGGGGCGCTGTGTGTCAAACAGTTCTTCTACCTGACAGACCTGCAGACGGCTCAGCTGCTGATCAGGTAACACACAAACAGGAGCCTAACTGTCCCTGTCTCAGGATAGACTTTGATAGTTCCTGCTCATAGTTCAGCTGTGACGTCCATCGCATCACAAACGTGGAGATGGCGTGTAGCTAGCTCTCTTTTTGTCTCGGTAAGAAGACAAGTGTGGTTAAAGAGGCAGTTATACTTTTGAAAATAGAAAAATCTGAAAAAATAATTCACGGGAGAATTATGATTCTTACTCAGATTTTGATTCGATGTAAAAAGAAAGAAAAACTATTAGAAGAAAAAATAAAGAATTTGAATTCTAGGATATTATAAAATTGTAGTGCAGGTAGGTATGTAGGTAGGCAGATAGACATTCAGACTTTACTAACATTCAATAAAGGCTTAGTAGATGTTAGGTAGGTAGGTATGTAGGTAGGCAGATAGACATTCAGACTTTACTAACATTCAATAAAGGCTTAGTAGATGTTAGGTAGGTAGGTATGTAGGTAGGCAGATAGACATTCAGACTTTACTAACATACAGTAAAGGCTTAGTAGATGTTAGGTAGGTAGGTATGTAGGTAGGCAGATAGACATTCAGACTTTACTAACATTCAATAAAGGCTTAGTAGATGTTAGGTAGGTAGGTATGTAGGTAGGCAGATAGACATTCAGACTTTACTAACATTCAGTAAAGGCTTAGTAGATGTTAGGTAGGTAGGTATGTAGGTAGGCAGATAGACATTCAGACTTTACTAACATTCAATAAAGGCTTAGTAGATGTTAGGTAGGTAGGTATGTAGGTAGGCAGATAGACATTCAGACTTTACTAACATTCAGTAAAGGCTTAGTAGATGTTAGGTAGGTAGGTATGTAGGTAGGCAGATAGACATTCAGACTTTACTAACATACAGTAAAGGCTTAGTAGATGTTAGGTAGGTAGGTATGTAGGTAGGCAGATAGACATTCAGACTTTACTAACATTCAATAAAGGCTTAGTAGATGTTAGGTAGGTAGGTATGTAGGTAGGCAGATAGACATTCAGACTTTACTAACATTCAATAAAGGCTTAGTAGATGTAAGGAAGGTAGGTAGGCAGATAGACATTCAGACTTTACTAACATTCAATAAAGGCTTAGTAGTAGATGTTAGGTAGGTAGGTATGTAGGTAGGCAGATAGACATTCAGACTTTACTAACATTCAATAAAGGCTTAGTAGATGTTAGGTAGGTAGGTATGTAGGTAGGCAGATAGACATTCAGACTTTACTAACATTCAATAAAGGCTTAGTAGATGTTAGGTAGGTAGGTATGTAGGTAGGCAGATAGACATTCAGACTTTACTAACATTCAATAAAGGCTTAGTAGATGTTAGGTAGGTAGGTATGTAGGTAGGCAGATAGACATTCAGACTTTACTAACATTCAATAAAGGCTTAGTAGATGTTAGGTAGGTAGGTATGTAGGTAGGCAGATAGACATTCAGACTTTACTAACATTCAATAAAGGCTTAGTAGATGTTAGGTAGGTAGGTATGTAGGTAGGCAGATAGACATGCAGACTTTACTAACATTCAATAAAGGCTTAGTAGATGTTTGATTTTATCACAGAGGAAAACAGGACTTCAGAAATTCAAGGACACATAAAAATATCTTACCCTGTACACCTCAGATTTTAATCTAAAACTGAAATTAAACAGTTTAGAGACTAAATTATGACTAAACTAAAAAGATGTTGAAGACAAAAGACTAAAACTAAATCAAAGTGCTGTCAGACTGAACTCTGCTCTGATCTTTAAGTTACTAAAGTCCAAACTGTGCAGATGTTCAGGAGAATGATTCAGAGATGAAATCATCAGGGTGGGACTGCTGATCCTCTGAGGAGGTTTTTACTCAACAGCTGGTTTCTGTTCACAGACCGTCTGAATAAAGATCTTTAACTTCTAGACTTATAGCCCTTATACGCCTCTTATCATCACCAGTGAACGATGTGTTTTTTATTTGCCTCATTAGTGTCAGAGGTTATGGTGAAGGAGGTCAAAGGTGGTGTGGGTGGAGCCTGTAAGAGTAAACTAGAATAATCCAGTTTTGTTTATTGTTGCAGACTGAAGTTAAACTTTAGAATAATCCATTTTTTTTCCCGCTCTTTTGTCCGTCCTGGCGTGGTCCCGTTACATGTTGAATCTGTTTTGTGTCGTTGAGGGTGGGCCGTTATCAGGAGGCTTTGGGTCCGCTGCTCAACGCCAAGAGACTTCAGCAGAAACTGGGCTGGGCCTCGTACTACGACCCCGAAGCCCCGCCCCCCGCCTTCTCCCATTGGTTCTTCACGCTGGTGGGGCTGTCCTGCAGCTTCCAGGAAGTGGACCAGCTGGAGGAGGCGAGGGATCACTGCGACCTCGCCCTCCGCGTCCTGACCCCCGCCGACGCCCACACGGACTCTGGTGACGAGCTCCGCCCCCTCAGCGAGGGGTCACGGCCACGCACGGACAGGCCACACCCCCTCCTGCTGCCGCTGCTGCGGTCGGTGGTTCGGCTGTCGTGGCAGACGGGCAAAGACAAGCGCCAGTGGGAGGGGCATCTGCAGCAGCTGGAGGAGCAGTGGGCGGAGCTCGCCAACCAGCCGTCAGTCAAGGAGTTCCTGGTCAAACACGAGCTGGAGGAGGCCGAGGGCTGATGACGCAAAATACACACAAAATACTACACACAGACACACACAGACACAAACACTCAGTGCAGAGGACAATCTCTGGTCTCCAGCTGTCCTGCAGTTTCAGTTTCAGTCTGAACTTTAACGGGAAATCTTTACGTGTTTTTAGTGGAAGCTTTTATTTCTTTATCCTGAAGCTTTTTTTACAGCCAGTGTTACTTTGTGCTTTACAAAGATCAGACCCAACAGAAAACACAGGTAAAGAATTACATGAACAGAATGAAAAATCAAGAGGAGTTAGATATGAATTAATTTTTGATCCTCCTGCACTTAATAAAATCTCCAGATGTGAGGAAAACTCTGACGTATTTAACAGTGTTTAAAAAGGAAGAACAACAAATGAAAAACTTTTAGGTTAAAGAGCAAAATCTGTTTATTCCTTTAAGAAACAGAGAAAGAAAACAAAAGTAAACTTTAATTATCAAACACGGTTCATGCTGTCTGCAGCTTGATGTGCCTTACAGCCTAAAAAAAAGAGCTTAAGATCTTTAAATACAGGGGAAGATCAAAATAAATCAGTGTTGTATTTTATTTATTATGAAACATAAAAAATAAGAAAATAAACCTTATATTGTTTCTTAAATTTTGTGAAAATAGTTCACTAAATGAATCTTAAAGAGGTGGAAAGATACCAAAAGATTTAAATATCAGATTAGTAAAAATATAGGCATTAATAAAAATAAATCAATATATGATCAAACCAATTTAGTAAAAAACACTAAACAAATGCAACTATTGCATCCTGACAGCTCCTTGACTTTTGAGTTTAAATCATTAAAAACTAACTAACAAGCAATCATTGGAATATTTTCTGAATTCCAAAAATGTACATCATTTGGTTCACTGGGAGTGAAATTAACTTGTTGGTTAAAAATATGACTGGAAATCATTTAGTTAAAGTTCTATTTTGTACCATTATTTGTAAAAATAATAAAGATTTAATTTTCAACAGCCTTAAAATGCAGAGATGTGGCCAATAATTTGACGTTCTGGAGTTTTAAGTTTGTAATAGTTAATGATTAAAAATAAGATGAATGAATAATGGTAGTTATACCGATATGCTGTGTCTAGGATTTCTGCTGCTGTTGTGTCAATCAGGTATTAATATTATTTATTTTAATCAAAATGAGAATGTAGAACACACATGATGGGATTAGATTAGAAGATTACTTTACTCCATATTTCCCAGCCCTACTGCACAATCAATAACAAGGAAACTAAAGAAATGATTTAAATGAAAGTGAATAAAATCAGGAGCTTTAACACAGAGGAGTGTTTGGGTCAGGCTTAAGAAACACAACAAGAGGGCCAGATTATTAAGTACTTTATAAAAAAATGTTTAAATGTGGGGAATGAAGATAAAATTTCAACTTTAGTGTTTAAAATATAAAAAGCTGGTTTTATTCTCAACTTGGTATTTTTAATTTTCTTTTTCAGCTTTATTTTCTGGTATTTAAACTTTTTCAGGGATGCTACATTTTAGCCTAAAAAACGACATGTTTGACCCAAATACTCCGCTGTACTTAATAAAGTTATTTAACAGCATTAATCCTGATTTTTAATCTGAATCCTGCACAGATTCTGTTTCCTGATCACCTGAGCAGCCTCAATGGTTCGCTCACTGTCGTAAACTTTCTGAGGAGTTAAGGGACTTTTCTGCACTTTTAGGATCGTAGTGGAAGTTTTTATCAGAGGCATTAAATTTCTAAAATGAGGTGAAGGGAACCTGCTGATTTTTATCAACCAAATATTTAACATTTGGTCAGCATGGCGTCGTGGTTTTAGAGGGTTTAACGACCCGGAGTGGAGGAGGGATGAAAATAGAGGTGGGGACATGATGGTCTGCACCAGCAGGGAAGAAAAAGGTGTGACGAAGAAGAAGGGACGAGACTGAGCCTTTTAATGACTTTAAACAGAAGAGGGGAAACGAGGAAGAGGCTGAAATAAAGACGTTAAAGACAGAAGACAGTCCTGTATGGCGTGGTGTGGGCCAGACTTCAGGATCACTTTATATTATACATTATATTTAACTTTTATTAAATATAACTGTTCAGACTGCAGCCTTAAAGCACTACCAGGTGTCTTAGAGCCACTAAATAAAAGGGCTAGGAGAAAAAAAACATTTTTTGTCCAAATGTAAATGCTTCATTTTAGTCTGTGTTAATAATCCACTTTTAAAGTCAGTCCAGTCTTTTGAAGAGAGAGTATAAACAGCTGGTTAAAATATATTGCTGAATAAATCCTAAAAACAGACTCACATGTGATGTGTGTTTGTCCTGATATAGTCTGTAGGCATCATCATTGTTCAGCTTTTTCACTGTTGTTAAAAAAGCTAACTAAAGATTGAAAAAAACAGCAATATTGTAGAATCTCAATTTAAATAAAATCATGTGAAAAGCGTATCGTCCCAGCTCGGGCTGAACGATTTGAGAAAATAATCTAATTGTGATTTTTTTCCCCCAATATTACGATTTACTCTGCAATTGTTTTAATGTTCCTCATCTTATGTATTCTTAAACAAACATAGGCAGTAGATCTTTTTATAGTAAAACCAATATGACACTAAATTAATCTAAGGATAAAAGATTTGAGAAAAAGTGGAGAAGTGAAGAACAGAAGCAAAACAGGTATGAAATTGAAACAAACTGGGTAAAAATGGTATGAAAGCGGAAAAAGGTTAATAAAGGTGCAAAATAGGTATGAAATTGCAAGAAAAGGGGAAAATTGGCAAAAAAAATCCAAAAGTGGCTTAGGAAAATTAATAATGGCAGCAAAATTGGGAATTAAATTTGAAATTAAATTTCAAAAACCATTTAAAAATTCCAAAAATGTTTCTGACAGTGGCCAAAAAAAGATGAATGGTGGAAAAATAGGCATAAAGTTGTAAAAACAGGGTTAAAAAAAGGTAAAAATGGTCCAAAGGTGGGAAAAAAGTGTATGAATAGAGGTAAAAAAAATAGGCATGAAATTGCAAAAAACTACATCACAATGCCAAAATGTTCAACACATTTTGGGCTAAAAATATTGATCCTTCTGTGATTTGAAAATTACAACAATCCATATTGAGATTGAATCTAATTTGTCATTAATTGTTCAGCCCTAGTTTGTAATAAGAGAACAAACCTTTAAACAAATATTAAAAAGATCCAGAGCTTCATTTCTTCACTCAGAATCATTGAATTCAGTTTTAGTTTAGTTTAGTTTAGTTTATTTCGGTAACTTTAAACATAAAATCTAATTTACAAACATTAAAGTGAAAAATTGCATTAGCGCTACATTATGTTAGCACTCGCATTAACCCCAAACAATCAACACAATAAAAACAAAGTAACTAAACAAGACTGAAACAGGCTGAAGCTGTGATCAGACATCTCGGTCTTAAATCAGGTTTGTTTTTGAATGAATGCTTTATATTGGTTTAAAAAATAAAATCATGTTTTTACAAACAAAAAAAAAGGAAACTTGGAGCAACTGAAAAGGAACAGGCTTATTTAACCAATCCTGTACCACTATAGGATTAACAGAATAATTCACAATAAAACATTATTCTGAAACACATGATGGCTTCAACTGAAAAATAGAAATCAATCAATTTCATTTGAACGTTTTATAATTTTAAAGTCTTCTTAAAAACTAACAGAATGGCACATCTTAACCCTTTCATGCACAGTGCCCACTACAGTAGACAGACATTTGGAATAAATTTAATTCTCTTAACTTTGCAGTACCATGTCCAACCACCAGCTGGTGAACTCCCAACCTCTTGTCTCAAGTTTAAATATTATCTTTGCACTGTTTTTTTTTTTACCATATTGAGATACTGCATCCAAACTCATAAACGGTTGACTAACGGCAAATTTGGTCTTTGGTATTTAGATTTCACATAATTTTGTATTTATATACAGTGTATTGTTTTGTTTATTTTTAAATTCTGGTGTTATTCACGAGCAAATAGTTTGATTAAAGAGCAATAATATATATATTTCAGATTTTGTTTTTTCTTTTGTTTATTCTTAAAGAGACTGTGAGGAGTTTCTAAGTAATTACAAAACAGTCTCCCTTTTAGATATATGCCTGATGGAAATACACACTTTAAGATGAGTTTATAGCATCTAAATAGGTTATCTATAAATGCTATTCCTTAGCTTCATGGTAAGGTCGGACAGGGCTGGACTGGCCTGGATACTCAACTTCAGGAACAAGACAATTAAAACTAGAGCAAATTTATATTATTCAGACACGTCTTAGAGCACCGGGCTGTAAGTAGCCATATATAGCCGGCTACAAAACTACCATACTGAGTTTTCAAAAATAGCTTGTCACACATCAAAAACTACCGCTACGTAACTATAAAGAGATACATTACCTCGTGGCTTTGCATCCTGTAAGTTGTTGAAAAAAGAAGTTGTAAAGCAATGCAGAGTTCTGAGGAAGGTCTGAGCTGCATTCATTAGCATCACAACAAACACACACTTTGGCTTGGGTCACATCTTTTAGTGCGTTCCAGTTGTAGTCAGAAGTAGGAATTTTCAGGTTCTGAGTAGGAAACTACAACTGGAACGTCCCCTGAAGTCTGAATTTCCTACTGGGAACTCGGTGAAACCTCGCCACCCCAGAGTTGACGATGGAAGATGGATGCCCCCAGTGTGAACAGTTATTTAGCTCCTGTAATAATCCATTTATTGTCACTTCTGACTGGGGTGTGTCGCTCTAGATCAGCTGTATACATAGTATTGTTAGACTTATATTTACAAAAATGCTGCCATAGTGATAATCACATTCTTCATGTGATATTTGTGAACAACAACACAGGGCGTGCTAACAACAGCTAACAATAGCCTGGTAGATCGGCATGTTTTTTTACGACTTCAACTGGAACGCCGATAAGTCAGAGATGATGTCACTCCCAGTTCAGAGGTTACTGGAACGCAGCATTACGACAGTCATAGAGTCTTTATGTAGCTGGTAAGAGATTCTCCTCACAGCACCTTTAATAAATGTTTGTCAAAGACGTGTTTGTGGATCTTTATTGAGTTTAACTAAATTAAGATGTTGATGCAGAGTGAAGTGGACAGATGTAAAACCACTTCAAATATAACATGAACAGGAGGATCCTGATTTTTAACTTGTTTGAAAGTAAAAAGAAGAAAAAAGTGTTCCTTGGTAATTCATGCATGAAAGGGTTAATGTCATCGTTTAGTCCATTTTATAATTTTACACCCAAACTGACTCGCGTCTGTACTTTAGCTTAGTTCTGACTTTGAGTTTTAAACGTTAGCCTCCTTACGTTATAAACGCCCTGCTTTAGCTTAAACGCGATCACGCTGCTTTACGAAGCGTTTGGTTTATAAATGATGAACCGTCGCTGCACCTGAAGACTGAAGCAGACTTTAGTGCTCATGTTCATCACAATCACTTTATTATCATTATTATTATTATTATTATTATTATTATTATTATTATTATTGTTGTGTTCAGGTACCAGGAGCTCCGCCCTCAGAATGTGGAGTTTGCTCAAACGGCCTCTCTTCTGTCAGTCATGATTTTTCCTGCAGGTCTAATGATTTGTTTAATGACATCAGCAGTAGGGATGAGGATGGGAAACAACAGGAGATCAGACTGATTTATCACACTTTAAAGACACTGATGTGATTGTTGTTGTTTTTGTTTGACTTTATTTCCATGAAAAGGAGTTTCTGAATGTTCCTGTGGAGAAGCCCGTCTGCCTTTGTGTGTGATATTTGTTTACTGCAGAGCTTTTTCTTAGAGATATAAACACGTATATTTTCATTATATCTATGAAATAAATGTTTTATTAATGATCTGTCTCTGAGTCTTCATCTTTGATACGACCTGTGAGGTTCAGATTGTTTTAACTGGTTCATAATGGATCCATAAAATCCAAAGATGGATCTTTTAACTTGGGTAGTTTTTTCTTCTTTGGATGTGCAGAGAAGCAGCCTGTGGTATCAACCCTGCTCGTCTGGTGTGATCAGTGTTTAGCGCTGCTTTCTACTGAACAAGATCTCATGAGATGTTACTGCAAACAAACATGGTGAAGCTCTATATGGGCACCACTGGAGAGTTTAAAAGCTGATGTTTGGATGGACAGGATTTTAGATTTAACAAGTACAAAGGAAAATACCAGTTGGACAAAAAACAAGTGATATGCAGAATATGCATTAATGCATATCATTAAATATGATTAATGTAACTGCTTTGGGTTTAGTTCTTCATGTTAAAACTATTTTTAATGATTTAGCAGGTCAAAAGGTCACTTTTTAAATTTACAGCTCTATTTTAACTAAGATATCTCAGACTGAATAAATATTGAATTGAATCGTGAATCGAATCGATTTGAGACCTTGTAATATCAAATCGAATCGATCCAGAAAATCTGAATCAATGCCCAGCCCCAGTCATAATGTCGTGTACACCCCTACTTTTCTGTCTTAAAGTCGTGTACACCCCTACTTATCACTCTTAATGTCATGTACACGCCTACTTTTCTGTCTTAATGTTGTGTACACCCCTACTTTTCTGTCTTGAAGTCGTGTACACCCCTACTTTTCTGTCTTGAAGTCGTGTACACCCCTACTTTTCAGTCTTAAAGTCGTGTACACCCCTACTTTTCAGTCTTAAAGTCGTGTACACCCCTACTTTTCTGTCTTGAAGTCGTGTACACCCCTACTTTTCTGTCTTAAAGTCGTGTACACCCCTACTTTTCTGTCTTAATGTCATGTACACGCCTACTTTTCTGTCTTAATGTTGTGTACACCCCTACTTTCAGTCTTAAAGTCGTGTACACCCCTACTTTTCTGTCTTGAAGTCATGTACACCCCTACTTTTCTGTCTTAAAGTCGTGTACACCCCTACTTTTCTGTCTTGAAGTCGTGTACACCCCTACTTTTCTGTCTTAAAGTTGTGTACACCCCTACTTTTCAGTCTTAAAGTCGTGTACACCCCTACTTTTCTGTCTTGAAGTCGTGTACACCCCTACTTTTCTGTCTTAAAGTCGTGTACACCCCTACTTTTCTGTCTTAATGTCATGTACACGCCTACTTTTCTGTCTTAATGTTGTGTACACCCCTACTTTCAGTCTTAAAGTCGTGTACACCCCTACTTTTCTGTCTTGAAGTCATGTACACCCCTACTTTTCTGTCTTAAAGTCGTGTACACCCCTACTTTTCTGTCTTAAAGTTGTGTACACCCCTACTTTTCAGTCTTAAAGTCGTGTACACCCCTACTTTTCTGTCTTAAAGTCGTGTACACCCCTACTTTTCTGTCTTAAAGTCGTGTACACCCCTACTTTTCTGTCTTAATGTTGTGTATACCCCTACTTTTCTGTCTTAAAGTCGTGTACACCCTACTTTTCTCTTAATGTCGTGTACACCCCTACTTTCAGTCTTAAAGTCGTGTACACCCCTACTTTTCTGTCTTGAAGTCGTGTACACGCCTACTTTTCTGTCTTTAAGTCGTGTACACCCCTACTTTTCTGTCTTAAAGTCGTGTACACCCCTACTATTAGTCTTAAAGTCGTGTACATCCCTACTTTTCTGTCTTAATGTTGTGTACACCCCTACTTTTCAGTCTTAAAGTCGTGTACACCCCTACTTTTCAGTCTTAATGTCGTGTACACCCCTACTTTTCTGTCTTAAAGTCGTGTACACCCCTACTATTAGTCTTAAAGTCGTGTACATCCCTACTTTCAGTCTTAAAGTCGTGTACACCCCTACTTTTCTGTCTTAAAGTCGTGTACACCCCTACTTTTCTGTCTTAAAGTCGTGTACACCCCTACTTTTCTGTCTTAATGTCGTGTACACCCCTACTTTTCTGTCTGAAAGATGTGTACACCCCTACTTTTCTGTCTTAAAGTCGTGTACACCCCTACTTTTCTGTCTTAAAGTCGTGTACACCCATACTTTTCTGTCTTAAAGTTGTGTACACCCCTACTTTTCAGTCTTAAAGTCGTGTACACCCCTACTTTTCTGTCTTAAAGTTGTGTACACCCCTACTTTTCTGTCTTAAAGTCGTGTACACCCCTACTTTTCTGTCTTAATGTTGTGTATACCCCTACTTTTCTGTCTTAAAGTCGTGTACACCCTACTTTTCTCTTAATGTCGTGTACACCCCTACTTTCAGTCTTAAAGTCGTGTACACCCCTACTTTTCTGTCTTGAAGTCGTGTACACGCCTACTTTTCAGTCTTAATGTCGTGTACACCCCTACTTTTCTGTCTTAAAGTCGTGTACACCCCTACTATTAGTCTTAAAGTCGTGTACATCCCTACTTTTCTGTCTTAATGTTGTGTACACCCCTACTTTTCAGTCTTAAAGTCGTGTACACCCCTACTTTTCAGTTTTAAAGTCGTGTACACCCCTACTTTTCTGTCTTAATGTCATGTACACCCCTACTTTTCTGTCTTAATGTCATGTACACCCCTACTTTTCTGTCTTAAAGTTGTGTACACCCCTACTATTAGTCTTAATGTCTTGTACACCCCTACTTTTCTGTCTTAATGTCATATACACCCCTACTATTAGTCTTAATGTCTTGTACACCCCTACTTTTCTGTCTTAATGTCTTGTACACCCCTACTTTTCTGTCTTAATGTCATGTACACCCCTACTATTAGTCTTAATGTCATGTACACCCCTACTTTTCTGTCTTAATGTCATGTACACCCCTACTATTAGTCTTAATGTCTTGTACACCCCTACTTTTCTGTCTTAATGTCTTGTACACCCCTACTTTTCTGTCTTAAAGTCATGTACACCCCTACTTTTCAGTCTTAAAGTCGTGTACACCCCTACTTTTCAGTCTTAAAGTCGTGTACACCCCTACTTATCTGTCTTAAAGTCGTGTACACCCCTACTTTTCAGTCTTAATGTTGTGTACACCCCTACTTTTCAGTCTTAAAGTCGTGTACACCCCTACTTATCTGTCTTAAAGTCGTGTACACCCCTACTTATCTGTCTTAATGTTGTGTACACCCCTACTTTTCAGTCTTTGTTGGTATTTTCCTGCAGTGTTGACAGAGGTTGAATCTCCTCTCTGTTCTTCACCTGCAGACGACGGACTCGACATGTTCTTGGTTTCTATTTTCTGCTCTGATGAGTCACCTGGACGCCTTCTCCTCCTCCTCCTCCTCCTCCTCCTCCTCCTCCTCCTCCTCCTCCTGCTCCTCCTCCTGCTCCTCCTGAGGGCTGAACTTTCTTATTTAACTCTTCTTCGTCCTAAAATCCTCCACGGCATGGTCCACAGCCTCACACTGACCTGATGTTCCTCATGAAGAGCTTCTGCTTTCTCTTCTTCTTCCTGCAGAGCTGCAGAGCTCGGTCACATCCCCACGACAGTCCGTCACTCTTTATATGATTTTATTTATTTAAAAAGGGTCGACTGGAAACTAATCACCAAACAAAGCCCCTCATTCCCTCCAATATTCAGCTGAACACACACCTTTCACATGACTCTGTTTAGAGGACTTTACTTATTTATCTTTTATTATTTTTTATCTTATTCTACTGTTTTTTAAAGTTTTTTGCATTGTCTTGTTTTTTACCCCCATTTGCTTTAATCTTTGTCTTATCTTGTTTTATCTTGATCTTATATTATTTTATCTTGATCTTATTTTGTTTTATCTTTATCTTGGCTTGTTTTATCTTTATTACCTCTGCCAAGGAGGTTATGTTTTCGGGAGAGTTTGTTTGTCCGTCCGTCCGTCTGTGAACAAAATAACTCAAAAAGTTATAGATGGATTCTGATGAAATTTTCAGGACATGTTCAGCATGGGAAAAGGAAGAACTGATTCAATTTTGGTGTTGATCCGGATCAGTGTCTGGCCATCATGACGAAAAATGTGATATCTCTGAATAACTGCTGAACTAAAACAGATATTATTATGAATCCAGTTGCTAATGGTATGTTTTCATGGTCAAGGAATCTAAATATTTAGATGAAATAAAGGTAGGACTAATATTTATGGTCAAAATCACAATATGGGAGAGGACTATGGCGCTGACGGAGGTCTGTGCTCTCAGAGTGCTTTCTAGTTATATCTTGATCTTATCTTGTTTTATCTTTATCTTAAATTGTTTTCTCTTGATCTGATCTTGTTTTATCTTATGTTAAGTTTTCTGAACTGAAGTATCAGTGAGACGTTCCATCTTCTGATGGAGACTTCAGCAGCTCCATGTCTCAGAGCTCAGACCAGCTCACACTGCTTCATTCACTCCAGAGGCTCCACAGTCACCAGATCTCAGTCCAGTAGAGCAGCTGTGGGGTCGTCAGTCTGATATTTTTCATTTAAGTGTGAAGGTTTGTTTCCTGTGTCTGGTCCAGTCAGGAGAAGTTTTATGAGTTTAGTCATCTTAATGCTCTCTGTAGTTTTTCTGTAGTCGCTGTAGTTCCACGTCCTGTGATTGTTTTGCTCTCTGTAGTTTTTCTGTAGTCTTTGTAGTTCCACGTCCTGTGATTGTTTGCTCTCTGTAGTTTTTCTGTAGTCTTTGTAGTTCCACGTCCTGTGATTGTTTAGCTCTCTGTAGTTTTTCTGTAGTCGTTGTAGTTCCACGTCCTGTGGTTGTTTTGCTCTCTGTAGTTTTTCTGTAGTCGTTGTAGTTCCACGTCCTGTGATTGTTTTGCTCTCTGTAGTTTTTCTGTAGTCGTTGTAGTTCCACGTCCTGTGATTGTTTTGCTCTCTGTAGTTTTTCTGTAGTCGTTGTAGTTCCACGTCCTGTGATTGTTTGCTCTCTGTAGTTTTTCTGTAGTCGTTGTAGTTCCACGTCCTGTGTTTGTTTTGCTCTCTGTAGTTTTTCTGTAGTCGTTGTAGTTCCACGTCCTGTGTTTGTTTTGCTCTCTGTAGTTTTCCTGTAGTCGTAGTTCCATGTCCTGTGACTGTTTTGCTCTCTGTAGTTTTTCTGTAGTCGTTGTAGTTCCACGTCCTGTGTTTTTTTTGCTCTCTGTAGTTTTCCTGTAGTCGTAGTTCCACGTCCTGTAACTGTTTGCTCTCCGTAGTTTTTCTGTAGTCTTTGTAGTTCCACGTCCTGTGACTGTTTTGCTCTCTGTAGTTTTTCTGTAGTCTTTGTAGTTCCACGTCCTGTGATTGTTTGCTCTCTGTAGTTTTTCTGTAGTCTTTGTAGTTCCACGTCCTGTGATTGTTTGCTCTCTGTAGTTTTTCTGTAGTCTTTGTAGTTCCACGTCCTGTGATTGTTTTGCTCTCTGTAGTTTTTCTGTAGTCGTTGTAGTTCCACGTCCTGTGATTGTTTGCTCTCTGTAGTTTTTCTGTAGTCTTTGTAGTTCCACGTCCTGTGATTGTTTTGCTCTCTGTAGTTTTTCTGAAGTCGTTGTAGTTCCACGTCCTGTGATTGTTTTGCTCTCTGTAGTTTTTCTGTAGTCGTTGTAGTTCCACGTCCTGTGTTTGTTTTGCTCTCTGTAGTTTTCCTGTAGTCGTAGTTCCATGTCCTGTGACTGTTTTGCTCTCTGTAGTTTTTCTGTAGTCGTTGTAGTTCCACGTCCTGTGTTTGTTTTGCTCTCTGTAGTTTTACTGTAGTCGCTCTAGTTCCATGTCCTGTGGTTGTTTTGCTCTCTGTAGTTTTTCTGTAGTCGTTGTAGTTCCACGTCCTGTGATTGTTTTGCTCTCTGTAGTTTTTCTGTAGTCGTTGTAGTTCCATGTCCTGTGGTTGTTTTGCTCTCTGTAGTTTTTCTGTAGTCGCTGTAGTTCCACGTCCTGTGATTGTTTTGCTCTCTGTAGTTTTTCTGTAGTCGTTGTAGTTCCATGTCCTGTGATTGTTTTGCTCTCTGTAGTCTTTCTGTAGTCGTTGTAGTTCCACGTCCTGTGTTTGTTTTGCTCTCTGTAGTTTTCCTGTAGTCGTAGTTCCATGTCCTGTGACTGTTTTGCTCTCTGTAGTATTTCTGTAGTCGCTGTAGTTCCACGTCCTGTGATTGTTTGCTCTCTGTAGTTTTTCTGTAGTCGTTGTAGTTCCACGTCCTGTGATTGTTTGCTCTCTGTAGTTTTTCTGTAGTCGCTGTAGTTCCACGTCCTGTGATTGTTTTGCTCTCTGTAGTTTTTCTGTAGTCGTTGTAGTTCCACGTCCTGTGATTGTTTTGCTTTCTGTAGTTTTTCTGTAGTCGCTGTAGTTCCACGTCCTGTGATTGTTTGCTCTCTGTAGTTTTTCTGTAGTCGCTGTAGTTCCATGTCCTGTGATTGTTTTGCTCTCTGTAGTTTTTCTGTAGTCGTTGTAGTTCCACGTCCTGTGATTGTTTTGCTCTCTGTAGTTTTTCTGTAGTCGTAGTTCCATGTCCTGTGGTTGTTTTGCTCTCTGTAGTTTTTCTGTAGTCGCTGTAGTTCCATGTCCTGTGATTGTTTTGCTCTCTGTAGTTTTTCTGTAGTCGCTGTAGTTCCACGTCCTGTGATTGTTTGCTCTCTGTAGTTTTTCTGTAGTCGTTGTAGTTCCACGTCCTGTGATTGTTTTGCTCTCTGTAGTTTTTCTGTAGTCGCTGTAGTTCCACGTCCTGTGATTGTTTTGCTCTCTGTAGTTTTTCTGTAGTCGTTGTAGTTCCACGTCCTGTGATTGTTTGCTCTCTGTAGTTTTTCTGTAGTCGCTGTAGTTCCACTTCCTGTGATTGTTTGCTCTCTGTAGTTTTTCTGTAGTCGTAGTTCCATGTCCTGTGGTTGTTTTGCTCTCTGTAGTTTTTCTGTAGTTGTTGTAGTTCCATGTCCTGTGTTTGTTTTGCTCTCTGTAGTTTTTCTGTAGTCGTTGTAGTTCCACGTCCTGTGATTGTTTTGCTCTCTGTAGTTTTTCTGTAGTCGCTGTAGTTCCACGTCCTGTGTTTGTTTTGCTCTCTGTAGTTTTTCTGTAGTCGCTGTAGTTCCACGTCCTGTGATTGTTTGCTCTCTGTAGTTTTTCTGTAGTCGCTGTAGTTCCACGTCCTGTGATTGTTTGCTCTCTGTAGTTTTTCTGTAGTCGCTGTAGTTCCACGTCCTGTGGTTGTTTTGCTCTCTGTAGTTTTTCTGTAGTCGTTGTAGTTCCATGTCCTGTGATTGTTTTGCTCTCTGTAGTTTTTCTGTAGTCGCTGTAGTTCCATGTCCTGTGATTGTTTTGCTCTCTGTAGTTTTTCTGTAGTCGCTGTAGTTCCATGTCCTGTGTTTGTTTTGCTCTCTGTAGTTTTTCTGTAGTCGCTGTAGTTCCACGTCCTGTGATTGTTTGCTCTCTGTAGTTTTTCTGTAGTCGCTGTAGTTCCACGTCCTGTGATTGTTTGCTCTCTGTAGTTTTTCTGTAGTCGCTGTAGTTCCACGTCCTGTGATTGTTTGCTCTCTGTAGTTTTTCTGTAGTCGTTGTAGTTCCATGTCCTGACCAACAGAGGTCTCCCTCCTTCTGCTCATGACGAGGAGGAGCTGCAGGCCCCTGAGGTCACACCAAGGTCACACCAAGGCCACTGAGGCCTCTGATGCTCCTCAGCCGTCTCTCTGATTTCCCATCATCCTCCCTCTGAAGCGTCACCATGGAGACGAGCATCATTCAGCTGCCGTGGAAACACCAGTTGCTATGGCGATGGCCGACATGGCTGACGGCAGAGCCGAGCTGCTGAGCTGTGACCTCACGCTCAGGCCTTTAGTGCTGCTCAGATGTTCCTCAAAACAAGTCATTTACTAAAGTTAAAGTACTCGAGTATCTGATCTGGAGAGTACTGCAGTATTAAACGTTTACTTTTATTGTAAGCGTGTGTTTCCAGAGCCTGAGGACTGAATCACTGACTCACCTGTAGAATGAAGTTTGTTGATGTGCTGCGTAGCCTTCAGACGAGCTGAGTGACACCTCGCTGACTCGACTAAAGGACAAACACTGCTGCTCTGTTTCTGCTCAACACCTGACCAGCTCCCTCAGGATGGACCGTTTTTGTAGTTTGATGAAGTTTGTGTTCAGCAAACATTTAAAATAAAATGAGTCTTTATTCATTTCTACAACCTCAAACATGGATGTCAGATACAGCTGTGGGTGTTCATCTGTACCTGTCGTAACAACCATGACAGCCAAGACGACCAAGTATGTTCAGCACTTACCTGCTGATCAGAGAAGAACAGGCATCATGGTAACATCACCTGAGCAAACACAGGTAGATCATCTCAGAAGAGAAAAGAAAGTTCATCCACTGACTTCAAAGTTACAGTAAATCAAAAAGTAACAAGTGATTAATTTTATTTGTTTTTCAAATGTAGTGGAGTCAAAGTCCTGTTTGCAAAAATAATAATACTCAAGTAAAGTACAGATACTCAGAAATTGTACTTAAAGGTGCTGTGAGGAGAATCTATTTCTGCCGACATAAAGACTCTGTTACCCATGAGCACGCGTGGCGACTGTCCTAAAGACGTGACCCAAGCCAAAGCGTGTGTTTGTTGTGATGCTAATGAATGCAGCTCAGACCTTCCTCAGAACTCTGCATTGCTTTACAACTTCTTTTTTCAACAACTTACAGGATGCAAAGCCACGAGGTAATGTATCTCTTTCTAGTTATGTAGCGGTAGTTTTTGATGTGTGACGACAAGCAGTTTTTGGAAAACTTAGTATTGTAGTTTTGTAGCCAGCTATATATGGCTACTTACAGCCCGGTGCTCTAAGACGTGTCTGAATAATATAAATTTGCTCTAGTTTTAATTGTCTTGTTCCCGAAGTTGAGTATCCATGCCAGTCCAGCCCTGTCCGACCCGACCATGAAGCTAAGGAATAGCATTTACAGATAACCTATTTAGATGCTATAAACTCATCTTAAAGTGTGAATTTCCATCAGGTTCAGTAAAGAGGCGAGTTTGTTAAACAGGAGTGAAGATGATTCAGGAAGTTTCTGAGAGTCTCAGACAGATGGACCAGAGGAATGAGACTTTATTCTGACAGCACTTTTCAATTATCTTTAGTTTTAGTCATTATGTAGTCTCTAAATTCTTTAATTTTAGTCGATGAATCTTCTGTAAATGTTCTGTAATCTGAAATCTGTCTCTACTTCCTACATGACCATATTAGGTCTGATTGGATTAAGTCTGTCAGACATTTTAGTCTAGTTTTTATTTGTTGATGAAAACGTCAGTTAGTTTAGTTTGAGTTTTTGTTTCTATTAGTGACTGTCTTTTTTTCATCAGGGGAAAGGTTGTTGATGAAAACTATGAAGAAAATAACCAGTAAACTAAATGAACTGTGGAAGAGAGGCCTTCACCTTGTTTGGGTAACAGCAATGAGAGAAAACCTGGGGACAGCACTAAGATGTGAATTTTAACCAAAATATAAAGACTGTTTTGTAAAACTTGTTTTAAAAGTGTAGATAGAATATGGAGTCACACTGAAATGCCAAAGAAAAATTTGCTTTGTTCATGATGCATTGTAGTAAAGTGTAGCATTTGGCTGTGGGGACAGGAAAGAAATGATATGTAAAGTGTTTTGGATGCCATTTTAAAATACTAAAATATATAAATATACATTTATGTAATTTCTACAAAGTTTAATGTGTATGGTGCTTAGTATAATAAGACATAATTTGTAAAATATTATGACTTGTGTTTATACATTTAATATACAATAATCCCCCGACCCTAACCCTCTGTGTTCTTTATCACCTGGGTGACCTGGAGCAGGTCGACCTCCCTCTGACCTCTGACCTCTGGTGTAGGGTGCAGCAGTTCAAACTCACACAGAAAGTGGGTCCACAGCCTGAGCTCTGGTTTTCACAGTTTACTGACATGTTTCACTTCTGCTGATTAAACAACAGCTTCATGGACATCATGGTTCAAAGGTCATGTACATCAGTAAGGTCACTGGGTGCTTCAAACACAACAGAGACAAATAAATACAAACTCCATCAGATCACCTGGACAGGTGTGGCCCGCAGACTCACCCCAGATTATTGCACCAAGCTCTGAAGCATCAGGCCTGAAGCCTCAGCTCTGCTCCCCTCTTCACTAACTGCTTTATTTATGATTTATTTATGTATTATTATCTAACTGCTTTGGGTCAGCCTGGTTAAACAGGTTCATCTGTCCGTCTGCAGAGTGATCAGGTGAAGACAACGTAACAGGCTCCATCACAGACTCTGGTGATGTGTTACAGTCTTAGCTCAGACCAGAGGCTGCTGCTGTGAACACTTCAAACACATGGCCCTGAACCATTAGCCCTACTCGACTCGACTCGACTCTACTCGCCTTGTGCTGCTTTTCCATTAAGTAAGTAAGAAGAAATACTCCTTGAGAAGCACAGGAGAGTTTTGGAAGCTATACAACAGAATGAAGCCGAGGACGAGAGCAATCCAGCTACTTAAGCTAATGGTAGCTACCACTAGCATGCTAGGCCGTCACGCTCATGACTTATCGATGACAACATTGTCTGACCAATCGGTAGCCAGCAGTCGGTGATGTCATCTTTTAGTATGGACTCAGCTTGCTTGGAACCAGAGCGGAGTAGGTACTAAAACTAGCTTGTTTTATGCCTAAGTCACACATTCCCGTTTCTCATAGCGACTGTGCACGATTGACGAGGCTGGTGTGATCGCTATGATACAGGATTAAATGACTGTCTCACCCCTGGACACACCCCGTAAATACACCGTCAGTGGCGCAGCTACAGCGCTTCGGGGGGGGGGGGGGGGGGTGTCCTGCTCCAGTTAGGTTAATACAGCGATATGATGAAGATTCCATCCCGCTGACAGGACGTCAGCTCCACTCGAGCTCAGTTTGCGTCACGTAAGCCTCGACTGAGCCCCGTCGCTTGCACCGTCTTTAACGGGACACAGTCGAGGAGCTCAGCGTTATCGCCGTCGATCGTCCTGCATAAAGCTTTCAGGATTGATCCGCGATTGAACCCACGATCAGCCCGACTGAGCCGTACATGCCACGCTAATACAGATTCGCATTAGGACTGCATTGGCTTCCATCACTATGCAAGGCGGCAATTCTCACGACGGTTTGAACTGTTCAAAACTGTGGGCGTGGGGCTCGTTCCCTCCGTTCATCCGCGACTATACAAGCGCTGATCCAGACCAAATGGCGCATGCACCAAGACCAAAGCACGCTTTATCAGGATTATGACAATCGTGCACAATCGCCATGAGAAACGGGAATGTGTGACTGGGGCTTTAGGAGGTAACAGGCTAGTGGAAACACGCTGCAAATCGAGTATGGCCGAGTAGAGTAGGGCCAAGGCGTGCTAACAATCAGCAAGTGACTCCTTCCCCACTGCCCGCAGACCTGATCTAACCAGCAGCAGTTTTTGTACTTTATACTTTTGTCTCTCTTTGCTCAGACATGTTCAGACTTTGGAGAGCTGGACTCTGGGTCTCATAAATCAGACTCAGTTGGTCCAGATAAGCTCTGCAGTCTGCAGGCTGTAAAAATGTTTATTTAGGACGTAATAATCGTCTTCTCCCTGCACAGATGAAGAACACCTGCAGCCAGCCTCTAGTGGACACTTGAGGAACTGCAGCTGGGCCTCTTCAGCCTCTGAGGCTCCTGCCTGAGGGCTACGCAGCAGGACTGTGTGGAGATTTCAGGTCTTACTTCTCTTTTAAAGGGACTAATGGCCCTTTTCCACTAGCACGCCTTGGCCCTACTCTACTCAGCTCTACTCGATTAGCAGCGTGTTTCCACTAGCCTGGTACCTCCTAAAACAAGCTAGTTTTAGTACCTACTCCGCTCTGGTTCCAAGCGAGCTGAGTCCATACTAAAAGATGATGTCACCGACTGCCGCTAACTGATTGGTCAGACAATGTCGTCATCGATGAGTCATGAGCGCGACGACCTAGCATGCTAGCAGTAGCTACCGTTAGCTTACCCTCATACGTCTTTTCTTTGCAGCTGGATTGCTCTCGTCCTCGGCTTCATTCTGTTGTATAGCTTCCAAAACTCTCCTGTGCTTCTCAAGGGGTATTTCTTCTTACCACCTGCAGCCTTCTTCTGCTGTCCTTTTTTACTCGCTTTGTGACAAAAAGACACAGATTGTTGTGTAGCGCTCAAAATGACGTCACAACAATGAGCCGCTCAGCGACACTGCACCCTGTTGGGCAGGCGACTGGGGCTAATGGAAAAGCAGCACAAGGCGAGTAGAGTAGAGCAGAGTAGGGCTAATGGAAAAGGGACTAAGCTTAAACATTTTCAGGTTTTGGCTCGTGAGCAGAAAACAAGACAACAGAGCTGAGACTTCACCTGAGCTCAAACCACCCAATCAGTCCATATGATCCTAAAACAAAAGAAACAAGAATAAAAACCAGCTGGACTTCTATCAAACAGCTCGGGTCACAGTTCTGATTGTCCTAAAGCTAATCTGCCTTTCCCATGATGCTTTGCAGCAGAGATGGTGATTACTGAGGATGTGTCTCTGCAGCCTCAGAGCCCGGCTGACGTCAGAAGATTCTTTATTGTTGATTACTGGTGATTTAAGGCAGCACTCATGCCACATTTACTCTGTGCTCTGGAGTTAGCATGCTAGGTTTAGCCTCTTATATAGCGATTAACGCGACTGCAGAATAACATCGAGCTACAACCACAAGCATCGCAGGACATCGGCGAATCATCTCTCAAGGCAAAACTAAGAAGAATATCAAAAATATCAGACGTCTAAAATATTCCCCCACAGATTGTCCACAAACCAAAGTGACGCTGAATCTTTGGCTAAACACTACAGACAGGTAGGTGTCAACGGTCAGACGGTCTCTCTCTCGCTCAGGTGTGGTTATAAAAAGATTCAGTCCATCGTGTGTGACCTCCCCGACAGAATATGAAAATAAAACAACATTTTCTCATCATAACAAAATTGCATTGACAGCACAGAATGTCGAGCCGAGCGGTTCATCAGGCTGATATGTGGATCGACCTTCAGCGCTCTGTCCTGGTCTGCAGGTGGATCCAGACTCTGCAGAGCCTCGTTTACAGGACTCAGTCTCAGGGGTGTAAACCTGGTCCATGATGGGTGAGGCTCAGACCGCAGAGACTCAGTCTGATGTTTGATTCACAGAGAAAAAGTCCAGCAGGAGGAAGAGGAGGATGGCAGCCCGTCTGTGGTGTGAAGAATCACATCCTGCAGTGTGAACACGTCCTGACGCTGCAGCCTGTGCCTGAGACGGCCACATGGTCTGTGTCAAAGGTCAAAGGTCAACCAACACGACCCTCACACAGAGTCCGACAGGGCTGGGCAGGACATTAGAGATGATATGATGTGGAACATGACAATAAAACTACAGAATGTCTAAACATGTTTAACCCTTTCATGCATCATGTCCACAGCAGTAGACAGATTCAGAATAAATATTTTACCTTTATGCTGCAGCATCATGTCCAAATATCAGCTGGTGAACTCCAAACCCTTGTCTCAAGTTTCAAACAAATATTATCTTTGTACTTTTCTTTTTTTTACAATATCGAGATATTACATCCAAAATCCAAAATAGCAGAGGAAGGGAAATTTGGTATTTGGAATTTAGAATTTTGTTCCTTTTATTTAAATTTTGCTGTAATTCAAGAGTGAACAGTTTGATTAAACAGCAATAAGATATATATACTTCAGATTTGCTTTTCTTTTATTTACTCTCAATAATGTTTGTTTGTGGATCTTTATCAAGTTACACAAAATTACAATGTTGATTTTTAAAGGTGCTATGAGGAGAATCTATTTCCGCCGACATAAAGACTCTGCTACCCATGAGCACGCGCAGCGACTGTGGTAAAGACGTGACCCAAGCCAAAGCGTGTGTTTGTTGTGATGCTAATGAATGCAGCTCGGACCTTCCTCAGAACTCTGCATTGCTTTACAACTTCTTTTTTCAACAACTTACAGGATGCAAAGCCACGAGGTAATGTATCTCTTTCTAGTTATGTAGCGGTAGTTTTTGATGTGTGACAACAAGCAAGTTTTGGAAAACTTAGTACTGTAGTTTTGTAGCCGGCTATATATGGCTACTTACAGCCCGGTGCCCTAAGACGTGTCTGAATAATATAAATTTGCTCTAGTTTTAATTGTCTTGTTCCTGAAGTTGAGTATCCAGGCCAGTCCAGCCCTGTCTGACCCGACCGTGAAGCTAAGGAATAGCATTTATAGATAACCTATTTAGATGCTATAAACTCATCTTAAAGTGTGTATTTCCATCAGGCAGATATCTAAAAGAGAAACTTTTTTGTAATTACTTAGAAACTCCTCACAGCATCTTTAACTTGTTTGAAGTTAAAAAGAAGCATTGAAAAAAGAATTCCTTTGTGATTTAGTAATTCATGCATGAAAAGGTTAAAGGAACACTACACCCAAACAATGATTTGGCCTCATTTTCTACTCACCCTCATGCTGAGCAACACTCTGGAGCACTTATTTGATGTCTCAAATGCAGCCGGAGGTCCGGGGGGATTTTCGCTGTCAACAAACGTCCATCTAACAGGGGACAACGGAGCCCGATGAAAAAGGTCCATAAAAGTCCACAAAAACGTGCCTATTTTCCTTCATACTGCTCGTCCGCTGTAATCCAAGTGTCCTGAGTGGGTAACGTCCATAATTAATTTGAAACGAGGTCATTTAGTACATTTTTCGAGCCTAAACAGTGCTATAGCGTACTTCCGCAGTGCAAGTCTATGCGCGCTCCCTGCACTACGTAAGCCGCGGCGGACCAATCCAGACCATTTGAGACATCAAAAAAGTGCTCCAGAGCGTTGCTCAGCATGAGGGTGAGTAGAAAATGAGGCCAAATCGTTGTTTGGGTGTAGTGTTCCTTTAAAGACATTTTGAGCAGTAAATACAAATTTAAACTGAATTCCCTTTTTTAGACCCAAAGCTGAGCCTCACTGTTCGTCCCTGAGAAGTATTCAACAGCACAAATATGTATGTAAATAAACTGACAGATTAATTTTAAAGGTCCCCAAAGCAGCTTTAGCTGCATCTCACTGCAAATGTGTGAACTCTGCTGTAAAGCCTGACCAGCTCAAATAGTTTTACATAAATTATTGACACATTCAGACTGTTGCAGTATGTGCATTGTAAGGAATCATAAAAAAATGAATAAATAAATATTTATTAAATGTGCCCAATCTTGGTTGTCAAAAAGCTGTTAACATGATTTATTAATTATACATAAATTTCTCCTTGAATAACAAAATGCAAAAAAAATGAAATTCTTTATTGAAACAGAACATTTCTAAAACATGTTCTTAATTTGCAGATCAGTGTTAGAAGAGCTCTGGTGGCACGATGGTGCAGCAGCTGGTGCTTGTTTGCTGGTTTGATCCCCTGCCGCCCTCCTGCACCTGTCCACCTGACACTTCGCTCCCTAAAGTGTGCACTGCACCTTAAAGCGTTAATTTAAATGATCATGTGTGAACTAACTGGAGCAGCTCTCTACAATGACGATAAAGACTCAATTCAATTCACTGTTCTCCCCGTGCATGCGTGGGTTCTTTTCAAGCTCTCTGGCTTCTTCCCACTGATCTAAAACATGCTCATCATGCTCTATGCAGCCCTGTGATTGGCTGGAAAGGCTCCTGCCCTGAAGCTGATTAGAAGATGGAGGTTCAGAGCTCCTCACTGAGCAAAGACCTGAAATCTTTTCTTTTTGTGCTGAAACTGAAGCTGCAGATGAAAGAATGAATGAGTCTGTGTTAAAGTGATGATCTTATAACAAACCTGACACGCTGCCCAGCCCTATGAGCTCGCTCCTCTGCTGTGACAAACTGTTACTGATCTGCAGAGTTTAACCTCACATGTCTCAGTCTTTAAAATGATGTGGCTCATGTTGTAATCAGATTCTCAGACCTGACCCGTGTCGTCTTGTTCGGTCGTGTTGGCGTTAAACAAAAGCCTGATCGGTCATCGTTGTAGTCTCCTGCTCAGACTGTAGTAACCGATAGCAGAGGGCTCGGGCACAGCTGACTGTCGCTCTGCACCCTCGTGCCGTGGGTCAGCAGCTCCTCCACCGTCGTCCAATCGTCGAGCAGCTTGCTGTTCCTCAGGCGGTTCTGCTTCCTGTGGCTCAGCTCCAGGACGGTTTGCGACGACAGCGCCCCCTGCAGGCCGCCCTCCTCGCCGCCGCCCCCCCTCCTCTCCCTGTGCTGTCTCGACAGTGCCGCATGTCTCCGCCTCTCAGTGCGGCTCCAGTAGCGCCCCGCCCACCGCCCGTCGGGCCCCTCCTCCCCGCCCTCCCTGTCCCCGCCCCCTCGCACCTCCTCGTCCGTGGTGACCTCGCTGCGCTCGCGGGCCAGCCGGTAAGCTCGTGCCCGCAGCAGCTGGTTCCTCACCGACCTCTGATTGGACAGTCTGGAGCGGGGGGAGGGCGGGGAGTGGCGGCTGCATTGCGGCGCCCCGAGCGTGCTGTACAGCGGGCTGGTGGGACTTTTGGGGTTGCTGGGTCGACTCCCGAGCGTCTGGATGCCCCGCCAGTCGGACGTGCCGCTGGAGTTGGAGCCCGGGCTCTTGGAGAGCGAGTCGTCCTCTCGGCTGCGGGTCGAAGCTTTGCTGCTCCTCAGGGAGCTCTGCTGATTGGTCAGGCTGGTGCGGTCCAGGCTCAGCTGGCTGCTGGGGTAGCTAGCCCTACTGCGCGGCCCCGGGCCATCGTTAGCGCCCCCTAGCTGGCTGCTCTTCACAGCGTTCTGCTCCGTGGTGTTCGGGTGACTGGCTCGGCGGCGCCGCTGTCCTTCGCTCAGATCCGTTATTGTTCGACTCCGCCCTGGAGTCTCGATCGTCCCGCCCCCTCCCTGATGCTGCTCCAACCACAGCGCCCTCCGTTGGCAGGGTTCAGTGCGGCAGCCTGCAAACGGACAGAGGAGGTCACATCAGGCACAAGGAAAGCAAAGGGTTAATACACGGCCTGACCAAAAGAAAAAGTCTTTACCTGATAAAAGCTCACACTCTAACATTTCGTTGTTCCTCCTTTATCTTTGATTACAGTCTCATTCTCTGTGTCATTGTTTCTTTAAGCTTCTCCAATGTCTCAGATTTGTCCCAGATCACAGCACTGCCCCCACAGGCTTGGACAGTAGGCACTAGGCATGATGGGTGCATCACTTCACCTGCCTCTCTTCTTCCTCTGATGCTCCCATCACTCTGGAACAGGGTCAATCTGGACTCATCAGACCACATGACCTTCTTCCAGTCCTCCACAGTCCAATCTTTATGCTCCCTAGCAAACTGAAGCCTTTTTTCTGCTTAGCCTTACTGATTAGTGGTTTTCTTAAGGCTACACAGCTGTTCAGTCCCAATCCCTTGAGTTCCCTTCACATTGTGTGTGTGGAAATGCTCTTACTTTCACTATTAAACACACCCCTGAGTTCTACTGTTGTTTTTCTTTGATTTGATTTGGCCAAACGTTTAAGTGATTCACCGATCACCATCATTCAGGATTTTATTCTGACCACATTTCTTCCTTGAAGACGATGGTTCCCCACTATCCTTCTATATATTCTGGTTCCTGTTTTACTTTGCTAATTCCTCTCTCCCTCTTTTTTCCCCTCCTGTGTGATTACCTGGCTGCTCTTGTTCTTCACCTTCATTTACCTGCATGCTCGCTCACAATCTACCAGATGGACTCATGTCCTCGTAGTTATCAGCTCTGTTTGGACCTGTTTCTGCTTCCAGGTTTAGGACTCTTGCTTGCTGTTTTGGAATAAAGACCAAGGTTCTAGTCTGACTCTGTTATTCCTGTCTGTTGTTGGCTTGTCAGGTTGTGACGTCGTGGTTTAAAGAAACAAACGATCTGCTTCATCAAACCTTTGGAACAATCAGAGCGGTCAGAACAGGTGAGTCTGTCCCAGGTCACCTGGCTAATGCTGAGTAAACTCTTAACCAGGTGATGGTGGAAACTCTAAGCAGGACTCACCAATTGTTGGCGAAGGCGGCGAGCGGTGCCGGGGCAGCGTTGGACTCCTCTCCGCCCGGTGAAAGTGCACCGTGGTCGTCGTGCTGTTGCCGACGCTGCAGCGCGACGCCTGCGGCGCTCCGGCGTGCATCATGGGCGTAGTCTCAGGGATGGACTCCAGATCCCAGCGTCCTCTCTGCTCCCTGGGGGAGTGGCCTGAGCGTAGGTGATGCGTTTGGCGGTGGGTGTGGTTTCCGTGGATCTTGTGCAGCCGTCTGTGTTCGCCCGTGCTGACGCTGTGGAAGCCCGAGTCGCTCGGCTCCGACGAGATCAGGGACTCGGAGGAAGAGGAGGAGCCCTGGGAGGAAGGGGTGTGGCCCGGCAGCGAGGACATGGCGTCCGTCTCGGCCTCGGAGAGCGGGATACGATGGTTAGGGCTGTCGGGACCGCAGCCCAGGCCACTGTCGAGCTCGCTGAGAGGGAGGTAACCAAGGTGACGGTTCGACCGCCAAGGAGGGCGATAGTCCGGCTGAGGAGACAAGACAGGAAGTCACGTAATGGTCATACGAACCAGAGCAACGGCGTTCAGAGAGGTTAGTGACCTGTCTCTGGAAGTCCTTGGCCTTCATCTCCTCCGTGTTGTAGCAGCCAATCAGGCAGCTCTCAGAGTTCGGCTGGTACGGCATCATCCCGGGAACCTGCCGAGGAAATCAGAGTGTGACGGACGTCTGGACGACTCAACACGTGCTGCGTCACAGCTGTGTCGGGAATTCTGAGTAGGAAATTTCACCTGAATGCCCCCCAGGTCTGAATTTCCATACTGGGAACTCCGAGGATCTTCCCCACCGTGAGTTAACAGTCAAAGATGGCTGCCCCCAGTGTGAACAGTCTTTAAGCTCCTGTAATATTCTGTTTATCTGCTCCTCTGACTCGTGTTTAAGGCTCAAAGTCAGCCGAACACACAGAACTGTTCTACTGTATCTATTTAAATGCTGCCATAGGGTTCTTTACATTCTTAATGTGGTATTTGTGAACTACAACACAGGGCGCGCTAACAGTGGCTAACACAACAGCTAGCAACAGCTAACAGCAGCCTGGTAGATCGGCATGTTTTTCCCGCCTTTTTAACTGAACGCTGATAACGGAGGTGACGTCACTCCCAGCTCTGATGTTAATGGAACAGCAGCAGACTCGAGGTGAAGCTGGGACGTGTCTGAAGTTTATAACATCCATAACATCCAAACCTCTCCTGTCAATCAGCACACTCATCAGCGATCACCCAGAGCTCTTACCTGGTAGTCCAGTCTGTCCAGGTGATCCAGGCTGTAGGAGACACTGGGCAGGTAGCTGCTCCCTGGCTGCTGTGCGTCTGCTCGCAGGTAACCGTTGGGTGGGTACACGTCCGGTGACATCATCATCTGACTGTTGGTGGCGTATATCTCAGGTGAGACGGTCATGTGACCATAATAAGGCCTGCAAAGAAGAAGGAGAGGAAAGACGATTTTTGTACCATTTTATGCCTGAGTATGCATTGAATATATATACATCTATATATATATATTTATATATATATATATATATATAGACATATATATAGACATATATATATATATAGACATATATATATATATATACATATATATATATATATATATATATATATATATATATATATATATATATATTCATGCATGAATATGGAAAACATGCTAAAAGAACATGCATGAATATTATATATGTGCACATATATATATATATATATATATGCACATATATAATATTCATGCATGCTTGATGCACATTTATAACCCGGCCGTGCTGCTCTGACAGCTGTCTCCTCCTCCTGAATATTCACGAGGGCGTTCAGGGACTGGATGTAACTTGACGGTGACCTCGCAGGCCGAGCGCTGCTCTGCACTGAGTCATGACAAACAGAGGAGCAGGTCTATTCTTAAACATCTACATCTATCTGCCACGCTCTGTGTTAACCTCTTCAGCAGCGTCCTGTGTGGGCAGGACGGAGCTCCACCTGCAGATCCATGCTCCTGATGTCCAGATTTAGGCTCTTAAAGGAACCGCCTCAGGCTCTGTTCAGTACTTTATAAATGGTATGTCTTTGAGTCTTTTGGAAAAGCTTAATAAAAATCATAAAAATGATAATAATAATAATAATTATTATTATTACTATTAGTAGTAGTATCATCATCATCATAACTATTTTTATTCTTCTTCTAATTGTTGTTGTTATTGTTGTTTTTATTGTTGTTGTTGTTTTCTTCTTCTTATCGTTATTATTATGATTGTTGTTGTCATTGCTGTTGTTATTATCGTTGTTGTTAACATTGTTGTTGTTGTTGTTATTATTGTTGTCTTTGTTGTTGATGTAGTTGTTTTAATAGTTATAATGTTATATTATTACTATTATTATTATTAGAAGTAGTAGTAGTAGTAGTGATATTATATCATATATAATTATTATTATTATTATTATTGTCATATTATTTTTATTATTATTATTATTATTATTATTAATAATAATAATAATAATAATTTTATCATTAGTAGTAATTTATTATTATCATTATTATCGTTATTTTTTTATTATTATCATTATCATTATTATTGCTATATTATTATTATTATTGTTCAAAAAAATGCAAATAAAACAGAAACATGTTTAATGCTGCCTTGTAATGGAAATGCCTTCCTTCTTTATGCACATTAATTTAAAAAAAAAAAAAAATTTTTTTAATTAAAGAGTGTCATGAAAAGAGCTCCTTAAATAAAATGTATTATTATTATTATTATTATTATTATTATTACTATTACTATTATTATTATTACTATTATTGCTATTACTATTACTATTATTATTATTATTATTACTTTTATTATTACTGCTATTAATATTTTTATTTTTGTTATTATTATTATTATTATTATCTTCATTATAACTGTTATTGTATTTTTATTATTATACTTATTATTATTATTGTTATTATTATTCTGATCATCTCATTATTCTTGATATGTCTTTGGGCTCTCCTCCCTAAGCTCTGGCCGTTGTTGTATGTGGTGAAGCTCTGACTGTTGTTGTACGTGGTGAAGCTCTGGCTGTTGTTGTACGTGGTGAAGCTCTGGCTGTTGTTGTACGTGGTGAAGCTCTGGCTGTTGTTGTATGTGGTGAAGCTCTGGCCGTTGTTGTATGTGGTGAAGCTCTGACTGTTGTTGTATGTGGTGAAGCTCTGGCTGTTGTTGTATGTGGTGAAGCTCTGGCTGTTGTTGTATGTGGTGAAGCTCTGGCTGTTGGTGTATGTGGTGAAGCTCTGGCTGTTGTTGTTGTATGTGGTGAAGCTCTGACTGTTGTTGTATGTGGTGAAGCTCTGGCTGTTGTTGTATGTGGTGAAGCTCGCATGAAAACCTTTTCAATCAACAGTACGGAGTTATAGTTTGATTCAAAGCAACAAAAGCAGAAGAGCTAAACACGAGATATGAGTCAGATGAAAATAAATCATCTTATTTCTATAAACTGAAGGTGAACTTGCTCTCTCTCTAAACTGTACAAGGTTTCATATTTTGCTCCTTCTCTGCAGTTAAACATGGATCCTTGATGTGTGAAACATTAGTAGCATGTTTAGGTCCAAAAAGCCGATTAATAAAGCACAGCTGCATTCTTTCCATGTTCAGACATCCCCTTTATTCAGAATGACTGGTTTTCAGGGCGGTAACCTTCATATGCTAATGAGCCAGAGCAGAGCTGCGTACACACGGAGACAGAAACAGAAGCTTTCAGCATCAGGTAAACTTTTGCAGTACAGATGTTCCGATACCATTTTTTCCCTCTAAGTACTGATACCGGTACTTTTTCTGTGGGCATCAGCTGATACCAAGTACTGATCCAACAACAGTATGTTATAAAAAATGTTATACTACGCCTGCATGAGTGTGATATGATTATCATTGTGGCAAGGTCTGGCTCAGGTTAAACCTTTTTTAAGCCATGAATAAGTGTAGCAATGATGCAGCATGACACACCTGTTGTATGTGGTGAAGCTCTGGCTGTTGTATGTGGTGAAGCTCTGCTGCAGGCTGCTGCCCAGCACTACTGTTTTAAGACCAGCGAAGAAGAACTGTGCAAGAGTTTAATGGTGCTAAACAGGAAATAGATTATTAATTTTATAATTGAAGTGGTTTCGGATGGTGCCTGGACTGTTGTTGTATGTCGATAACAGCATCTGGCTGTTGTATGTGGTGAAGCTCTGGCTGTTGTTGTATGTGGTAATCTGGAGGTGCAAGTTTGGGCCCAGCACTGGCTGTCACATGTCGATGTATGTGGTGAAGCTCTGGCTGTTGTTGTATGTGCAGTGAACCTGCAGCTTTGGAAATATTAAAGTAAACAATATAAAATATATGTTATAATGTAATATTAAAGCTAAAGTCAGGAGCTCTGCTAAAACATAAACATGATATCAAGGAAGCAGCTCGCCGTGTTTACACTCTGACTGATGGACAGGTGTGTCTGATGGACAGGTGTGTGTCTCTAAGGCCTTTAGGCTCCTCCCCCTGCCCTGACAGTGGAGGTAAACAGATGATGTGAAGCTGGTGAAGCTCTTTGTACGTGGTGAAGCTCTGACTGTTGTTGTATGTGGTGAAGCTCTGGCTGTTGTATGTGGTGAAGCTCTGGCTGTTGTATGTGGTGAAGCTCTGACTGTTGTATGTGGTGATGATGTGGTGAAGCTCTGGCTGTTTTTGTATGTGGTGAAGCTCTGGCTGTTGTTGTATGTGGTGAAGCTCTGGCTGTTGTTGTATGTGGTGAAGCTCTGGCTGTTGTATGTGGTGAAGCTCTGACTGTTGTATGTGGTGAAGCTCTGGCTGTTGTTGTATGTGGTGAAGCTCTGGCTGTTGTTGTACGTGGTGAAGCTCTGACTGTTGTATGTGGTGAAGCTCTGGCTGTTGTATGTGGTGAAGCTCTGGCTGTTGTATGTGGTGAAGCTCTGACTGTTGTTGTATGTGGTGAAGCTCTGGCTGTTGTTGTATGTGGTGAAGCTCTGGCTGTTGTTGTATGTGGTGAAGCTCTGACTGTTGTTGTACGTGGTGAAGCTCTGGCTGTTGTTGTATGTGGTGAAGCTCTGGCTGTTGTTGTATGTGGTGAAGCTCTGACTGTTGTTGTACATGGTGAAGCTCTGGCTGTTGTATGTGGTGAAGCTCTGACTGTTGTTGTATGTGGTGAAGCTCTGACTGTTGTTGTATGTGGTGAAGCTCTGACTGTTGTATGTGGTGAAGCTCTGACTGTTGTTGTATGTGGTGAAGCTCTGACTGTTGTTGTATGTGGTGAAGCTCTGACTGTTGTTGTATGTGGTGAAGCTCTGACTGTTGTATGTGGTGAAGCTCTGACTGTTGTTGTATGTGGTGAAGCTCTGGCTGTTGTTGTATGTGGTGAAGCTCTGACTGTTGTATGTGGTGAAGCTCTGACTGTTGTTGTATGTGGTGAAGCTCTGACTGTTGTACGTGGTGAAGCTCTGGCTGTTGTATGTGGTGAAGCTCTGACTGTTGTTGTATGTGGTGAAGCTCTGACTGTTGTTGTATGTGGTGAAGCTCTGACTGTTGTATGTGGTGAAGCTCTGACTGTTGTTGTATGTGGTGAAGCTCTGTATGTGGTGAAGCTCTGACTGTTGTTGTATGTGGTGAAGCTCTGGCTGTTGTTGTATGTGGTGAAGCTCTGTATGTGGTGAAGCTCTGGCTGTTGTTGTATGTGGTGAAGCTCTGACTGTTGTTGTACGTGGTGAAGCTCTGACTGTTGTTGTACGTGGTGAAGCTCTGACTGTTGTTGTACGTGGTGAAGCTCTGACTGTTGTTGTACGTGGTGAAGCTCTGACTGTTGTTGTACGTGGTGAAGCTCTGGCTGTTGTATGTGGTGAAGCTCTGGCTGTTGTTGTATGTGGTGAAGCTCTGACTGTTGTTGTACGTGGTGAAGCTCTGACTGTTGTACGTGGTGAAGCTCTGGCTGTTGTTGTATGTGGTGAAGCTCTGACTGTTGTATGTGGTGAAGCTCTGACTGTTGTTGTATGTGGTGAAGCTCTGGCTGTTGTATGTGGTGAAGCTCTGACTGTTGTTGTATGTGGTTAAGCTCTGACTGTTGTATGTGGTGAAGCTCTGGCTGTTGTATGTGGTGAAGCTCTGGCTGTTGTTGTATGTGGTGAAGCTCTGACTGTTGTATATGGTGAAGCTCTGGCTGTTGTTGTATGTGGTGAAGCTCTGTTATGCGTGGTGGTGAAGCTCTGACTGTTGTATGTGGTGAAGCTCTGGCTGTTGTTGTACGTGGTGAAGCTCTGACTGTTGTTGTACGTGGTGAAGCTCTGGCTGTTGTTGTATGTGGTGAAGCTCTGACTGTTGTATGTGGTGAAGCTCTGGCTGTTGTTGTATGTGGTGAAGCTCTGGCTGTTGTTGTATGTGGTGAAGCTCTGACTGTTGTATGTGGTGAAGCTCTGACTGTTGTATGTGGTGAAGCTCTGACTGTTGTTGTACGTGGTGAAGCTCTGGCTGTTGTTGTATGTGGTGAAGCTCTGACTGTTGTATGTGGTGAAGCTCTGACTGTTGTTGTACGTGGTGAAGCTCTGGCTGTTGTTGTATGTGGTGAAGCTCTGACTGTTGTATGTGGTGAAGCTCTGACTGTTGTATGTGGTGAAGCTCTGACTGTTGTTGTACATGGTGAAGCTCTGGCTGTTGTTGTATGTGGTGAAGCTCTGACTGTTGTACGTGGTGAAGCTCTGACTGTTGTTGTACGTGGTGAAGCTCTGGCTGTTGTTGTATGTGGTGAAGCTCTGGCTGTTGTTGTACGTGGTGAAGCTCTGGCTGTTGTTGTATGTGGTGAAGCTCTGGCTGTTGTATGTGGTGAAGCTCTGACTGTTGTTGTACGTGGTGAAGCTCTGACTGTTGTTGTACGTGGTGAAGCTCTGGCTGTTGTTGTATGTGGTGAAGCTCTGACTGTTGTTGTACGTGGTGAAGCTCTGACTGTTGTTGTATGTGGTGAAGCTCTGACTGTTGTATGTGGTGAAGCTCTGACTGTTGTTGTATGTGGTGAAGCTCTGGCTGTTGTATGTGGTGAAGCTCTGGCTGTTGTTGTATGTGGTGAAGCTCTGGCTGTTGTTGTACGTGGTGAAGCTCTGGCTGTTGTTGTACGTGGTGAAGCTCTGGCTGTTGTATGTGGTGAAGCTCTGGCTGTTGTTGTATGTGGTGAAGCTCTGGCTGTTGTTGTATGTGGTGAAGCTCTGACTGTTGTATGTGGTGAAGCTCTGGCTGTTGTTGTATGTGGTGAAGCTCTGACTGTTGTACGTGGTGAAGCTCTGGCTGTTGTTGTATGTGGTGAAGCTCTGGCTGTTGTATGTGGTGAAGCTCTGACTGTTGTATGTGGTGAAGCTCTGGCTGTTGTTGTATGTGGTGAAGCTCTGGCTGTTGTTGTATGTGGTGAAGCTCTGGCTGTTGTTGTATGTGGTGAAGCTCTGACTGTTGTATGTGGTGAAGCTCTGACTGTTGTATGTGGTGAAGCTCTGACTGTTGTTGTATGTGGTGAAGCTCTGGCTGTTGTTGTATGTGGTGAAGCTCTGACTGTTGTATGTGGTGAAGCTCTGACTGTTGTTGTACGTGGTGAAGCTCTGGCTGTTGTTGTACGTGGTGAAGCTCTGACTGTTGTATGTGGTGAAGCTCTGGCTGTTGTTGTATGTGGTGAAGCTCTGGCTGTTGTTGTATGTGGTGAAGCTCTGGCTGTTGTTGTATGTGGTGAAGCTCTGACTGTTGTATGTGGTGAAGCTCTGACTGTTGTTGTACATGGTGAAGCTCTGGCTGTTGTTGTATGTGGTGAAGCTCTGACTGTTGTATGTGGTGAAGCTCTGGCTGTTGTTGTATGTGGTGAAGCTCTGACTGTTGTTGTACGTGGTGAAGCTCTGGCTGTTGTTGTACGTGGTGAAGCTCTGGCTGTTGTACGTGGTGAAGCTCTGGCTGTTGTTGTACGTGGTGAAGCTCTGGCTGTTGTACGTGGTGAAGCTCTGGCTGTTGTTGTATGTGGTGAAGCTCTGGCTGTTGTTGTATGTGGTGAAGCTCTGACTGTTGTTGTACGTGGTGAAGCTCTGACTGTTGTATGTGGTGAAGCTCTGACTGTTGTTGTACGTGGTGAAGCTCTGGCTGTGTTGTACGTGGTGAAGCTCTGGCTGTTGTTGTACGTGGTGAAGCTCTGGCTGTTGTTGTACGTGGTGAAGCTCTGGCTGTTGTTGTATGTGGTGAAGCTCTGGCTGTTGTTGTACGTGGTGAAGCTCTGACTGTTGTTGTACGTGGTGAAGCTCTGGCTGTTGTTGTATGTGGTGAAGCTCTGGCTGTTGTTGTACGTGGTGAAGCTCTGGCTGTTGTTGTATGTGGTGAAGCTCTGACTGTTGTTGTACGTGGTGAAGCTCTGGCTGTTGTTGTATGTGGTGAAGCTCTGACTGTTGTATGTGGTGAAGCTCTGACTGTTGTTGTACGTGGTGAAGCTCTGGCTGTTGTTATATGTGGTGAAGCTCTGGCTGTTGTATGTGGTGAAGCTCTGGCTGTTGTTGTATGTGGTGAAGCTCTGACTGTTGTATGTGGTGAAGCTCTGGCTGTTGTTGTATGTGGTGAAGCTCTGACTGTTGTTGTATGTGGTGAAGCTCTGGCTGTTGTTGTACGTGGTGAAGCTCTGGCTGTTGTATGTGGTGAAGCTCTGGCTGTTGTACGTGGTGAAGCTCTGGCTGTTGTTGTACGTGGTGAAGCTCTGACTGTTGTTGTATGTGGTGAAGCTCTGGCTGTTGTTGTATGTGGTGAAGCTCTGACTGTTGTTGTATGTGGTGAAGCTCTGACTGTTGTTGTATGTGGTGAAGCTCTGGCTGTTGTTGTATGTGGTGAAGCTCTGGCTGTTGTTGTATGTGGTGAAGCTCTGGCTGTTGTATGTGGTGAAGCTCTGACTGTTGTATGTGGTGAAGCTCTGGCTGTTGTTGTACATGGTGAAGCTCTGGCTTGCTCTCAGCAGATCTCTGCAGACTGCGACTCCTCTTCAGCTCTGAATCTGTGAGAGCAGCTAAAGTGTCAAAAAAAGACGAGTTGTTGAAGTGAATCAGAGGCTGGTTTCTTTCCTGTGAACATCGTCGAGAAGATCAGACTCACCCAGACCACAATGGAGGACTTTGGTTTCAGTTTTTCTTTACAATTCCCGAGTCACACTTTTACAAAACTTACTCCGCAGTTTGTGGGAAAATGTTCAGTTTGATCAGTTCAGAAAAAACACGTTAAACCTACAATTTAAACTTAAGATGGAAACAGTCAGAACCACCAGCACCACAGTTCTCTCCTATATTGTGATTTTCACCATAAATATTAGTCCTACCTTTATTTCATGGACATATTTAGAATCCTTGACCATGAAAACATACCATTAGCAGTTGGATTCATAATAATATCTATTTTAGTTCAGTAGTTATTCACAGAAATCACATTTTTCATCATGGTGGATCCAGAAGGTGATCCGGATCAACACCACAATTGAATCAGTTCTTCCTTTTCCCATGCTGAACATTTCCTGAAAATTTCATCAAAATCCATCCATAACTTTTTGAGTTATTTTGTTCATTGTCAGACAGACAAACAAACTCTCCTGAAAACTTAACCTCCTTGGCGGAGGTAACAAACAGCTAACTATCAACTGCTTATTGGGAAATTGAATTATTCATTTAAAGGTGTAGTCAGCGATCTTCTAATCTTCTAATCTAATGCACTTTTTGTCAAAATCACTGTATTTCTCCTCTCCGTCCACAAGATGTCCCCACTGACAGCATGTTGAAAAAAAAGTCTGGTTTCAATACACAGCCTTGGCTCTGAATTACAGCAGGTAAATACTGTGGCTCGGGCCGAGTTACCAAAACAGAGTACACCCCCCCCACACACACACACACACATCCAGGGGGCGATCATACTCATGCACAGATCAGACAGAGGGGGGAGGGGGAGTCGCAGGTTGTGTAGCGTGCACAGTTAGCGTAAGAGAGAGATACAATAGGTACAGTAGCAATGGCTGAAAAACAGCCCAAAAGAAAAAGGTCAGAGGAGTGAAAAGTGAAAAAGAAGGGCTATGACCATGAAAGAGGGAAGACCCGGGTCAACATTGGTGTTGCTTTCTGACGGTGGAGGGAACTCCGCGAATTAAAAGACCTGAAAACAGACGTGGATGTCACCGTCTGTCTGCTGGATAGGTTAGCAACATTAGCTTTGTGGTGCTTCACATAACAGTAACAGCCGTCAGGCATTCATCTTATTGTCTCATCTGACAGAATGTTCTGTTGTTGTGATGTTATCAATAATGGAAGTCTAGTTGTCTGACGAGTCGGGGTTACCTTAGCTACATTGGTCAGCTACGCAGTTTCTGCGGCCGTTTCCATGACGATGCACGTCCATCATCTTTCTGGGGTGGAGCCAGGGGTGAGGTATGAAGGGAGAGGCGGGTCTAAATTTGTTTATAAACAACGTCTCCACTCGTTTTCTCCCACATCGCTGACTACACCTTTAACATTTCAAAGGTAATTATCACAGGAAACAATGAACCTAACTTCTGTATTCAAGAACTAAGCAGATATTTATCACCTGCTTCTCTGGAAACAGCAGAAATGTTGGGATACTTCTAAAAACATTTTGTGGTGGGTTTTGATTAAATTTCAAATCAATTATTTGCTAATCGTCTCCTTCTTGCCTTCGATTTGGAGTAAATTTCAAAGAAACTGGAAAAAACAGTAACCTACCAATTCTGACTTGTGATAACAAATTTGGACATTATTTTAAAGAAGCTATGTGCTAATTTTCACCAAATTCTCATGAAATTCTGGGGGTAATTTCAAAGAAATAAGAAAAAAATGTGTCTAATTATTTCCTAAGTGCGATGAAATTTGTGGACCTCTAAAGTAAAGTGTTACTGATGTTTTTATAGCTCCAGGTAATAACAGGTGTGGTCTCGAGCTGAAGACGAACTTCTCATTGGACAATCACTCTGATGGACACGACCAAACTAACCCAACTTCAGATCAACCTCCTGCAGACAGAGAGGCCGTGACATGAGGCGGGACATGAGCCACGCCATGTCTCCAAAACCAGGACTCCCCCATAAATCCTCAGGACACGTCGCTCGGTCACACCATCTCTAAACTTCAGTGAGCTGTCCTCCTGCTGTCAAATGTGCAGAGGTGCTCAAATGTTTACTGTCAGCTTCAGCAGGAGATCTCCCATGATGCTCTGAGACAAACCCTCAGCTGTCTCTTCAGCAGAGACTCAGAAAAGACGGACAGAGGCTTCATCACTCATACAGACCTGACCGCTGCACCAGAGGAGAAAACCCCAAACCAGTGAAGTTGGCACGTTGTGTAAATTGTAAATAAAAACAGAATACAATGATTTGCAAATCCTTTTCAACTTATATTCAATTGAATACACAGCAAAGACAAGATACTTAATGTTTGAACTCAGAAACTTTATTTTCTTTTGCAAATAATCATCAACTCAGAATTTAATGGCAGCAACACATTGCAAAAAAGTTGTCACAGGGTCATTTTTACCACTGTGTTACATCGCCTTTCCTTTTAATAACACTCAGTAAACGTTTGGGAACTGAGGAGACCAATTTTTGAAGCTTTTCAGGTGGAATTCTTTCCCATTCTTGCTTGATGTACAGCTTAAGTTGTTCAACAGTCCGGGGTCTCCGTTGTTGTATTTTACGCTTCATAATGCACCACACATTTTCTTTCTTTTTTTTTTTTTTTTAAATGTATATTTTTGGGCATTTTGTGCCTTCATTGATAGGAGAGAGACAGTGGATAGACTTGTGAAAGGGGAAGAGAGAGCAGGGGAAGACACTCTGCAAACTGGTCACAGGCGGGATTTGAACCTGGACCGGCAGAAGCAAGTACATGGGGTGCCAACCACTACGCCAAACCAGCACCCCTGCACCACACATTTTCAATGGGGGACAGGTCTGGACTACAGGCAGGCCAGTCTAGTACCTGCACTCTTTTACTACGAAGCCACGCTGTTGTAACACGTGCAGAATGTGGCTTGGCATTGTCTTGCTGAAATAAGCAGGGGCGTCCATGAAAAAGACGTTGCTTGGATGGCAACATATGTTGCTCCAAAACCTGTATGTACCTTTCAGCATTAATGGTGCCTTCACAGATGTGTAAGTTACCCATGCCTTGGGCACTAATACACCCCCATACCATCACAGATGCTGGCTTTTGAACTTTGCGCCTATAACAGTCCGGATGGTTCTTTTCCTCTTTGGTCCGGAGGACACGACGAGCACAGTTTCCAAAAACAATTGTAAATGTGGACTGGTCAGACCACAGAACACTTTTCCACTTTGCATCAGTCCATCTTATATGAGCCAAAAAAAACCCATGGGGGAGGTGTTTCTGGGTGTTGTTGATAAATGGCTTTGGCTTTGCATAGTAGAGTTTTAACTTGCACTTACAGATGTAGACGAACTGTAGTTACTGACAGTGGTTTTCTGAAGTGTTCCTGAGCCCATGTGGTGATATCCTTTACACAGTGATGCCGGTTTTTGATGCAGTACCGCCTGAGGGATCAAGGTCACGGGCATTCAATGTTGGTTTTGGGCCTTGCTGCTTACGTGCAGTAATTTCTCCAGATTCTCTGAACCTTTTGATGATATTACGGACCGTAGATGATGAAATCCCTAAATTCTTTGCAATAGCTGGTTGAGAAATGTTGCTCTTAAACTGTTGGACAATTTGCTCACGCATTTGTTCACAAAGTGGTGACCCTCGCCCCATCCTTGTTTGTGAATGACTGAGCATTTCAGTGAAGCTGCTTTTATACCCAATCATGGCACCCACCTGTTCCCAATTAGCCTGTTCACCTGTGGGATGTTCCAAATAAGTGTTTGATGAGCATTCCTCAACTTTCTCAGTCTTTTTTGACACTTGTGCAGCTTTTTTGAAACATGTTGCAGGCATCAAATTCCAAATGAGCTAATATTTGAAAAAAATAAAGTTTACCAGTTTGAACGTTAAGTATCTTGTCTTTGCTGTGTATTCAATTGAATATAGGTTGAAAGGGATTTGCAAATCATTGTATTCTGTTTTTATTTACAATTTACACAACGTGCCAACTTCACTGGTTTTGGGTTTTGTAGTTATTTTGTAGATCTTGCAGAATAGTTCAGCTGCTGCTGCTCTCCTGAATCTTTAAATATTGTTTCTATAGAAGATGATCAGACCAGCTCAGCCTCTCTGAGCTTTTGGAAAGTTCTCTCTTCACTGAAGGGACTTTTTACGATGAGGAGAAAGTCCCAGGAACAAACTGGTACCAGTTATTTACGGGTCTGATGCTCCTTAAAGGTTCCTGGTTTCTGCAGTGGAAACTCTCCCCTCTTTAATTTGATCAGTTTGATGCAGAGCTGTGGATATTACTGTCTGTCAGGACACATCAGCATCATCATCATCCTCATGCACACGTGCACGTGCACACACACTGCCCTCAGAGCTGCTCCTCCACTGATGCTGCTGGTCTGAAGTGGGTCACACCCCCCCCCCCTCCCCCCCCCCCCACTCACCTTGCTGCGAGTGAGACGACAGCCCATCCTGACGGCTCCTCTGGAGGTTTCACACAGAGCCTGGAGGTGAGGCTGGAAAAGGGCGAGCGAGGCTTAAACTGGCTTAGAGAGAGAGAGAGCGAGGTGCTGATGAAGATAACACCCACACCCTCACATCTCCAAAACTCTGATCCCCCACACTGCCTGGCTCATCAGCTGTCCTCCTCCTGCACCCCCCTGGAGACTACACCTCCCATGATGCAGCAGGGTAAACAGCAGCAGTCGGTGGGCAGCAGGTCCATGGCGTTAAACCCCCTCTCTCTCTCTCCCTGCAGGAATGTGGAGCTGCAGGGGCGAGCGAGGCTGCAGGTGTGGTGGGGGGGGTCCTGATGGTGATGAAGGTGATGAAGGTGATGAAGGTGTGGGTAACAGAGCGTCCTCCTCAGGCTCTTCTTCTTCTTCTTCTTCGTCTGTCTTCTCCTTCTCCTTCTCTCTCTGTTTCCAGCTCTGCTCCCACCGGCCAATCACAGAGCCCAGATGTGAGAAGGAGGGGAGGCAGAGGCTCTGATTGGCTGAGAGCAGAGTCAGTCTGAGCATCCATTCATTATTTCAGTCTCTCTCTCTCTCTCTCTCCCTTTTGTCCCCATCTGCTGTTACTGCTTCATTTTTACACGTTTAACTCCCCCCCCCCCCACGCTGATGCAGGTATAACTGTGAGTGTGTAGGTGTGTGTAGGTGTGTGTGTTATGTTGCTATGCAGATCCAGTGATTCAGAATATCACCTTTAAATGAGACCACAGGAGTCTGTTTAACCCTTCAGCTTCATTTTCTCCTAAAATAGTTCCACGCTGATCTTTTCTGCTTTTTATTTAGAATATATTTCATCCTCTCTCCCTTCCCTTATGTCCCTCCCTTTCTCCTTCTTTCCTTCCCTCTGTCCTTGAATGGAAAAGCAGAATGAACATTTTCTTTATGATTTTTTGGAACAAACAGCAGATGAGGAGTTGGATGATGAAGACCTGCCTGTGATCTATATGGAGTTAGACACTGCTCAGATGAGGAGATCATCCTGAAGGTGATAAAGTGTTGTAATCATAAATAACATAAATAATAAATAACTGGACAAATAGTTTTTTAGCTAAAGCTTTGTAGGTCCACAGCAGCGGGCCGTCTATACAATGATCCAGAGCACATGAGCACAAAAATACAAACTAAACACAAGTAGAAATATTTGTATTTTTTTCCTTTTTATCATATTATCAGAATTATTTCTGTAAACCATCTTATTTTTTATTTTATTTCATAATATCATTCAGTCAATCAAACCTGATTTCTACAGCACTTTTCATACAAAATGACACAGAAATGAAGAAAATAAATTCAAATAATAAAAAAGCAGAAAACTGAATACAATGAAAAATAAAACCCACCCTGTAATCCACACACAGCACAAACACAAAGACATGAGGAAGAGATTCAAACAGAAAACAGAGAAGAGGACCGAGGAAACACTGGAGTTAAAACTGAAATAACAACAACAAATCCTGATGAGAAATAAGATTAAAATAAATAAATAAGCTTACTATAAGAAAATAAATAGGTAATTAAAATACAATCTTAAATATTAATATGGTTAAATGAGATCAAACGTGCTGAAGTAAGATAGTGGAAGAACAAATAAAATTTCAAACAATAAATCTGAACTAAATTGAATAATAAAACATATAATGGGGTTAAAATGAATATTCTAGTATGAGTAAATAATAATGATAATAATAATTTAAAAAATAAGATAAAAAACAAAAAATAAAGGCTCATGCTCTTTTCATTTATTTGCATTTAGTTGCATTTATGCTATTTTTATTTAATTCTATTTACTTATTGTTTCATTTGTAAATCTTTCTGATGTTTCTCTTCTATCCTGCTGCTGCTGTAAATCTGGAATTTCCCCTGTGGGACTAATAAAGGTTTATCTTATCTTATCTTCATAATAATAATAATAATCAGTTAAAGATAGACCATAAAGGTAGGTCTTGAGTTTGTTTTTAAAAAATATTACTAGTAATTGTTTATATTAAATTAAATATCCCCTTTAATCTAAAAGTGAAGCTCTGAATTAAGAGGTGAAGTTGTCCTGGGACAGTAGAGGAGCTCAGTGTGAGGTTTATGTATATCTGAGGTAATGTATGTTTATGATCCTGGCAGAGGGACTGCAGAGGTCAACAGAAGAAGGTTCTACTGTTGGACGGTCTCCTCTCCCTCCCCCTCTCTGCTGGACTCTTCCCCTCCTGCGTCGTTCCCCCTCTCCCCTCTCTCACCGGGCTCTGTCCTGGTATCTGAGGCCTGGGGCGAGGTTGTTGTGGTGTCGTGTGCAGCCATGCAGTCAGACTGACCTCCTCTGCAGCCACTTCGTCTTCACGCTGCTCTCTCCTCATTTACTTCAAACTTTCTCTGAGCAGCACAGAGGGGCCTCACAGAGAAGAAACAAACACATGAACAGAAAGAAAAAGGAAAGATGTAATCCTCTTCATGAGTAAATCAGGGATCAGGCTCTATGTGTGGGCACATTATCAGGAGTGATGGTTTCATATTAGTGATGATGCTGCTAACAGATCAGCGCACGAGCTAATGAGCTGTTTGATCCTTAAAGGTGCTAACATAAAGACTCTGCTACCCATGAGCCCGCACAGCGACTGTGGTAAAGACGTGACCCAAGCCAAAGTGTGTGTTTGTTGTGATGCTAATGAATGCAGCTCGGACCTTCCTCAGAACTCTGCATTGCTTTACAACTTCTTTTTTCAACAACTTACAGGATGCAAAGCCACGAGGTAATGTATCTCTTTCTAGTTACGTAGTGGTAGTTTTTGATGTGTGACAACAAACAATTTTTGGAAAACTTAGTATTGTAGTTTTGTAGCCGCCTATATGGCTACTAACACAGTCGGATGCTGAGCGTCTTCTGACTTCGATGGGGAAGCGTAGAGTGGGTTGTTCCACTGTGGAAACTGGACGGTCATTGGATAAACGCTGGGCTTTGTCCCGCCCATCGGACGCTCAGCGTCTCTGGGGGTCTATGAGGCAGTGGGCTGGCCTGGACGCTCGGCTTCTGCATGATGATTGGATGATCTGTCTGAGGCCGAATCCCTTTTTGATTGACAGTGAAATGAGCCAATCAGCGATCTTGAAGTATAACCCTCCACCGGAGCATCTTCTAAGTTTTACATTCAGTTGTTCTGGAGAGGAGCTTCTCCTGTTTAAAGAGGCTCAAGTCTTACACCCACAACACAATGGACCAAGGCTGTTTAAGCAGTCTAGCTCTGCTGGCCATTGAGAGAACACTGGTAACATCCCTGGAAAAGACACCTAGTTGGTACGACAGGGTCACAGATCATTTTCTTGAAAAGGAACGGAGGGTAGAATTTACATTTAAATAAATAAACAAATTTATGATGTAGGCTGGAAAAAAATGAGCTTCCCCTCCTTGACTGACCAGCAGCCGTCACTGCTGAATAATATAAATTTGCTCTAGTTTTATTTGTCTTGTTCCTGAAGTTGAGTATCCAGGCCAGTCCAGCCCTGTCTGACCCGACCGTGAAGCTAAGGAATAGCATTTATAGATAACCTATTTTGATGTTATAAAACTCATCTTAAAGTGTGTATTTCCATCAGGCATATATCTAAAAGGGAGACTTTTTTGTAATTACTTAGAAACTCCTCACAGCATCTTTAAAGTCCCTGCTTTTTCTGCTGTTCTCAGAAATGTAATGCACCCATTAATACTTCAGAAAATGTTTTTTCATAGATATCTTTACTGGGTTATCGAGATAAAATACATGTCCAATCATTAAGGACACATTTCACCCTTTTCCCTGTTTTAAAACACCTCCCCAACTACAGTCACATTCACATTTAAAAACAAAAACCAAGTAAAAACCTCATGATATCTTGAATAACTCCGTCTGTAGATTCTCACCAGGCCTTAAACCAGCTTCATCCTCCATCCAGGCGTCAGTTCACTGGGTTTTCTTTTTACATGTTCCACCACACTGAAAACAGCTTCTGCTCCCATATACATCTCAATATCCTCTTAGACATTTGATCAATCCATTTTCATGGTCCTTAAAATCCATAAAGAAGTGGGTCGTAGGTCAATCAAGGTCAAAGCACCATCTGATTGGAATAATCTTCCTTCCTCGTTAAAGTCAATCACCTCTTTTTTCATCTTTAGATCAAATTTATTTTCACACTTACAAACAGAGTGTTCATATTTTTGATGATTTATTTAATTTTATTTATTTATTTTTAAGGTATTTTAAGGTAGGACTAATATTTATGGAGAAAATCACAATAAGATTGAGGACTGTGGCGCTGGTGGAGGTCTGTGCTCTCCGAGTGCTTTTCTAGTTTTTGTATTTTTGTTGGGACCCCCTCAGAAACAAGAAGCTGCATCTCAAGGGGCTATCCTAAACTAGAAAAGCACTCAGACCTCCGCCAGCATCACAGTCCTCTCCCATACTGTGATTTTGACCATAAATATTACTCCTACCTTTATTTCATGTAAATATTTAGATTCCTTGACCATGAAAACATACCATTAGCAACTGGATTCAGAATAATATCTATTTTAGTTCAGTAGTTATTCACAGAAATCACATTTTTTGCTATGGCGGATCCAGACACTGATCCGGATCAACACCACAAATGAATCAGTTCTTCTTTTTCCCATGCTGAACATTTCCTGAAAACTTCATCCAAATCCATCCATAACTTTCTGAGTTATTTTGTTCACAGACAGACAAACAAACTCTTCTGAAAACATAACCTCCTTGGGTCCTTAGTAATAAATTCAAATTCAAATAAACAAGTTTTGATTATCAGCAAATAAAACTCTCTCTCTCTCTCCCCTTATAAGAGCAGGAGGAGTGGGCGATAAACAAAACAATAAAAAACATTAAAATAAAACTAAAAAGGGACTTTTAGAGGAGGAATCCAAAGTGTTTAAAAGCACACAGACAATAATAATGACATATGTTGTGTCTCTCCTCTTTAATTAGCCTATTGATCTGTTTCTGCATCCTGACGGGACTAAAATCAAACTTTGATGTCACAGACTCATGAAGTGATACTTACGGAAGAGTATTAGGGCCACCCGTAGGAAAATAAAAATGAGAGGGGGTACAATTTTTTTTTCATCATGCACTTCGAGAATAAAGGCGAAATGTCGAGAATAAAGTCGAAATATGTTCAGAATAAAGTCAAAATGTTGAGAATAAAGTCGGAATATGTTCAGAATAAAGTCAAAATGTTGAGAATAAAGTCGGAATATAACGGCGAGAATAAAGTTGAAATATGTTGAGAATAAAGTCGACCTTTTGAGACTAACAACCAGCGTACTACTTCTACAAAATGCCGTCCGGTCAGTTAGATGAATTAGTGAAATTATACTTCGGACTCGGCTTTAATAACAAAGAAATACTTATAATAAAGTGAGGGAACAGGATAAATAAAGTGAGTCCCTGCGTTGTATTTTATTTTGAAACTTCCGGATGCTCCACACTTTGACTTCCGGTCTGGTGCTTTCTGAACGACAGTGAATTTACGAGGTTTGGAAGCGGCCGCTCAGAAAATCTCCAGCGCCTTGACGCGCGCCGGTGCTTCAACAACGCAGCACGAAACGTTCTGCAGAGCACTGTGCTCCCATTCTAGTCTATGAAGCAAATTTCACTCTACCGCTGCGGCTCACTATAATATGGCGAGGTAACGCTTTATTTATCCCGTTCCCTCGCTTTATTATAGCGAGGTAACGCTTTATTTATCCCGTTCCCTCACTTTATTATAGCGAGGTAACGCTTTATTTATCCCGTTCCCTCACTTTATTATAGCGAGGTAACGCTTTATTTATCCCGTTCCCTCACTTTATTATAGTGAGGTAACGCTTTAATAACGCGTGCCGACACTATAGAAGGCGTTCCCTCGCATTAATAAAATATTCTGCACCCTGATACCTCCGGGGCTCAAAAGTGGGCTAATAGAGAAAGTATTTCTTTGTTATTAAAGCCGAGTCTGAAGTATAATTTCACTAATTCATCTAACTGACTGGACGGCATTTTGTAGAAGCAGTGCGCTGATTGTTAGTCTCAAAAGGTCGACTTTATTTTCGACATTTCAACTTTATCCTGGACATTTCGACTTTTTTCTCGCCATCCTAATTCAACTTTATTCTCGCCATTATATTCCGACTTTATTCTCGACATTCCGACTTTTTTCTCGAAGTGCATGATGAAAAAAAAAATTCTACCCCCTCTCATTTTAGTTTCTCTCGGGTGGCCCTGATACTCTTCCGTAGATACTCATATTTCTCATGTGACATATATCCATCAGACTCATATGTGTCAAGATTTCATAACACTGACAACAAATGCACCTTCAGTAAACCTGAACCTGAAAGCAGAAGGATTGCTCCTACAGGAACACATTTTTCTAAGAAAAACATCTCATGAAATCAAAGTTAACGAGGAGGATATTATTTTATACTTTGAATTTAAAGAAAAAAACTCTATGCACTGTGGTTAATCTTTTTATTTTATTAGGGAAATTTCACATCCATAAACGTAAGTTTCAAAGAGCTACTGTATTATTCAAATTGTTCCTGATTGAAATTGAATATTATTTCAAGTCTCTTAAAATAATTACCAATAAGAAATATATGAACATGGTTGACACTTATACAAAAGTATTCAATAAATAAACTGTCAGGAATACATTGTATTTTGCACAAATATTTAAAGATTGTTTTTGTTTTATTTATTTTCTTGATGTATTCATCTATTGCTTTGGTCAATAATGATTTATTATCATACAGTTGTAAACCAATGCAGTGATATCACTGTTCATGAACTGGAATGACTGACTGTTCGTGATGTTTCTATTTCGAAAACTTTCAATAAAAAAAATAAAACAATGAAATAAAAATACATATATATATATTTCTCATGTTAGTGGCAACACTGGAGTATTTTAGTCATTTTATTTTATTACTTATATTTATACCTTTTTGCTGTGCTGAAATGGATTTGAAGTCTGGAGTAAAGTGTTTATCTATTAAAGAACATCCAGATGTTTTCAGTGAGTTAATGACCCCTCCTGTCAGGCAGTGCTCCATCCTGTCCACCAGGGGGCCTCAGTCTGCTGCACTGACACACCTGCAGCTCCTCAGGTGTTTCCTCATCAGCTGCACAGCACCTTCACCTGGACACCCGCAGCTCCATGAGGGATTATAAAGAAAGTACACATCTTCTAAAATACTCTTATATCTTTAAAGTGTGATCACTCAGGGAGGAGGAACAGAGCTGAAGCTTCAGATGAGGAGATTAAATTAGTGTCCTCCTGTTTTCACAGCTCAACGTCGTATTTCTGCAGGTTTGATGAATTTAAATCAATTAATTAAATCAATTAAAATCATCATCATCAGGCCGATATGATGTTCATTTATTTAATGTGATGAAAAACAGCAGGAGGTTTGGTCTGCTTTTTGTTTATTACTTTTTGAATGCTTTCCTTTAATAATCCAGCCCGTCAAATGTCTTTATTAATTGTACATTAAGTGTTTTACATGTCTGTGTATTTGTGAGTAATGCTGTTTGTGAATGTAAGAAACTTTGTAAACTGTGCTGCTGCCTCTCTTGGCCAGGAAACTCTTGTAAAAGAGATTTTTAATCTCAATGAGTTTCTTTTCCTGGTTAAATAAAATAAATTTAAAAAAAAAATCAGTAAATTCAGGAATCTTTAATGTGTTAAAAAAAACAGAACAAATCAAATGAGTGTTTGATTCTGTAAACATTTCAGGGAAAAAAGAAAACCACAAACAAACCAAAAAACAGGTATTTTCCTGGTGTGGATTTAAAGGTTTTTAAAATCTAACAGTTGATTACTCTTAGATATAAAAATTAGTGCTGTCAGAGGATTAAAACATTAATGTAATTAATTACCGGATTTATAATTAATCTACTTAATCACATTTTAATCTCATATCTGCTTAAAGTCCCCAAATAAAGAATTTGAATTCTAGGATATTATAAAATTGTAATGCAGGACTAATCAAATGAATACACTAAGAAGTGAAGATTTGTAAATCCACATTTTTATTGGTGACTAAATAAAACCAAAGTCAGGGCAACTTGTCCAGAAAATTCTAAACTCAATCAGGCAACTCAAATTACACTTTAAGTGTGTTTCATAAATCAAATTCAAAATAAGAAAAAGGTCGAGGACATCCAGCAAAACAATTAGGCCTGATGCATTATTAAAGAATGTAGTACAAATATAGATAAATACATTCAAAAATAAAATCAGACTAAGTCTTAAATATGCCATTCCTGTTGTCACCTGGGCTTTGTTTGGTTTGACTAGAGACGCATGTGTGAAGTGACATGTGCCACTGCCATGTGCGGGTCCTCCAGCTGGACAATATTAAAATGTTTGTGTGCTATGATTAATCTGTGATTAATTTTTATAACGCATTCATTTGTGGTGTAATTAATTAATCTAATTAATGCACTAAAGTGACAGCCCTAATAAAAATGCACAAATATTAGGGACAAAATCAATTTAAAAACGATTTTTTTATTGTGAATGAACCAGCAAAAATAATTTAAAATATATGATTAGAGATCGACATCTGTTATCATATCAGTAGATCTGTAAGTATTTAAAATGATAATAACAGACCTTAAATCCCACACAAAGATAATATCTTTTCTTGTGTGTGTTTGTGTGTATTTTTTTGTATCCAAAAACATTGACAGAAACAATGTGTTGTGTTTTTAGCACATTAAATATTCCTGAATTTATACCTCTGCCGAACAGCTGAGCTGGGAGGTAAAGGGTTAATTTCTTGAATTTATTCATTTTATTTATTTTACCTGTAAGTTCAACTTAAGATAAATTTTCTATGACCAAAGTAACCTGACAGAGGTGGCATTTAAGTTTGACTGTTTGATCAAATGCATGAATAATTCTTAAATGGTTTTATAGAGACCATCACAGACAGCTATTTCCTTAAAGAAGCAAACCAAACCAGTTTTTGAGGCTGCTGTAGATTATTTTATAGTATATTATGTAGATTATTTTATAGTATATTATGTAGATTATATTATAGTATATTATGTAGATTATTTTATAGTATATTATGTAGATTGTATTATAGTATATTATGTAGATTATATTATAGTATATTATGTAGATTATTTTATAGTATATTATGTAGATTGTATTATAGTATATTATGTAGATTGTATTATAGTATATTATGTAGATTATATTATAGTATATTATGTAGATTATTTTATAGTATATTATGTAGATTATTTTATAGTATATTATGTAGATTGTATTATAGTATATTATGTAGATTATATTATAGTATATTATGTAGATTATTTTATAGTATATTATGTAGATTATTTTATAGAATATTATGTAGATTGTATTATAGTATATTATGTAGATTATATTATAGTATATTATGTAGATTATTTTATAGTATATTATGTAGATTATTTTATAGTATATTATGTAGATTGTATTATAGTATATTATGTAGATTGTATTATAGTATATTATGTAGATTATTTTATAGAATATTATGTAGATTGTATTATAGTATATTATGTAGATTATATTATAGTATATTATGTAGATTATTTTATAGTATATTATGTAGATTATTTTATAGTATATTATGTAGATTGTATTATAGTATATTATGTAGATTATTTTATAGTATATTATGTAGATTATTTTATAGTATATTATGTAGATTATTTTATAGTATATTATGTAGATTATTTTATAGTATATTATGTAGATTATTTTATAGTATATTATGTAGATTGTATTATAGTATATTATGTAGATTGAATTATACTATATTATGTAGATGGTATTATAGTATATAATGTAGATTGTATAATAGAATATTATGTAGATTGTATTATAGTATATTATGTAGATTTATTTTATAGTATATTATGTAGATTGTATTATAGAATATTATGTAGATTGTATTATAGTATATTATGTAGATTATTTTATAGAATATTATGTAGATTATATTATAGTATATTATGTAGATTGTATTATAGTATATTATGTAGATTGTATTATAGTATATTATGTAGATTGTATTATAGTATATTATGTAGATTGTATTATAGTATATTATGTAGATTATTTTATAGTATATTATGTAGATTGTATTATAGTATATTATGTAGATTGTATTATAGTATATTATGTAGATTGTATTATAGTATATTATGTAGATTATTTTATAGTATATTATGTAGATTGTATTATAGTATATTATGTAGATTGTATTATAGTATATTATGTAGATTATTTTATAGTATATTATGTAGATTGTATTATAGTATATTATGTAGATTGTATTATAGTATATTATGTAGATTATATTATAGTATATTATGTAGATTGTATTATAGTATATTATGTAGATTGTATTATAGTATATTATGTAGATTGTATTATAGTATATTATGTAGATTGTATTATAGTATATTATGTAGATTGTATTATAGTATATTATGTAGATTGTATTATAGTATATTATGTAGATTGTATTATAGTATATTATGTAGATTGTATTATAGAATATTATGTAGATTGTATTATAGTATATTATGTAGATTGTATTATAGAATATTATGTAGATTGTATTATAGTATATTATGTAGATTGTATTATAGAATATTATGTAGATTGTATTATAGTATATTATGTAGATTGTATTATAGTATATTATGTAGATTGTATTATAGAATATTATGTAGATTGTATTATAGTATATTATGTAGATTGTATTATAGTATATTATGTAGATTATTTTATAGAATATTATGTAGATTATATTATAGTATATTATGTAGATTATATTATAGTATATTATGTAGATTGTATTATAGTATATTATGTAGATTGTATTATAGTATATTATGTAGATTGTATTATAGTATATTATGTAGATTGTATTATAGTATATTATGTAGATTGTATTATAGTATATTATGTAGATTGTAATAGTACTTTGAGATTGTATTATAGATATTATGTAGAAAAAGTATATTATGTAGCAAACTGTATATTATGGTAGAATTATAGTATATTATGTAGATTGTAAAGTATATTATGCTAGAGAGATAGTATATTATGTAGAAAATCTAATGTTTACATAGATAATGTAGATGATGATATTATGTAGACCTGCAATAGATAAAGGACTAATAGAAAGTAGATTGTATTATAGTATATTATGTAGATTGTAAATGTAGTTCACCTAAACTATCAAAAGTTATCAAGTATAATGTAGAGTATATTGAGATTGAAAAAAGCAAACAAATCCAAAACAACCACGATCTGCTGAGCTTTGAAAGCTTCGTGCAGTTTTCTCTTCTTAAATTATTATTTAAATGTATTAATAACCTCATCCTGAGCTCTTATCCACATATAAAGACAGGAGCACAGTGAGTGGGCAAACTAAACTGTAATTCAACATTTGGACAGTCGGCTTTTCTCTTTTAAAGACTAAACTCTGGAATTTATCACCAACTCAAATCAAATTAACAGATTTCAAACTTTCTCTGCTGGTCTAAAAGTAAACCTGAGCTGTGATCATTCTGAGTCCCACATGTTTTTAGTTATTCTGATCTGGGCTGTAGAATCACCTGATTTATGTGAACATGTATTTTATTGTTATTCTGTAAACTTTTGTTAAACATTTCTGATTTGTTTAAAGGCCCACAGGGACAAGAGTCTGAAATGATCATGTGCTCTAACCTCTGTAGCAATCAGGTTCACCCAACTCAAATCTCCTCCTCCTCCTCCTCCACCTCCTCCTCCTCCTCCCCCTCCTCCTCCTCCTCCTCCTGAGGCATCACCTCCTCCTCCTCCCCCTCCTCCTCCTCCTTTTCCTCCTCCTCCTCCTCCTCCTCCTCCTCCTCCTCCTCCTCCTCCTCCCCCTCCTCTTCCTCCTCTTCCTCCTGAGGCATCACCTCCCCCTCCTCCTTTTCCTCCTCTTCCTCCCCCTCCTCTTCCTCCCCCTCCTCCTCTTCCTCCTCCTCCCCCTCCCCCTCCTGCTCCTCCTCTTCCTCCCCCTCCTCCTCCTCCTGAGGCATCACCTCCTCCTCCCCTCCTCCTCCTCCTTTTCCTCCTCCTCCTCCTCCTCCTCCTCCTTTTCCTCCTCTTCCTCCTGAGGCATCACCTCCTCCTCCTCCCCCTCCTCCCCCTCCTCCTCCTCTTCCTCCCCCTCCTCTTCCTCCTGAGGCATCACCTCCTCCTCCTCCTCCTCACCTCCTCCTCCTCCTCCTCCTCCTCCTCCTGAGGCATCACCTCCTCCTCCTCCTCCTCCTCCTCCTCCTCCCCCTCCTCCTCCTCCGCATCACCTCCTCCTCCTCCTCCTCCTCCTCCTTCCTCCTCCTCCTCCTCCTCCTCATCACCTCCTCCTCCTCCTCCTCCTCCTAGGCATCACCTCCTCCTCCTCCTCCTCCTCCTCCCTCCTCCTCCTCCTCCTCCTCCTCCTCCTCCTCCTCCTCCTCCTCCTCCTCCTCCTCCTCCTCCTCCTCCTCCTCCTCCTGAGGTCCTCCTCCTCCTCCTCCTCCTCCTCCTCCTGAGGCATCACCTCCTCCTCCTCCTCCTCCCCCTCCTCCTCCTCCTGAGGCATCACCTCCTCCTCCTCCTCCTCCTCCTCCTCCCCCTCCTGAGGCATCACCTCCTCCTCCTCCTCCTCCTCCTCCTCCTCCTCCTCCTCCTCCTCCTCCTCCTCCTCCCTCCTCCTCCTCCTGAGGCATCCTCCTCCTCCCTCCTCCTCCTCCTCCTCCTCCTCCTCCTCCTCCTCCTCCTCCTCCTCCTCCTCCTCCTCCTGAGGCATCACCTCCTCCTCCTCCTCCTCCTCCACCTCCTCCTCCTCCTCCCCCTCCTCCTCCTCCTGAGGCATCACCTCCTCCTCCTCCTCCTCCTCCTCCATAGTAAGTGACAGAGGCTTGTTGCAGAGCAGCTGGATCAGTTTAGTTTCTTTATTAATCTTATGTACAGACATTTACAGGACTCTGTGGTTCTGCTGAAGGTGACCTTTAGGTGACCTTCAGGTGACCCTCAGGTGACCTTCAGGTGACCTGAGCTCCACTCTAGGTGAGCATGGGTTACACGGTGAAGAAGAAGAAGCAGGGTCGTCACAAACATCCTCCACACTGAACAGGAAAAACATTCAGTCACAGAAAATCTCCCACTTCATCCAGACCACCTGGTTCTGTTCAGGGCCAGAGGTCAAGACCTTCAACAGAGACAGACCAAAGGTCACGACCTTCAACAGAGACAGACCAAAGGTCACGACCTTGAAACAGTCTGAGGTCAGACTCTACCCACCAAAGCTAACGGTAAATATTAATGCAGCAGCTCTCAGACTCAGGCTCCTCAGGCTGATGAACTTTGACCCCTCAGCCTGACCTGGTGTCAGGAGATCGCTCAGGTCTGCATGGAGGTTAAAGGTCACATGACCTGTGAGGTTTTCAATAAACTCAGATCACTTAGGAGCTTCAGTGCCATATTTTGGAGCGGGGTTTGTGAAGACTGTTTGGGGGCGGGGTTTATAAAGACTGTTTGGGGGCGGGGTTTATAAAGACTGCTTGGGAGGCGGGGTTTATAAAGACTGCTTGGGAGGCGGGGTTTATAAAGTTTGTTCTGAAGCGGGGTGTATGAAGAACGGATGAAACTGAGGGTGGAAACGCCCTGAAGGTCGTCGATGTCTGAAGAGTCTGTTAGGTGAAGCAGAGACAGGAAGTAGGTTAACCTGAGCCAAGCAGGTGAGCGTGGTATCAGTGTTCTGCTGTGAATCGTCACCGTGTTATCTGGTGCCCCTGTGCTCACTGTAAAGTTTATAGTTTAACTTCAGTGTTTGGATCGTTTAAACATCAGAGAAGTTCATCTGCATCATCAATCGTGAAACCTTTGACCTCTGTTACAGATGCTCTTTCCCATGATGCAAAGCGTGGCAGGAGGTCACGGCAGCGTTTCCTTGTGTTGCCGTGGTGACGGTCCTGCCTCTGACTCTGCTCTGTGGAGGTTAAAGCTATGGTCTACGATTTTGAAGCTTGGTACATCTTTACACCGTTTATAAGGCCGTTATGGTCCTATGGTCCGATCTACGCAATATAAAGACCAAAAAGAACGAAAAAAATCCATTCAGTATATCCGCTGTATATCCAGTATATCCGGGAACGGCGGTTCGGATTGGTCTGTGAGTCCATCCAATCCCCTGTCTCCCCTGCTCTGCACTGTCCCGCCCATGGTCCCGCCTCCTCCCCGCTACCTCCCTCATGTACCAGTGAGCAGCTAGCTGCACAGCTACTGAAGCGTCATGGAGCCGGAGAAGACCAGCACCAAAACCGCCCGGCCACTTCTGTTACCCTCCACATCGAAGAGAAGGAAACGTAAAAGTTTGTAGGAAAAGGCTGAAGTAAGGAAGAAATATGAGCAATACAGGTCCCAACGGAGACTCAACATTGGAGAATCGTACGACCGGTGGAAAAAGCTGCAGAATGATTTGGGACTGAAAACTGACGCTGAGACAGCCGAATTTCTGTTGAACAGGTAATAGCTTTGTTTACTACAGTGGGAGATGTCTGCTGAATAACTCTGGTTAGTTTGTGCCTATACTGATGACTGAATGTTGTTGGTCGGAGCGGGTAGGCTCTGTCAATAGATTTTAGCATAAGTTAGCCACTCATCGTTAGCATTGTAAACTGAGCTGGTGAAGACACGCCGAGAAAGATAAATCCTCGCCCACAATCGGCTCTGCTCTGATCGGCTATAAGTGGTGATGCCAGACCCGCTTCGCCGCCGGTCCAATTGAAATGGCTACCGCTGTGTGTTACAAGGGGGATAACTGTCGTGTTTGTTACTTTCAGCTATGAGAAATCTCATTGTTGTTGCTGCTGATTTTTTCTGCCGGCCGGCTTCTTGCTCTATCGGAGGGGGCGTGTTGTTAGCAGGCGACAGGAGCTGGGGGGCGGGATCTTGGAGCACTGAGGGGAGAGGTGAGTGAAGGGGGGGCAGGCTGCGTTTTTCAAATCTGTCTCAACAGCCAAACTGGTTTTCAGATCGTAGACCCTAGCTTTAAACTAAAAAAACAGATGTGACCTGACTAAAGCCAAACTCCAGAGTAAAGTTAATTATAACAATCGTCCTGAGGGGCGGAGCTCATCTTCGGTCTTTGTGTCTTGTGGTCAAACTTGTCACCGTGATTTGGCGTGATGCTTCTATTAAGCTGATTAACATATTACTATGTTGTTGTTTTGTGGTTGGTCGTTTTGTGCTCCCGGTGGACTCGGGGAAACGCCCACCTGCCTGATCCGGGCCTGGAGCTTCACTGTTAAACATTTAGTGGTTAAATCTGTGGTCTGGGTCCTGAGGGCGGACCTGCTAACCTCTGATTCCAGATGTCTACCCCCCACCCCGCTGTGCAGTCACTGCATGAATGTTAAGGTGAACTTTGACCCCTCCCCGTCCTGCCGACCTCACAACCTTAACGTGAGGACCAGCGTCAGACAGGCCAGCAGCATGGATGGGCACCACACCGGGGCTCCGCCCACCGCCGCTCTGCTGCCATGGAAGATTTTCACAATCACGTCCCTCTCAGCTTTCTCCGCTGGTTGGACTGTCTCCTCCCTCACCTCCCCCTCCACCCTGACCCCCACCTCCTCCTCCACGCTGACCCCCACCTCCCCCTCAGGTGGGCCTACCATGGTCTCAGGTTCTCCTGGAGGTGGAGTTCCTGGTTCAGGTGTGTTTGGGTCAGTCTGGTCCTCCTCTGCAGGGGGTGTGGTGGGTCTGTTGGTGGATGAGTCAGGTGTGGTGGGGTTGGTGGGTGTAGTTGTGGGGGTGTTGGTGGTTGTAGTTTTGGGGGGGATGGTGGTTGTAGTTGGGGGGATGATGGTGGTTGTAGTTGTTGGGGTGTTGGTGGTGGTTGGAGGCTGCAGGTACACCTCAGTGGTTGCATGAGGAGGAAGCACGGCGCTCTCCTCCTCTCCCTCCTCTGCATCCTCGCTGAGCCGGGCAAGTGGTTCAGTGGTCGTGAGAAACTCCATCTGGCTCTCGTCCTCGTCGTCATCCTCGTCATCGTCCTCCTCGTCCACCGAGTCAGCAACTAGAAGAAAGAGCAGAAGGCTCTGAGTGTGTGCAGAGGAACATCTGAAACTCTGACCTTTGACCTCCTGTTTCTGCCACTCAGAGTTTAATTTATTAAGTTTAAAATTAAAAGTTTGGTCCAGAGACCAAAGCTCTGGAGGTTGTGTTCGGTAACAAATGAAATTGGAAAATATTGATTCTGTAAAAGGTAATTATCCAAGCTTTCTGACACTGGGCAGCACATTTCACTCCAGAATGTCTTGATAGTCTTGAGATTTCATTGTACCGGCACAGATTCAAGACACCCTGTGTCAGATGCAGCAAAGCAGCCCCAGAACATAACTGAGCCTCCTCCATGTTTCACAGTAGGTACAGTGTTCTTTTCTTTGTATGCTTCATTTTTGTGTCTGTGAACATAGAGCTGATGTGACTTACCAAAAAGCTTCAGTTTTGTTTCATCTGTCCAAAGGACATTCTCCCGGAAGCTTTGTGACTTGTCAATTTGCATTTTGGAAAATTCCAGTCTCACTTTTTTATGATTTGTTTCAACAGTGATGTCCTCCATTCAGTCCACTTTGGCTCAAACAGTGATGGATGGTGTGATCTGACTCTGATGTACCTTGACCTTGGAGTTCTACTCTAATCTCTCTGAAGTTGTTCTGGGCTCTTTGGTTTCCATTCGTATTCTCCGTCTCTTCAGTTTGTCATCAGTTTTCCTCCTGCAGCCACATCCAGGGAGGTTGGCTACAGTCCTGTGGACCTTAAACTTCTGAATAATCTGTGCAGCTGTAGTCACAGGAACATCAAGCTGCTTGGAGATGGTCTTATAGCCTTTACCTTTAACATGCTTGTCTATAGTTTTATTTCTAATCTCCTGAGACAGCTCTCTCCTTAGCTTTCTGTGGTCCATGTTCAGTGTGGTACACACCATGATACCAAACAGCACAGTGACCACTTTTCAGCCTTTAAATAGGCAGACTGACTGATTACAAGCTTGGAGACACCTGTGATGGTAATTACAGGACATACCTTAGTTTAACATGTCCCTATGGTCACATCATTTTAATCATTTGTAGGGGTACCATCATTTTAGTCCAGAATGGTTTCATTATTTTGATTTTTAAAATAATTCTGTTGAACCACAATTTAAAGTCAATGTCTGATTTTTTTTAGTTAATTTTCATGAAATTTTAATTTTGTATTTCTTTTGTCAGTTTCAAGTTACTTCAGTGACCATGAGGATTTTCTTTCAATAACAGAAGGGTACGAACAATTGCTGCCCAGTCTATATGTATGTGTATATATACAGTCATGGAAAAAATTATTAGACCACCCTTGTTTTCTTCAATTTCTTGTTAATTTTAATGCCTGGCTCAACTAAAGGTACATTTGTTTGGATAATTATAATAATAACAACAAAAATAGCTCATGAGAGTTTAATTTAAGAACTAAGAACTATTCATTTTCCATGGTTTTCTTGATAATAACCAAAATTACTTAAATTCTTACATCAATAGCTATGGCATTGTACCGCCAAAAACACTACTTTTAAGCATTCCATGTTTTCTTTTCTGTTTGCTTTAAACACATGATACACACAAGAGTTAATACTTGATTGCATAACCATTGTTTTTGATGACTGCAGCCATGCGTCTTGGCATGCTCTCCACCAGCTTCTGACATTGTTCTGCTGTCACAGCAGCCCATTCCTGTTGGACAAATTCAAACAAATTTTCTTTGTTTTTGGGCTTGTGGTTCTCCATTTTGAGTTTGATGATTTTCCACAGGTTTTCAATTGGATTAAGATCTGGTGATTGAGCAGGCCAAGGCATGGTGCGAATGTTGTGGTTCTCCAACTGACCTTGCCGTGTGGCAAGGGGCATTGTCTTGTTGGAAAATCCAGTCATTCGAGGCAGGAAAGAGTTTTCCAGCTGATGGAAGAAGACTGTTTTCAAGGGTAGTCCTGTACATGACCTGGTTCATTCGGCCTTCACACAATTGCATTTGCCCTGTTCCACTCAGACTGAAACAACCCCAGATCATGACTGATCCACCCCCATGTTTTACTGTAGGGGCAAGACAGTCTGGGTTGTAAGCTTCTCCAGGCTTTCTCCTAACCAGTAAGTTGGCTGGAGTGGGCATCAATTCAAAATTGGATTCATCACTGAAGAGAACCTTAGCCCAATCATCAACAGTCCAATCCTTGTGGTCTCGAGCAAAGAGTAACCGGGCCTTCCTCTGCCTTTCATTGATGAAGGGCTTCTTGCGTGCTCTGTGTGACTTCAAACCAGCTTCAACAAGTCGGTTTCGAACTGTCCTTGCTGAACAAGTCACATTTCTCGACAGTGCCCACTCATTTTTAAGGTCCCTGGAGGTCTGACGACGATTCCTGACACAGGAACGGATGAATGCACGGTCATCTCGTGGGGTAGAAAGACGTTTCCTGCCACGGCCAGGTAGCAATTTGGTAGTGCCATGTTCAGCTTGTTTTTTTTTGTTGTAATGAACGGCTGTCTTGGAGATCTTCAGTTTTTTCGCTACCTGTCTCTCACTCATGCCAATTTCCAGCAGTGCCAAGATGGCTGCCTTTGTGGCTTCACATAATTCTTTTGTTTTAGGCATTATGTGAGAGCTGACAACTTCTGAGTTGTGCTACGGCTTGAATGTAAGCAGGAAACCACTCTAGGCCTTTGCATGTGCAGTGCTGCTTGTGACATGAAATGGCCTCTTATATACCCTGGGAATCAATTAAGCTTAAGAATGTCAAATAGGACAAAGTATTATGTGACCAGCTGCATTTTTTGTTGTGTTCATTGTATTATACGTTTAGTGGTACCAGATATTAGAATGAACAAGAAATTGAAGAAAACAAGGGTGGTCTAATAATTTTTTCCATGACTGTATATATATATATATATATATATATATGTGCACGCAAAGCACACACATACATGCACGCTTTGTGCGCACTCCAAAATGGAAGCACACAATATGTGTTTATTGGTGGAGATTCTGTGTGAAAATTAGGTCCCTTTAACTCCATTAATACACACACACACAAACCAGTCTTTGTGCTTCATGCGCCCTTTCAAAGCACAGATCATGTCTGTGAACTTCAAACAGAGGGGAAGGGCTCTGTTGTCATGGTAACAGGAACAGGTGCAGCCAGAGGCAGCCACTTTGACTCAGTTTTCTTTAGGCGATTGATGCTTTTGACAGTGTTGAACAACTCCTTGTTTCTTCAGGGCCGTAAGAGCTACGTGAATAAAAAGCACACCGTGAGCGTCGGACAAGTCTTGGGATCGTGAATATGTAATTTCTATGTAGTGTGATAATTACAGAATTATCGCAATTTAAAAACTATAAATCCCAAAGATGGAGAAAGTTTCAGACTGCAATGGCTGTTACAATGAAGAAAAAACTAGACAATTCCTACTGGAATTGTGAGTGAAGCTCGGGACGCTGCCGGGCTTTATCTTTTTAATACAGGCCAGCCTCAAGCAGCATTTCAGGTGAATGACACGCTGAAATAGTTATGGAGACGGCAGGAGACTTCATTCATGTGTTTAAGTCATGTGTGGCCTGATTAAGTGATGATCATCACCTGGCACCTGACCTTGAGCTGTGTTCTTGATATACCTGTTGTTGTTTCCCTTCCCTAACAGACTGATGTCACCAAGCACTTTTTGAGTGGGGGTCCTGATTAAACTGAACTCCAGTGATCTTTATAAAAACACATACACTCACATATACATGTGTGCTTCACATGCACTCCAAAAAACAAGCATGCACTATGTGCTTATTGGTGGAGATTCTGTGTGAAGATTAGGTCACTTTAACTTTATCAATACACACATACAAACGAGTGGCTCGTTGCAAAGCCTGAGCCCCAAATAATTTGGAGGGTTTTAAGCTGCCTCTGTCAAACATAAATGAAACCAAAGCTCAGTGAGGTGACGGGTCGTACCACAGAGGTTGTTTTCACACTTCTGGAGGTTTTCTGGACAGTGGGAGCACCAATCACCTTCGACGTACGGCCTCTCGCCTTCATAGTTCCCTCTGAAACACAAAAACTGAGATTAGAGCAGCACTGACACACAAGGGGCCTTAAACAGGAGAGGGCCTTAAACGGAGAGACAGATAACACAAGAGAGGGCCTTAAACAGAGAGACAGATGACACAGGAGAGGGCCTTAAACAGAGAGACAGATAACACAGGATAGGCCCTTAAACAGGACAGGGCTTAAACAGGAGAGGGCCTTAAACAGAGAGACAGATAACACAGGATAGGCCCTTAAACAGGACAGGGCTTAAACAGGAGAGGGCCTTAAACAGAGAGACTGAGATTTAAACTGTAGTATCAGTCTGTGTCCAGCAGAGGGCGCTGTAACTCCAGCAGTGAAGCAGCTGATTGGTTTGTTCTGGTCCAGGTGTGATGAGGAGTTTCTCATCGAGCACACCTGAATAATCCAGCAGATTAAGACTCTACACCAGGGGAGAGCAACCAGTGGCCTGGGGCCCACACGGGGCCCTCGTCCTTCCTCACTGAGGCCCTACAGTCCTTTTCAGACTGGTCTTTAAAAACTGTTTTATCTCATGTTTTATTAAATACTCTTATAATAGTGAGAGGGTTTTGGAGCATTAACATATTTTAGGCTTAAATCTTTTTTTACACAATTCTTTTTTGGAATCTTGTTTGTCTTGTTTATCAGGAATCTTCTCCCTTGGCCAGGTTATTTTTTAATACTGTGTATTTTTATTTCAGGTTGGACATTCTGGTGAATTTAAGGTAAGTTCCTAAATTCATTTTTTTAACACAGCTATTACTCAAAGTGACATTGAAAAAGCTTCTTTAATTAGAATTAATTATATATTTAACTATGACAGTCAGCCTCGCGATCCAGCTCTGAGGAGAGTGTAAATTGAAGACAGTTATTTATCTCTCTGTTAAATTTCTCTGTTCTGAGCTCTTTTATTGTCAGTCTGAAGTTTAAGCTCTTTTATTGACAGTCTGTAGTTTAAGCTCCTTTATTGACAGTCTGTAGTTTAAGCTCTCTTATTGACAGTCTGTAGTTTAAGCTCTGTTAATGATGGTCTGTAGTTTAAACTCTGTTATTGACAGTCTGTAGTTTAAGCTCTGTCTCTGTCAGTCTGTAGTTTATGCTCTGTTACTGACAGTCTGTAGTTTATGCTCTATTATTGACAGTCTGTAGTTTAAGCTCTGTCTCTGTCAATCTGTAGTTTAAGCTCTGTTATTCAAAATCTGTAGTTTAAGCTCTGTCATTATCAGTCTGTAGGTTAAGCTCTGTTATTGACAGTCTGTAGTTTAATCCTGTTATTGACAGTCTGTAGTTTAAGCTCTGTTATTGACAGTCTGTAGTTTAAGCTCTGTCTCTGTCAATCTGTAGTTTAAGCTCTGTTATTGGCAGTTTGTAGTTTAAGCTCTGCTATTGACAGTCTGTAGGTTAAGCTCTGTTATTGACAGTCTTTAGTTTAAGCTCTGTTATTGTCAGTCTGTAGTTTAAGCTCTGTTATTGTCAGTCTGTAGTTTAAGCTCTGTTATTCAAAATCTGTTGTTTAGGCTCTATTATTGTCAGTCTGTAGTTTCAGCTCTGTTATTGACAGTCTGTAATTTAAGCTCTGTTATTGACAGTCTGTAGTTAAAGCTCTGTTATTGGCAGTCTGTAGTTTAAGCTTTCTTATTGACCGTCGGTAGTTTCAGCTCTGTAATTGACAATCTGTAGGTTAAGCTCTGTTATTGACAGTCTTTAGTTTAAGCTCTGTTATTGTCAGTCTGTACTTTAAGCTCTGTTATTGACAGTCTGTAGTTTAAGCTCTGTTATTGACAGTCTGCAGTTCAAGCTCTGTTATTAAAAGTCTGTAATTTAAGCCCTGTGATTGACAGTTTGTAGTTTAAGCTCTGTTATTGACAGTCTGTAATTTAAGCCTTGTTATTTACAGTCTGTAATTTAAGCTCTGTTATTGTCAGTTTGTCAGTTTAAGCTCTGTTATTGACAGTCTGTAATTTAAGCCTTGTTATTTACAGTCTGTAATTTAAGCTCTGTTATTGTCAGTCTGTGGTTTAAGCTCCGTTATTGACGGTCTGTAGTTTAAGCTCTATCTCTGTCAATTTATAGTTTAAACTCTGTTACTGACAGCCTGTAGTTTAAGCTCTGTTATTAACAGTCTGTAATTTAAGCCCTGTTATTGATGGTCTGTAATTTATGCCCTGTTATTAACATTTTGTAGTTTAAGCTCTGTTATTGACGGTCCAGTAGTTTAAGCTCTGTCTCTGTCAGTCTGTTGTTTAAGCTCTGTTATTGTCAGTTTATAGTTTCAGCTCTGTTATTGACAGTCTGTAGTTTCAGCTCCGTTATTGACAGTCTGTAGTTTAAGCTCTGTTATTGACGGTCTGTAATTTATGCCCTGTTATTGACGTTCTGTAGTTTAAGCTCTGTTATTGATGATGCAGTAGTTTAAGCTCTGTCATTGTCAGTCTGTACTGTAGTTTAAGCTCTGTTATTGACAGTCTGTAATTTAAGCCCTGTTATTTACGGTCTGTAATTTAAGCTCTGTTATTGTCAGTTTGTAGTTTAAGCTCTGTCTCTGTCAGTCTGTGGTTTAAGCTCTGTTATTGAAGGTCTGTAGTTTAAGCTATATCTCTGTCAATTTATAGCTTAAGCTCTGTTACTGACAGTCTGTAGTTTAAGCTCTGTTATTAACAGTCTGTAATTTAAGCCCTGTTATTGATGGTCTGTAATTTATGCCCTGTTATTGACATTTTGTAGTTTAAGCTCTGTTATTGACAGTCTGTTATTTAAGCTCTGTGATTGTCAGTCTGTAGTTTAAGATATGTTATTGACAGTCTGTAGTTTCAGCTCTGTTATTGACAGTCTGTAGTTTCAGCTCTGTTTTTGACAGTCTGTAGCTTCAGCACTGTTGTTGACAGTCTGTAGTTTCATTTCTTTTATTGACAGTCTGTAGTTTAAGCTCTGTTATTGACGGTCTGTAGTTTAAGTTATGTTATTGACAGTCTGTAGTTTAAGCTCTGATATTGACCGTCTGTAGTTTAAGCTCTGTTATTGACAGTCTGTAGTTTAAGCTCTGTTATTGACAGTCCGTAGTTTAAGCTCTGTTATTGACAGTCTGTAGTTTAAGCTCCGTGATTGACAGTCTGTAGTTTAAGCTCTGTTATTGACAGTCTGTAGTTTAAGCTCTGTGATTGACAGTCTGTAGTTTGAGCTCTGTGATTGACAGTCTGTAGTTTAAGCTGATATTGACAGTCTGTAGTTTAAGTTCTGTTATTGACAGTCTGTAGTTTAAGCTCTGTGATTGACAGTCTGTAGTTTAAGCTCTGTGATTGACAGTCTGTAGTTTAAGCTCTGATATTGACAGTCTGTAGTTCAAGCTCTGTTAGTCTGTAGTTATTCTGATAAAGTGTGTCGGCCTGTTTTCTTACGTGGGGTAGTAGTTACAGACGAGGAAGTGCGTCCTGCCCCAGTTCAGACCCTCCATGTCGTTGCACAGGTGAACCGCACAGCCCACCCTGTGTGTGTCCGCCCACACCATCTGAAACACACAGACACACACACACACACAAACACACACACACACACACACAGACACACACACACACACACACACACACACACACACATCAGGGTGATGGTGACACAAATGTTCACACTGAAACAGAATCCTCCAAATGTCTCATTTTTTCACACTGAGGTCCGTGTGTGTAACTGTGTGTGTGTAACTGTGTGTATTTGTGAAACAGTGTGTGTCTGACCTGTGTGTATTTGTGTAACAGTGTGTGTGTGTAACAGTGTGTATTTGTGTAACAGTGTGAGTGTGTGTATTTGTGTGTGAGTGTGTGTCTGACCTGTGTGTAGTGTCCACACATCTTGTCCTCGGGGCAGCTGTTGTTGTGAAAGTCGTAGTTCATGTTTTCTGTGAATAAATCACATTAAAGTGTTATTAATGTTTAATAATAATGACTGTTACTACATTATTAATAATGTTTGATAATACACATATACATATATATACACATATATCCATCCAACACCAACATGAATCCATATAGCCAATCATGAATCCCTCCATCATGGCTCAAGAAAAAACCTTCTGTTAAGCAGCAGGAAATCTTGAATGTGGATCCCAGTCTCATGATGAACAGCAAATCCACACCATGCTGTGTTGGTGTGAGGGTGAAGGAAGGGAGGTAAGAGGAGACAAGTGGACTAAAGTAAGAACTAAAGTTAGAGACAGATCCATGAACCATAGACCTGTCGTCTGATTTATTAGAGGTTAGCCTCTGGAGATGCTACATCTCATTTTCAGGAGGGTCCTCATGTCTGAATGGTTGTGGTGATCATTTTATAGAAGTATAATCTTAGATATTCTGACTGAAAATAAGAATTTATGGTAGTGACAAACTCATGGTGCCCAGACCACAAGGTCATCCCTACCATATTTGTCTCTGTTAAGTATAAATGTGTGAAAGGCCTCTTGAGATGTGACATCCCATTTTCAGAGGGACCTCATGACTATGTGGTGATAGAAATGTATATATATACATATATACATATATATATATATATATATATATATATATATATATGTATATATATATATATATATATATATATATATATATACATACATACATACATATAATGAACAAATGAACTGGAGTGTTCCTAATGAAGTGGCCTAATATGTGTCATGTCTGTAATTGCAGTTCCTCTGGTGTTTGTTTGTTGTCCAGCTTGTTGCCATGACAACATTAAATTACCTCAGGCTGATGGTTTGAGGTCAGGTTATTACGTCATAGGAGTTTATAAGTGAGAGCAGCTGATTATTAATATTGGATTAATATTATTTTTATTATTATTATTACTGGATTATTTATAATTATTTTTTATTATAAATATTGGGTTATTTATTATTAGTTTTATTGTTATTATTTGATCATTTATTATTATTTTTATTTTTATTATTTGAATATTCATTATTATTATTATTATTAATCTTGGGTTTTTTATTAATGTATTAATATTATTGTTATTATTGGATTATTTCACTTTGGCAGCTGTAGAGTAGTCGGTGGAAAACATCTCGTTACAAACCGGTTTATTATTTTCAGGGCAGAAAATGAAAAAAAGCTCAAAGAGTTAATCATTAGACACACACACACACACACACACACACACACACATCAGGGTGATGAGTGACACAAATGTTCACACTGAAACAGAATCCTCCAAATGTCTCATTTTTCACACTGAGGTCCGTGTGTGTGTGTGTGTGTCAGCTCATCTTCTACTATCAGGGTTGTGGTTCCAAACACATTTGGCAGCGTAGCCCTCAGCGATGACCTTCAGGCTGGAGTCCCACTTCTGCAAGAGACCAGGATCAGAGACTAGGATCAGAGACCAGGATCAGGATCAGAGACCAGGACCAGAGACCAGGATCAGAGACCAGGATCAGAGACCAGGACCAGAGACCAGGATCAGAGACCAGGACCAGAGACCAGGATCAGAGACTAGGATCAGAGACCAGGATCAGGATCAGAGACCAGGACCAGAGACCAGGATCAGAGACCAGGATCAGAGACTAGGATCAGAGACCAGGATCAGGATCAGAGACCAGGACCAGAGACCAGGATCAGAGACCAGGATCAGAGACCAGGACCAGAGACCAGGATCAGAGACTAGGATCAGAGACTAGGATCAGAGACTAGGATCAGAGACCAGGACCAGAGACCAGGATCAGAGACTAGGATCAGAGACTAGGATCAGAGACTAGGATCAGAGACCAGGACCAGAGACCAGGATCAGAGACTAGGATCAGAGACTAGGATCAGAGACCAGGACCAGAGACCAGAGACCAGGACCAGGATCAGAGACCAGGACAAGGATCAGGTCCAGGACCAAAGACCAGGACCAGGATCAAGGGTTAATACTTTGAGATTAATAACTGTTTCCATTTATAAATCACAGTCCACTCTGAAGCTGTCACACCTGAGCGACCGCTTTGCCCCGCCCACATGATGCCTATAAAAGGTTAGGAGAAGCTTTGCCCCGCCCACATGATGCCTATAAAAGGTTAGGAGAAGCTTTGCCCCACCCACATGATGCCTATAAAAGGTTAGGAGAAGCTTTGCCCCACCCACATGATGCCTATAAAAGGTTAGGAGAAGCTTTGCCCCGCCCACATGATGCCTATAAAAGGTTAGGAGAAGCTTTGCCCCACCCACATGATGCCCATAAAGGGTTAAGAGAAGCTTTGCCCCGCCTACATGATGCCTATTAAAGGTTATAGGAGAAGCTTTGCCCCACCCACATGATGCCCATAAAGGGTTAAGAGAAGCTTTGCCCCACCCACATGATGCCTATAAAAGGCTAGGAGAAGCTTTGCCCCGCCCACATGATGCCTATAAAAGGTTAGGAGAAGCTTTGCCCCGCCTACATGATGCCTATAAAAGGTTAGGAGAAGCTTTGCCCCACCCACATGATGCCCATAATTATTTTGAATATTTATTATTTGATTATATAATCTTGGGTTTTTATTATCTTGGGTTTTTATTAATGTATAAAAGGTTAGAAAGCTTTGCCCGCCTACATGATGCCTATAAAAGGTTTGAGCTTTAGAGCTTTTTGCCCGCCCAGATGCCTATAAAAAGGTTAGGAGCTTTGCCGCCCACATGATGCACTATAAAAGGTTGAGCTTTGCCCCACCCACATGATGCCTATAAAGGTTGAGAAGCTTTGCCGCCCACATGATGCCTATAAAAGGTTGGCGCACGCGCCTACATGATGCCTATAGGTTAGAGCTTTGCCCCTGGACCATGATACCCTATAAAGAGTTAGGGAGCTTTGCCCGCCTACATGATAAGGTTGGGAGTTAGGGCTTTGCCCCACCCCAGGGCGGATCAGAGACCAGGACCAGACCAGGATCAGAGACTAGGGATCAGGGCCTAGGATCAGGGCAGGACAGAGACCTCCAGGATGATGCCTATAAAAGGTTAGGTGACCAGGACCAAGGAGCCCCAGGCCCCATGATGCTACAGGTTAGGAGAGCTTGTGCCCGCCCACATGATGCCTATAAACTGTTTCCATTTTGCCCCACAGTCAGAGACTAGGATCAGAGACTAGGATCAGAGATCAGGATCAGAGACCAGACCAGAGACCAGGATCATGATGCCTATAAAAGGTTAGGAAGCTTTGCCCACATGATGCCTATAAAAGGAGGATGCTAGAGAATTAGGAAAGCTTGCCTATAAAAGGTTAGGAGAAGCTTTGCCCCGCCCACATGATGCCTATAAAAGGTTAGGAGAAGCTTTGCCCCACCCACATGATGCCTATAAAAGGTTAGGAGAAGCTTTGCCCCGCCCACATGATGCCTATAAAAGGTTAGGAGAAGCTTTGCCCCGCCTACATGATGCCTATTAAAGGTTAGGAGAATGTCCTGGGGCACCACCCATTAAGGGAAATGATGGTCAATCTATTAAGCCAGTCTCATTAAGGTCACTGATTATCAGTTTGGAGCCATGATTTATAATTAACTTAATAAAAATAACCAAAGTTACTTAAGTTACAGGCCAGAGCTGGTAATGAGTGAGTGTGAGCTAGGGAGCTATATACCCCTGCTGGTGGATGTGTTCCTCGGTGATCAGAATCAGAATCAGAATCAGAAATACTTTATTAATCCCCAAGGGGAAATTCGGTTGTTTCAGTTGCTCTTATACACAGTATAGCAGTCAGGAATATCAATTGAAGACATCACGATTGAGATAGCATTTGTTACACGTAATTAAAGTAGAAATTAGAATAAAATAAAATAAAATAAAATAGAATAATGGAAATATATTTTTATAAATAGAATAAGATAAAATAGAATAAAATAGAAAACAGTGGTTTTTGTGGCTAACTGACATCACAGAGGAGGAAGTGTTTTATCAGATTACTCCAGTAAAAAGAAAGGTACCTTGTGATGTCATGACGTTTGAAATCTCGCGGACATCTCGCAATGACCTATTTTCAGAGGCATCAAATCTCGTTCTAGGATATCAGAAAAAATACAATATCTCATTTTTTGAAAATTAAGGGGGTGTAAGGTCTTGTTTTCAAATTTATTATATTATATGTAAGTATTAAATCATGCATCAACATGATATGTCTCCTTTAATGAGCTGTCAGTCAGAGTTTAAGGATTTGGAGTTCTGCAGAGGAGACGCTGGCAAGATTCATTCTTAAACAACATTAACAGACCAGCAACTGACTTTGTGTTTAAAATCATTTATTCACAAACAAACATGAAAACATACAATATCTAACCTAAAAAAAACCCTACATACAAGCCACTGCGGCTAACAAGGGCAAACAACAGTTGGCCGTTAGCCGTAGTGGCTAACAACAGTTAGCCGCTACGGCTAATGGCCATTTACTGTTGTCTGCCCTTGTTAGCCATTAGCAGTCCCAGCTATTGGCTAACCATTAGCCGCTAGATTTAGCCACTACATATGCTACGTTGCAAGCAGTGTCATATCAAGCAGTGTTGCTTGATATGATTGGTTCGCGATGAGTGTGATTAGCCAAATGATCATCCAATCACAGGCTGCTGTTGTTTTTGAAGGTTCTGCCCCTGAAATCATTTTCTCAGATGGATTAGTGAAATATTTCTAATATGGAGTTGTCCATCTGGTATGTTGGGTTAGGTGTCCACAGTGGGGAGGGACAGGCTGATAACACTTCCTGTCTGTGCTTTTCAAAGTAAAAGCCCAGTCCACCCTCAGTCAAACAGGATGCTTTTATTCTGAAAGGTCGTAGCTCGTAAATCAGAATGTTTCTGCCGAGGCTTTGTGCTGAGGGACGTCAGCTGAGACTGATCTGGTTTCATCTCCTGCTCGAACGCTCGCGTCCCGTCAGCACGCCATCGCCATCACGTCTGCGGCTCTGATGTGACGTCTGATGACTGACTTTCAGGGTTTAGAGGATCATCTGCACACGCTCAGATGGCCTCCTGAATGGTTAATAACGGGGGTGCGTGCTGACCCTGAGTGGTTAATAACGGGGGTGCGTGCTGACCCTGAACGGTTAATAACGGGGGTGCGTGCTGACCCTGCAGTGAAAACATGGAGCAGATGTTGGAGAGCCTGGAGAGAGCAGGAATGTGGAGGAGACCCCTGACTATTGTCTGTGTGTGTCATCTCCTGCTGCTCCTCCTCTGGACTCAAACGCTCAGACCACGCCTCTGCTTCAGAGTTTAGAAATCAGACTGCAGACTGCAGACAGCAGAGGACTGAAGCTCCATCTCCACATCAACTCCCCCTTCACACTTTCTCACTGAATCACCTCCTTTACACCATTTACCCCCCTCCCCCTCCCCCCCAACTCCTGGAGTATTAATTTTATTATTTAATAATTACTATTTAATTATTTTATGATCTTATTCTTATATTATTATTATTATTTTATTATTAACTGTATTTATATTTTTATGATTAAAATATCTTTTGGTAGTATTTTATGAATGTTATTTTATTGTTTTTATTTTAGTTTTTAAAATTTAATTTAATTTTAATTTAATTTGATTATCAATTGCATTAGTAGTATTTCATTAATATTATTTTATTATTAATTTTATTATCATTAGAATCTGCTGCTCATGTGAGCTGGCTCTTGAGGCTGTGGAGATTCAGATGATACCTGCTGCCCGTCCTTGTGCTCCCGTTAGCTTCTGTTGGTGTCGTGTGTTTTTGTTTTTGTCTTAAGGATCATGTGTTACTGCATGACACCACCAGGGGGCACATACCTGTATGTAACTGTCATATGAGAAGTAAACTTTAAACATGGTGACAGTCATGATTTTCTCAGAGAAAATGTAATAAAAAAACACCGATCATCATCAGATGTGGACAGACCCGCTCCGTCAGGAGTGCCACGGTGTTGTGGTCTAATGTGTGACCGTGTTAACGTGTGCCTTGCAGTAAACACAGAGAGAGAACTCTCCAACGCGTCAGTGTGACGTTTCTTTAAATCTTTGTATCTGGGATGGGCAGCAGGTAGTGCACGTGCCACACAGCAGAAAGATGTAGTCAGGTGTTGAAGGTCATGGTCTCTGCTCTAAATGATAAAGAAATGATAAAGTAAATAAGTAAATAAATAAATGATACGTAAATAGATAAACAAATAAATAAATGATAATTAAACAAACAAAGAAATGATAAGTAATTAAGTGAATAAAGAAATGATAAAGTAAATGAGTAAATAAATAGAAAAAGATAAATAAATAAATAAATCATACGTTAATAAGTAAATAAATCAAATAAATCAATGATAAATAAATAAAAAACATGACAAGTAAATAAGAAAAATACATAAATAAATGATAGTAAATAAATAAATGCAAAGTAGATACATTTATCTAGTTTACATAGTCGACACATCATGGATCATTTGTGTTTGTCTTTGGACAGAAATCAGACTCAAATGCTGAATGCACTTCAAACAACAACAGAGAGAAACATTAACATGGAAATGTCCCAGTGGGGCTTCCATACCGGCCTGAGCCAGGCTGGGACGTCTCCTCGTCCTCACAGCCGATAAACCAAATCACAAACACAGGGCTGCACAAACATTCATTCATCCCCCAGCTGTTGCCTAACTCGTCTCCCTCCCTCTGCATGATTCACCGCCCTGCTCTGACTCTCAGGTCATTATCGGGGGAACACCCGACAGTTCCTGGAACCAGACTCAGATTTCCTCAGACTCAGGGACCAGAACCCAAAACCTCAAGCTAAGGCTAACGCTAACACTAACACTAACACTCTGACGCTGTTTCAGGATCTGCATGTGGAAATGAGGTCATGAGGTCATGAGGTCATGAGGTCATGAGCAGAGGTACACGTGTCTGAGACGATGGTATTAGAGTCAGATATTCTCCTTTGAAGAGACGGAGCCTCAGCTGAAGCCCCGCCCATCAAGTCTGACCTGCTTTGATTGCTTCAGACGCAGAGGTCAGAGGTCATCCTTTCATGGAGCTTTCTGAATATGGCAACCTCAGCGGAGAATGTAAAGAGTTAACTCTACACAGGACGTCCCACTGAGTGATCAGGGAGTCATTGATAACATGAAGCTGTTTCACCAGCTTCAACAACAACATGAAACTGCGTCAGTCGTCACAATAAAACAACCACAAAGTCTTTGGCCTTCAGCGTGATGAGAAGATCTTAAATATTAAAAACAGTCAGCTGACTCCTCCGACCAATCAGACGACATCAGTGAAGAAATGTTCCTCGGGTGGAGGTTTGTGGGATTCAAGGATAAGTTTGGTTTCTGCAGCTTTCACATTGTTTATAGAATGAAGTAGAACAATATACTCACCCAGAAGGCTTTCCTGATCCAAACAGTGCTTCAGGAGATATTTAGATCCAAAATCGAGCGGCAGACATCTGTATAATGGTAGCACACGGGGCATGTATAGCGCCGCTCCTAAAACTGCATTATGCTGCATTCACACCACAAGTCGCTACCAAAGTCGCCCACTGACGTAGCGTCGCGCGTCCATAAATACTTCATTTTGGTAACCGTTGCTGTCGGCCGTCGCTCGGTGACGTCACGTCCGCTGGAGTTTCACCGTGATCATATCATATATCATATAATAGGATGTATATGTGGACATTATTCCAGCTGTATCATTTTCATTCACTTATCAAACACAAAACACTGCAGCTGATGATGCAGCAGCATTATCTGTCAGTTTACTGCGGTCCGTCTAGGCGGAACTAATGTCCTCACTGACATTAGTTCCGCCTAGATGGAACTCATCCGCCCTGTAGTCCGGATGAATAACTGCACCGTCACACGTACACACATCTCTGATTGGCTGTTGCCGCACAGCCACACACGACATCGCCTGAATAGATCAACTTTTTTTAACTTTGACATTGCGTGACGAGTGAAGTGATCGTCTTGTGAGCGGCTGTCGCATTGCGGGAGGGTTAGCCCCGCCCCATCGCGGCTGTACACTGACTTTGGATGGAGTGTGATCGCCGAGGTAGTACAAGTAGCGTCCGGTGTGAACGCACCTGAAATCGTCCAAAAACTCATTAGTTTCACCAATATTTCATCATGGTCCACTCGGGCTACTCCTCCAAGACAGTCTGTGTCACTCCAGACATGTTTTTGTGACTGTGCTGACCTCTGAACTGAAGACTGCTCTCTGGCCAGCTGTTCTTCTCTTTGCCTCCGCGTCCTCCTTTTGATGAGCTCCTCATCTGTAAACTCTGGCTCCAAACTGTAAGGACACCCATCATATTCAAAGTTCTCCTCCACAACATCTTCATCCCATAGATATTCATCCATTTTGCACAAAACTGGAAGAAGAAAGTTGTTGAGTAGCCGGCGGTCGCCTCTGAAACAATGAGCCGTACTGCACATGTGTGGAGGCAAACGTTCTTCTTCTTCAGTTCAGAGGTCAGCACAGTCACAAAAACATGTCTGGAGTGACACAGACTGTAATGGAGGAGTAGTGTGAGTGGACCATGATGAAATATTGGTGAAACTAATGAGTTTTTGGATGATTAATGCAGTTTTAGGAGCGGCGCTATACATGCCCCGTGTGCTACCATTATACGGATGTCCTCTGCTCGATTTTGGATCTAAATATCTCCTGAAGCACTGTTTGGATCAAGAAAGCCTTCTGGGTGAGTATATTGTTCTACTTCATTCTATAAACTATGTGAAAGCTGAAGAAACCAAACTTATTCTTTCATGGATGTAGAGATGAGCCAGAGGGGCTGGACATGGACGGGTGAAGGGTAGAGGTCAAGGGTTTAGGGATGAAGGATGAATGTTTAGGGAATGAGGAAGTAAGGGGGCTGGGGTCAGAGGTGAAGGGTTTCAGGATGTAGGGGTGAAGAGTAAAGGGGAAACAGCAAAAACCACAGTAACATGACTGGACTTAAACATTGTGGTTATAGATCTGACCTACTGATTTTCTAACACTTACTCATGTGCAGTCATTAAACTGCTGCTCTCTTTGGACCGTCACTCTGAGTGCACGTGTGGGATATAAAGACAGATGGAAACAGACCAAACAGACGGCATGTCCTGTGTTTGAATCCTGATTATACAGCCAGCATTGTAGTTATTTTACTTTAAACCTGATTAAGTGTTCAGCTTTACTCACACATCAGCCTAACGAAGCAGCTTCAGTGATTTCAGATAAAGAAACCCCACGACATCGACCCACCACCACACTGCAGGACCCTCACTCTTACCATGTGGATGTTTCAAAGCTTTAGTTAGAGATCATCTCATAACCAAAAACCTGATTCAGACTCACCAGAGGTCGTGGAGTAAACATCTTATTATTGTATGAAATTAACCGGTCATAATATATAGTAGTATAGAACTCATTTTTGTGATGATAAGCCTCGTTAAACTGACTTTGGAGCAGCTTTGGAGAACATTTGACACTCTGCTTCTTTTTTTGCATTTAGCACCCATGATGGATTGATTGGTTGATTGATTGGTTGGTTGATCTTTATTTAAGTGTCATGCACACACAGCCCGCTTGACCCTCACACGTTTATAAGACCTAAAACAGAGCTGCAGTGGCTCACAGCTCACACACTAAAATTACCGTATTTCCTGGACTATAAGTCGCTCTGGAGTATAAGTCACATCAGACAAAAAAAAATGCGTCATATGTGAGCTGCACCGCACTATTAGTCGCATTTATTTAGTGCTCTGATGGAGAGGTGGTTGTCTTGTATGAAGCGGTTTCATCAGGCAGGTCCACTGCGTCCTTTCTGTTGGCACTACTGTTCACCAACAAAGCTGTCTTTTTATTTGTTTATTTATTTTTATTGAACCTTTATTTAACCAGGAAATCCTCATTGAGATTAAAAATCTCTTTTGAAAAGAGTGTCCTGGAAAAGACAGCAGCACATTCAACAGTTTTACACAAACACATGCAGTCAGCAAACACATAAAACAAGACTTACATACATTAAGAAAGAGAAGTCACAGTCCAGAAAGCTTATTCTGCTTGGATTGTCCTCAGAAGAAAGATAAGGTGCATTAGTCAAAACATCTGCAGCCAGATGTGTTCGACTCCAAGTTGCTCAACCTTGTCTTAAAAGTATCTCAGATCTTTTAGTTTCAGGTCTTTCTGTAGAGATGTTTGCAATTTCTAACTAACTCATCGAGTTTCTCCTAAAAAAGAAAGCAAAAACTACAAAACTGGATAAAAGTTACACAAGGCTACAACCAGCATCTAAAGCTGCTAGTTTGTTATGTTTACATCAGCTGAGAAGGGGGCGGAGTGATTCAACAGCTAACAGCAGCGCTGAGCGGAAGAATACGCAACGTGAGTCGGTTAGGTCCAAATAAACTTTATATTAGTGAAAATTTAAAACACTCATATGTAGCGTCCTCCTAAACTGTGGTTTTATGTTTCGATGGGAGTTCCTGTAGGAGGAGAAAATCCCCTTAGTTCCTGGTACCATACTTCCCTGTTTGTGTAACAGACTCTTACAGACTGTGTCTTACTGAAGGAGGAGAGAACTTTCTACTGTAGCTGATGCACTTTGTAGATTTGTTTATTTTAAAAGAGGAAATGGGACAGTCCATGTTAATGAACATATAAATGTAAACGTGAGATTATAGCCGTGTGGCTAATTTCCATCTCTAGTCCCATTGGCAGGTTGGTGTTGTACAAAACATTTATACACAATAAAAACAAACAAAGACAAAACAAAACAAACAATACCAAACAAAGCAAATATAGTTGATCATCAAAAAACATTTAGGCCAAGGGGCTGGTTAAAGTGCAGAGTGCTAAAGTGTAAAGTGCATTATTGTATTGCAAATTGCCCCCAAAAAAAGAAGTGCTATTTTGATTGCCTAATGCTCAATTGCGTATTGCAGACTTATGGCCCTTTTCCACTAGCACGCCTTGGCCCTACTCTACTTGGCCCTACTCGATTTGCAGCGTGTTTCCACTAGCCTGGTACCTCCTAAAACAAGCTAGTTTTAGTACCTACTCCGCTCTGGTTCGAGCTAAGTCGATACCAAAAGATGATGTCACCGACTGCCGGCTACTGATTGGTCAGACAATGTCGTCATCGATGAGTCATGAGCACGACGACCTAGTATGCTAGCGGTAGCTACCGTTAGCTTACCCTCATCCATCTTTTCTTTGCAGCTGGATTGCTCTCGTCCTCGGCTTCATTCTGTTGTATAGCTTCCAAAACTCTCCTGTGCTTCTCAAGGGGTATTTCTTCTTACCACCTGCAGCCTTCTTCTGCTTTCCTTTTTTACTCAGTTTGTGACAAAAAGACACAGATTGTTGTGTCGCGCTCAAAATGGCGTCATCACAGAGCTGCTCAGCTGTTTACAGCGACACTGCACCCTGTTGGGCAGGCGACTGGGGCTAATGGAAAAGCAGCACGAGGTGAGTAGAGTAGAGCTGCGCTAATGGAAAAGGGCCATTAGTGGACACATGGAGCTCATAAAACCACACTTCAAAAACACTGAACCGTCCCTTTAAGGAGTTCAGAAACACCTAAGTGAGCTCTTCAGGTTATGATGGACTCTGAAATCTAGATTTTTTTTTTCTGTTGAATTGAGCGGACCTCACTGTGACGCCCGTGTGGACTCTGAATCGTGGTGATTTTTGTCCGTCTGTTGAGCGCTGACGTCCTCTGCAGCCTCGGCCAGCTGCAGCTCTGCTCCTCCAGCTGCTCCCCTGATGACGATGTTCTCTGATCTCATGCTCAGGGTGGAGACCACAAATGCTTTTCTGATGTTGTTCGACTTTATTACAAGTTTCAGATGCTCTGAATGTGTCTCAGCTCCGCCGTGTTAACACGTCTTTATTGATCAGTGTGTTGGAGAAGAACCCGAGGAAGCTGCTGATGGTTGAAGAACATCGCTGACATGTTGGAGCCTCAGTGAGCAGAAGAGGCCGAACAGCCAAACTGAGTCTGAGGAGGTCTGAGGAGGTCTGAGGAGGTGAAGCAGGGTGTTGGCTGTAGATGAAGTCCTGTCTGTGAGGGAGAACATCTCTCTTTGGCACATCTCTGGAGCTTCATGTGAAGATAATTCTCTTCCCCAAACAGCTCCTTGAACAAGTCTCTGCTGGTCTGAGTCCAGATCAGAGCGTCCTGCAGAGATGTTTGTCTGTGCTGAGCATGGACCTGCTCCACCTGCTGTGCCCTCATGAGCCAGGGCGACTGGCTCTTTGTGACTGTTTCCCTTCGACACAGTCCCAGGACAGCAGAGGGCTGAGCTGAGACACACTATACACCCAAAAGTATTCGCTCACCTGCCATGACTCTCATATGAACTTCAGTGCCATCCCATTCCTAATCCATAGGATTCAATCTGACGTGGGTCCACCCTTTGCAGCTATAACAGCTTCAACTCTTCTGGGAAGGCTGCCCACAAGGTTTAGGAGTGTTTATGGGAATTTTTGACCATTCTTCCAGAAGAGCATTTGTGAGCTCACACACTGATGTTGGACCAGAAATCCTGGCTCTCAGTCTCTGCTCTAATTCATCCCAAAGGTGTCCAATGGGGTTGAGGTCAGGACTCTGTGCAGGCCAGTCAAGTTGATCCACAGCAGACTCTGTCCTCCATGTCTTTATGGACCTGCTTTGTGCTCTGGTGCACAGTCATGTTGGAAGAGGAAGGGGCCAGCTCCAAACTGTTCCCACAAAGTTGGAGCATGGAATTGTCCAAAATGTCTTGGTGTGCTGAAGCATTCAGAGTTCCTTTGACTGGAACTAAGAGGCCAAGCCCAGCTCCTGAAAAACACCCCCACACCATAATCCCCCCTCCACCAAACTTTACACTTGGCACAATGCAGTCCCACAAGTATGGTTCTCCTGGCAACTTCCAAACCCAGACTGGTCCATCAGATTGTCAGATGGAGAAGCGTGATTGGTCACTCCAGAGAACGCGTCTCCACTGCTCTAGAGTCCAGTGGCGGCGTGCTTTACACCACTGCATCCACGCTTTGCATTGCACTTGGTGATGTGAGGCTTGGATGCAGCTGCTCGGCCATGGAAACCCATCCATGAAGCTCTCTGCACTGTTCTTGAGCTAATCTGAAGGCCACATGAAGTTTGGAGGTCTGTAGAGATTGACTCTGCAGAAAGTTGGCGACCTCTTCTCACTATGCGCCTCAGCATCCACTGACCCCGCCCCGTCAGTTTACGTGGCCTACCACTTGGTGGCTGAGTTGCTGTGGTTCCCAAACACTTCCACGTTCTTATAATCCAGCTGACAGTTGACTGTGGAATATTTAGGAGTGAGGAAATGTCACCACTGGATTTGTTGCTCAGGTGGCATCCTATCACAGTTCCACGCTGGAATTCACTGAGCTCCTGAGAGCGACCCATTCTTTCACTAATGTTTGTTAAAGCAGTCTGCATGCCTAGGTGATGATTTTATACACCTGTGGACATGGAAGAGACTGGAACACCTGAGTCTGATTATTTAGATGGGTGAGCCAATACTTTTGGCAGTATAGCGTACGTCCTCTAGCCTGACCTTGACTGCTCAGTCCTAATCAAGGTCATAGCAGCAGGGGCGTTACAGCAGCCTCAGGGCACATGCAACAAGATCAGTGGCCAGACTTCTGTCCAGAATCCTCTGCCCTCATTTGTTTGACGTTTGAGGAAAGTGAGGCAGCTCCTGTTGGATGCTGCGTTGGTGGAGGGTAAAAAGCAAGAGCGCAGTACTGATGCCGGCAGAGCTGGATATCCAGAGCAGGAAAATAACCACAAATGAAGATTTTCCATATCCTGCTGTTTGAGTCGTTTCTGCCCACTGCTGTGCCGAGCCTGTCTCTCTCACTTCAGAGCCCTTCTACAAACAAGACAAAAAGTCTGTGGCATCAGGTCTCCTCCCTCTCTTCATGTTTGGGGCACCAGCAGCTGTCTAAAATGGCCGTGACGTGTTACCACTGTTACATCACCATTTTATACCTGTTGGCTTGAGGTAACAAGCCCAGTGCAGAGTGTAGACATTTCAATGACTGCAGAGTTGTTGACAACTAACCAGTCACTCCAGACCTGCTCTAGCTCACGTGTGCGTGCCAGGCTTTCATGGTTTCTGTGGATCTGTGAGCAGCAGAGTTTTGTATTCAGGAATAAAACAATGAAGCTTCAGCAGAGTGTTGCTGTGTCAAAGTGTCTCAGTTTGTGGCCCACGTCTGTCATCCTAAAGACGATGTCCACAGACTGAGCTCGTTAAAGCTGGATGATTTAATTAAAGAGGAAACAGAAGAATCAGACATAAATCAGATCTGTGTCCTGGAAATCAAAGGTTTTCCCACCAAATAAAAAAACATAAACTCCTGACTTTGGTGTAGGCAGACGGAGACAGTTAAGACGAAACAATGACGAGGACAAACAAACAAACAAATAAACAAACACACAAACAAACAAACAAAGAGTCCTGCTCATGAACAGTACATATGAAAAAGAAGAGTCAGATTAATGCTGAATAATGTCAGTGGAGTTCAGTGTGATGTTCAGGCTCTGATGATGAGGAGGAGGAAAGCTCTGCAGGGATGAAGAAGAAACTCACAGCTGGAGATGATTACAGAGAATCACAATTTAAAATCTACTGTGTGGAAATACGCTTTGCTGAAATCTTAATTACAAAATCACTGGAAAAATGCAACAGGCTGCAAAAGTGAAAATCTGAGAGCACGAAGCCTCGCCAAGACATCCAAGGTCGGAGGGTTAGGGTAAGACTCAAGCTCAGACTGATGTTCATTTCTGTCCTCGTGTCTCTAAGACCATCAAACTCAGACTGTTGTTCATTTCTGTCCTCCTGTCTTTAAGACGATCAAACTCAGACTGATGTTCATTTCTGTCCTCGTGTCTCTAAGACGATCAAACTCAGACTGATGTTCATTTCTGTCCTCGTGTCTCTAAGACGATCAAACTCAGACTGTTGTTCATTTCTGTCCTCGTGTCTTTAAGACGATCAAACTCAGACTGTTGTTCATTTCTGTCCTCGTGTCTTTAAGACGATCAAACTCAGACTGTTGTTCATTTCTGTCCTCGTGTCTTTAAGACCATCAAACTCAGACTGTTGTTCATTTCTGTCCTCGTGTCTTTAAGACCATCAAACTCAGACTGTTGTTCATTTCTGTCCTCGTGTCTCTAAGACGATCAAACTCAGACTGATGTTCATTTCTGTCCTCGTGTCTCTAAGACCATCAAACTCAGACTGTTGTTCATTTCTGTCCTCGTGTCTCTAAGACGATCAAACTCAGACTGATGTTCATTTCTGTCCTCGTGTCTCTAAGACGATCAAACTCAGACTGATGTTCATTTCTGTCCTCGTGTCTCTAAGACGATCAAACTCAGACTGATGTTCATTTCTGTCCTCGTGTCTCTAAGACGATCAAACTCAGACTGATGTTCATTTCTGTCCTCGTGTCTCTAAGACGATCAAACTCAGACTGATGTTCATTTCTGTCCTCGTGTCTCTAAGACCATCAAACTCAGACTGATGTTCATTTCTGTCCTCGTGTCTCTAAGACCATCAAACTCAGACTGATGTTCATTTCTGTCCTCGTGTCTCTAAGACGATCAAACTCAGACTGATGTTCATTTCTGTCCTCGTGTCTTTAAGACCATCAAACTCAGACTGATGTTCATTTCTGTCCTCGTGTCTCTAAGACCATCAAACTCAGACTGTTGTTCATTTCTGTCCTCGTGTCTTTAAGACCATCAAACTCAGACTGATGTTCATTTCTGTCCTCGTGTCTCTAAGACCATCAAACTCAGACTGATGTTCATTTCTGTCCTCGTGTCTTTAAGACGATCAAACTCAGACTGATGTTCATTTCTGTCCTCGTGTCTTTAAGACGATCAAACTCAGACTGATGTTCATTTCTGTCCTCGTGTCTCTAAGACGATCAAACTCAGACTGATGTTCATTTCTGTCCTCGTGTCTCTAAGACGATCAAACTCAGACTGATGTTCATTTCTGTCCTCGTGTCTTTAAGACGATCAAACTCAGACTGATGTTCATTTCTGTCCTCGTGTCTCTGAGACGATCAAACTCAGACTGATGTTCATTTCTGTCCTCGTGTCTCTGAGACGATCAAACTCAGACTGATGTTCATTTCTGTCCTCGTGTCTCTAAGACGATCAAACTCAGACTGTTGTTCATTTCTGTCCTCGTGTCTCTAAGACGATCAAACTCAGACTGATGTTCATTTCTGTCCTCGTGTCTCTAAGACGATCAAACTCAGACTGATGTTCATTTCTGTCCTCGTGTCTCTAAGACGATCAAACTCAGACTGATGTTCATTTCTGTCCTCGTGTCTCTAAGACGATCAAACTCAGACTGTTGTTCATTTCTGTCCTTGTGTCTTTTGGATCCTGGGGTTAACGTGTCTCCCTGCAGGATCCATATTTTCTCACATTCCTGCAGATCGTCAGCGTTCATCCTGCTGAGGTTTTGGACTTATTAGATTATTTTATACAATAAAGCTCTCTGAGTGTCCCCTGCTGCTGCTGAATCAGATTAAAAGTGAACAGCAGCGTCTCTCTCTGCACACACAGAGCCTCTGTGACGTGAGCCTCGCTGTCAGCAGCTCCTCGCGGCGGGGAGTCGGCTTCGTCCTTAAACTCTGACGGTGTAAAACATGGACGTGAGGTCACCCTGCCATCTCAGACCGAGTGAAGGTCAAGGGCGAGCTCGTGTCAGCTGCTCTGAGGTGTGTCTCACATGAGTCATGGGAAAGCTGCTGCTCAGGGCACAGTTGTGTTTTTGTGTTGCCATGTGTGAGAGCTGTAAAAGCATGCAGCATGTGGCTGATGATGCTTCAGGTCTCTAACTGGATGTTGGGTGTGATGGATTGGCTGCTTCACGCCCTGAACTGGACCATCACAGTTTATGATCAGACTCTGATTATTAACTTTATGTGTGTGACGTTTTTTTCTTTTTAAAAAGGGTGTTGTCACATAGACAAAGGCCCAGCAGAACATAAGAGCACAAACACAATGAGCTGAAACACCAACAGAAGGGCCTGATGTGAAAATCACACAAACACGCATCAGTTCACAGAGTGGGCTCACTTTTAGCTGTTTTATTTTTTTTTACTTCATAAGGAAGTTGATATACGTAGCTTAAAGATTCAGCATGTTGCAGCCTGCTAACTTCATTGTTTTGACTTATTTTTTATAATCTCATTTATTTTAAAGTCTGTGTATAAGAGCAAACTACCAAACTTCCCCTCGAGGATTGATAGAGTATTTCTGATTCTGAGTCTCGATCGAACATCACAACAGAGAAGTAAAAACAGAGTTTACTGATAATGTAAGCAGAAACTGGTGCAGTTGACAGTATATATATTAGGGGTGGGAGAAAAAATCCATTCATATAAGTACCGCGATTTTTTGTTTGATGATTTTACAATTGTTTTTTTTCCAAATGTAAATGCTTCATTTTAGTCTGTGTTAATAATCCACTTTTAAAGTCAGTCCAGTCTTTAGAAGAGAGAGTATAAACAGCTGGTTAAAATATATAGCTGAATAAATCCTAAAAACAGACTCACATGTGATGTGTAGTTTTCCTGATATAGTCTGTAGGCATCATCATTGTTCATCTTTTTCACTGGTGTTAGAAAATATAACTAAAGATTGAAAAATCAGCAATATCATAGAATCACAATTTAAATCCAATCGGCACCTAAAAAAATGTAAAAAATTGAATCAGGAGAAAAGTGAATTGTTCCAGCCCTAATACAAATATAGGGGAGAGTGGGGTAAGATGAGCCATTTTTTTTTCATTTGTTGTCACTGAGGCAAGGAAAAGTGCAACAGAGATAAAATTAAAACATAAACTCTTATTTAATAGTAAAATTGTAACGATGTATCACTGACAACGAGTCTGGAAACTGTGGCCTTTCAAAATAAAAGCGCTCCTGTGGCTCCAGGTCAGGGGGAGGTTCCGTTCATGTGACTTCCTAACTTTGAATAAGAATTATCAAATAGATAATGTATTGCTGTCAAAAGAGTCGTTTCACAACAGATTGTTCACTTCAGAAATAGCCACATTTATTTCTTCAACCTAACAAACACCCTAGAAAAAAACAAATTTAAAAATTTTAATGCCATAAATTGAGACATTTTGCAGTTTTTGGGGAAAATCAGATCCTCATATGAAGTAAAATGAGAGCCAACAAAGCTTCTAACAACAAACAGAAACTAAATCAGTTCTTAGCAGAAAGAAAACTTTGATTCCTTCTAGAAAAGTTACATTTACTCATATGCTTTAAAGTTTTTACAACCAGTTTAAAAAACCCTCTTCTTCATATATCTGTGCAGGCCTGACCTGCCGAATGGATCTGATCAACTTTTCAATCACGACCTCCTTCATTACTTTTTTAATCTCAGCAGAGTGTTGAGCCTCAGTTGGTTTTCCTCTTGTTCACTCTCAACATGATTTTATCTGTTTAACATTTGATCAGACAGGTCAGCAGGTTAACAACATTAAATAGTATTTTATAATTCAGCACAGTGATATAACTTTCAAACTTTTGGTGGTATAAAAGGAACCACTTGCTTAATTTACCACCACATGTGGCTCACTTTGTCCCATAGCTAACATTTTAGGAAAATGTTGCTAGCTTTGCTCTTCAGGCTAATCTTTAGCCAAATGACTCATATAGTTTTATACATTGGTAAATATCAAATATACATAATACACCACTCTGACACATGAAAAAGAGTTTTTTGTTTAAAGTACCAACTGTTTATGCCAGGTGCTCCTCTGCAGCAGAGGCAGGGAGAAATGATAAGAGCTTTCTGAATTTAGGGCCACATGACAAAAGTTTTTTACTGTTTACCAGAAACAGAGAGTGGGTCAACTTACCCACTGGCTCAGTTTACCCCACTCTCCCCTAATGTCACCAGATTTTTGCCAAAGAACTCTGTTGTAAAATAAACACTTTAACATGGGGATTAATGTGACTACGATATTTTGGAAACAGCCCCAAGTGGACGCTGGAGGAACTGCAGCTTCCTTTTTAATGCTCGACACTGATGCTTGAACTAAACGCCTTATTCAACCTGAAACTGTTTATTATTTTAGTTAACTGATCCATCACACTTTGGTCTGTCTTTTCAGAATAAAACTAAATGTTACCAACCAAACCAAAAGCAGACCAGACCTATCTGTCAAACTAAATATTTAGATGTTGGTGCAGAAGAGGAAATATTTAGATATGTAAGCAGATGAGCATTTATTCCATAAAAATAAAACTTTGGGATTAATTAAATAAAGTTTTAACATCATGCATGTGTGTGGGCCCTCCGGTCTTACCAGAGGCATCATGGCGGAGGCACTGGGCTTCACCTGGCCCCTGTAGTGGTTGTGTAGCTCCACCAGCAGCTCCTCCTGCTCCTCGCTCAGAAAGCTCCAGGCCCCGGGCAGCAACAGGGCCCCCAGCAGGAGCCGAGCCCAGAGAGAGGCTGCCCCGGGCGGGCCGAGGCAGCACCGCGACCACCCCCCCCTCACCCTCCTCCGGGGGCCCCGCGCTGAGCCCCCGTCCTGGGTAGTCCTTAAAGCCGAGGCCCCCTGCCGAGCCGAGACCCCCTGGAGCTCCGAGAGGCTCCTGTGGTGCATGATGGGAAATGTAGTCCTGGGGAGCTGTATCCTCAAAGGTCAGACCAGGTCCTGTAGAGTGTGTCAGTGTCTGTGTGTGTGTAGCTCTTTGTGTGTGCAGCTCTGTGTGTGTGTGTGTGTGTGTGTGTGCAGCTCTGTGTGTGTGTGTTACAGTCAGTCAAGCGTCCGTCCGTCCGTCCGTCCTCGGCCCGCTCTCTCTCAGCTCTGCTCATCTCTCTCCTCTCCTGCAGCTTTTAGAGGCAGAGATCCTCCTCCCCTCAGCCGCTGACACACACTCAGCAGTTCACATTTCACACACTGCACCGACTGGTACGCACGACAAACACACCCCTACACCCCCAGCCTCCATTTTCTCCATGTCAGCCTCCTCCACTGGCCTCCTCTCTCAGACCAAGTCTTTGTGCTCAAGTTTGTCCTGCAGCATCTTTTCCTGCTTCATCCTCAGAGTAGAAATATGAGCACAGCACTGAGATGAGATCTGAGTACTTTACTGTTTCAGGACTTTGCAGACTCTTGTTCGGCCTCTGTAGCTGCTGGTTAAATATTCAGTCATCTGACTCTGACTCTCCTTTAATTATTTTCTATAAACTCTGTCACTGCAAAGAAACGAGGAAGTTGGTGATTGTTGCAGGAAGCAGACTTTAAATAAATGAATCTTATTTAAAGGTGCTATGAGGAGAATCTATTACCACCGACATACAGACTCTGCCAAAGTCTTTATGTGACCCAAGCCAAAGCGTGTGTTTGTTGTGATGCTAATGAATGCAGCTCAGACCTTCCTCAGAACTCTGCATTGCTTTACAACTTCTTTTTTCAACAACTTACAGGATGCAAAGCCACGAGGTAATGTATCTCTTTCTAGTTACGTAGCGGTAGTTTTTGATGTGTGACAACAAGCAATTTTTGAAAACTTAGTATCGTAGTTTTGTAGCCGGCTATATATGGCTACTTACAGCCCGGTGCTCTAAGACGTGTCTGAATAATATAAATTTGCTCTAGTTTTAATTGTCTTGTTCCTGAAGTTGAGTATCCAGGCCAGTCCAGTCCTGTCCAACCAGACCGTGAAGCTAAGGAATAGCATTTATAGATAACCTATTTTGATGCTATAAACTCATCTTAAAGTGTGTATTTCCATCAGGCATATATCTAAAAGTGAGACTTTTTTGTAATTACTTAGAAACTCCTCATAGCATCAGTTTTACTGCAGTTAACCATTTTACGGGTAGCCGTTGCATAGTGACATCACAGCAGAGGCTGGTGCGTGCTGCAGGCAACGACATGGTGTAAATACATGGAGATAAAACCAAAGGTGTTAGGATGGATTACTGAGTAAAGGTGAAGTGTCACACATCAGACTTTCCCGTTAACAGAAGCAGGAGCAGCACGTCCTTCACTGATTTCTGCTTTACATTCATGTTAAACCATTAAAATAACACTTCTATTACTGTTAAAGGCAGGTCCACTGGCACTACTTTGTCTCTGGTGTTACTGTTTGAAGAGAGCCTGTGTTATCTGATGACTTTATGAGCAGCAAATGTTTGAAACAGACATAACAAATGAGTCTTTAAGAGGATTTCACTAATACTGAATCTGATTATGTTTGCATTAAAATCATGAGACAGAGTAAACTTCTCTATAACAATGAAAATGTCAGCAGATAGCACAGATGCTGTTTAATCCGTCACACTCTGACTAAAGCATGACAGGTCAGTCTGGACGGGTCAGCAGAGTCCAAAGCTTCAGTTAGCATGTCGTCCTGCTGTTCGCTAAGACACACACATGAAACCTTTTAAAATCAGTGTGTCCGTCCACATTAAATCACTGAACACACTGTAGGATAGCTCCAGGCCTGCAGGTGGCGCTGTACTGCTGCTGCTGACATACAGTAAGACCGGAGAAGAAGTCATGAAGCATGCTCAGATATCAGACTTTACTGGTAAAACCATAGATATCTATAGAACACTCGATGCCTTTTCGCTGACTCCACAACGTCCGCAGAGGTCAGCCATCTTGGCACGGGCAAGCTGGTCCGACCAGTCCGACAGTAAATGTGGAAGCTAAGCTGATCCGCTCAGACGTTTGTGCTCTTATTTCACTGAAATCTGACGGATTAACAAATGGGTTTGTTTCTCCAAAACGTGATTAATGTGGCTATAATCCTGGATGCTTAAACATGTTAAAATTGCACTATCTTCTTCAAATTCGACCCTTAATTTTACAACGTAAGTTTTAGCCTAGGCTACATGTAAGCTAAGGGAGAGGCAGAATTGGTCTTTATTTTCAACGTAACCGTATTTATACATGATTTTAATCTTCCGGTTGGTTTGTTAAAACCATATTGTTATGGGAATCTGACTTTGGGAAGATTTCATCATGTAGCCTAATATGAAGTAGTCTACCCATATAGAATATTAAAAGTGTGGAGAATCAGAGTCAGAATAGCCTTTATTGTCATTTTACTGTGGGGGTACAACGAAACTCAGGGTGCTCACTGAGCCACTGTGCATCACAACAAAAGGGCAGTGCAAAAGTAAGGCACACAACAGGACGGACAGAGCTAGGCTAATAATAAAAAAGATAAAACAGTTTTTAGATTAAAAAAATGTATCTATACAGAGCAGCATGAATAGAATAATAGAAATATGTATATGTATATCAATGTAAGTATAGATATATCACTGTATTATATAATGTCAAAATATGTATGTCAATAAAGTATGAAGAGTAATATAAGAGATATGAAAATATGTATAAAGTATGCAAATATGTGTTTCAAAATAATTTAAATATGTATATCAAAAAACCTATAAATATGTGCATCAGAAAAAGTATAAATATTCATATCTGTATAACATAAGATATGTATATCAATATGATATATTATAAATATTATATACAATATAGAAATATAAAATATATACATATATTATACATACAACATAAAATGTTTTTTGAAAACTATGCCATGTATCATTGACACACATTTAATCTTTAAAATGAACCAAAACGTTTAAAAATCAGTTGAAATTTGAGCATGTTATGACTTGCTAAACACTACATGTCCCACCAACACAGTGTTATGAGAGAGCGAGCCATGGAGCCAGCTGCCCGTATCAAGATGGCTGCCCTCTGCGGACGTTTGACTCCATTGGCCAGCAGCGGTGACGAGGCATCTAGTGTTCTACAGATATCTATGGGTAAAACGAGCTCAGGAGCATCCTGCTGTTGTCTGCGAGGTCTGAGCCATAACGTCATTTCAAACTGTCCTAGTCTCTGAGGTCCCTTTTCTTCTCCATTCTGAAGCTCGGCGTGAACTCCAGCAGGTCGTCTTCGCCATGTCTGCATGTCTGAATGCACTGAGTTGCAGCCATGTGGTTGTGCAGTTGCACAGGCGAGACTTTGGGGGGTCTGAGGTCAAACAAAGTCGCAGGTTTTCCCTTCAAATCAATGACCCTGCTAGCTGCCTTCTTCTTCCCACAAAGTTGCAAAAATGCAGTTGGCCGGCGAGACGCACCTATGATGGCTGCCCCCCCCCACATCATATGTGCTTATGTGTGTTATGGATGGATTTGGATGCAATTTTCAGGAAATGTTCAGCATGGGAAAAGGAAGAACTGATTCGATTTTGGTGTTGATCCGAGTCAGCGTCTGGCCGCCATGGCGAAAAATGTGATTTCTGTGAATAACTACTGAACTAAAATAGATATTATGAATCCAGTTGCTGATGGTATGTTTTCATGGTCAAGAAATCTAAATATTTCAATGAAATAAAGGTAGGACTAATATTTATGGTGAAAATCACAATATGGGAGAGGACTGTGGCACTGGCAGAGGTCTGCGCTCTCCGAGTGCTTTTCTAGTCATATTGCTCGTATGCTGAGGTGTTTTTTCTGATCTCACTCTGTGCCCTGCAGGTGTGAGGTCCTTTCTCTCCTCCTCTCTCCCTGATGTCTCCCTTTTCCTATCTGAAAAAAGGCGCTGCTGCTGGCGACGCAACGGTCCTCTCAATCCTGTCTCCTCATGCATGTGACTGTGTCTGTGTTCTTGGTTGTACTGTGAAGAAAAAGTCTGTTGCTCCGTCCTTGTGACGTGTGCAGTGACAGTACAGTGACTGATGATGGAGGTGTGATGAAGTGTCAGGTGAGAGCAGAAGAGGCTGTCGTACAGACGGAGGCCGAGTAATGTCGATGTGAAGAGTCCGTCTGCAGAGGATATGGATTGCCTCACGTCTTGTTCTTCTGGTTGTGAAATAATCTGGTTTGTTTCAGTCATGATGAATCAGCAGGTTCTTCAGTCTGGACTTCAGTGAGAACAAACTGCTGTTCTTCTTTATGAAGGTCTGGTATGGACTCAGAAACAGACTGATCCACTGGTCCACTGGTCCACTGGTCCTCGTCCAGCTCAGGTGTCAGTGCTCTGAGGTTTAAACCTGAGACGTTTATTCATCCAACAGGACAAAAAAATCGTAAACATGAAAAAGAGCCAGAGAAACATCCTCAGAGGAGCAGCACTAACACTTAGAGAAAGTCAATCAGAGACAGTGTTTCCCCTAGGTTCATTGCCTGGGGGGGGGGGGGGGGGGGTAGCGTGGTCCATCAAAAATGCTCCGTAACATCATAATTAAAGAGCATTTAGATCTGAATAAATAGTGAACACAGATTTTTGTTCACTTTTTTGGCAATGAAGCACTTTTTCATACGACTACAACATTCTCAATTTTTTTTTGAAAATACACTGCATAAAGTATAAAAAGTATTAAAAAAACAGGAAGAATGTAACATTTCATGTAACCATGTAAGGTCAGCAGGTGGAGAGAAGATGAATTATGCTTAATAAAGTTATAGTGACTGACAATAAGGAGAAACTACATGCTGAAAGTTTCCTACACTGCTCGCTGTGCTTCCCTTCTTGGTAAGGGCTCAAAAATGCTGAGATCTTTGCTTGGAGAGGTTGTTTGGTAAGCTTCTGCTCATCCATTAATGTTTGTTTAAATTGTTTTTTATTTTTTTTGCCGTTATGGTTGCTCCTTCCTCCGCCACCTGAGTGTGAGTGTGTGTGTGTGTGTGTGTGTGTATATGTGTGTGTGTCTGTGTCTTTATATTCACGCGCCGCCTCCAGTCATTTCAATGAGGGACAGGCGGCAGACAGCAAGCGGTTTTGACCGCGGCGGTAGGACCCAGAAGCGGTTGCCGCCGAAGAGCACGCACACAGATTTTGCCCCTCTGCTCAGAGTCCAGCGTGTTGAACTTTCTGGCTGCAGTCGCCTGGCAGCAGCCAATCATATCGAACTATCGAAAAACTACACATGGGAAAGCGTTTCTACTGGATTGTTTTTAGGGAAGGGAGTGTTGTGAGACACTTTAAGGTGGCCCCTGCTCTGACGTTCACTGAATCACCGCTACGTCTCGGGCCGCGGTGGCAGAGGCGGTTTGGTTGGTGTTATCGGTGTTTTGCGAGAGGAGCGGAGAGGATAAAATGCATTTTATTGAATGTTAGCAAACCATAGCGACACAACATTAGACTCTAGTGTTTTTTTTTTATTTGATAAGAATCTCTATCATCGGAACTTTTATCAAAATTAATCAGATTTTTTTTAATCTACATCTGTCTGAATCCTGTAAGCAGGGCGGGTGTGTCTGTTGGGGGGCGGGTCCTCTCTCCCAAATACACTATAAGGGAAACACAGAGAATGAGATCAGACATATTTAGGGTTTGAGATCACATACCCGAGCAGCTCTAAGATAATTACTATCACACCTAAAGACTGGAAACTGTCACCTTTGACCCCTAAAGCCACACCCACACTGAGCGCAACTTGGCAACTGAGAACGTGTCACCTGTCCATAAATACCTCACATTGCCGCCGTGGCTCAGTAACGTCACGAGTTTCATATCGATCATATGGATCATAAAAAAGGGATGTATCAGCTGACATCATTCCAACTGTTTCCTTTTCACCCACCGACCAACCAGAGAGCACTGCAGCTGATGAAGCATCGACTGTCAGGAGGATCACCCAGGTCGCCCAGGTCGCTAAGGTCATCCAGGTCAGGGTAGGTGCACCTTGAGTGGCCCTGATGATGACAGTAACATGATCCATCCTGCACTCATCCATCATCTGTACCCTGTATCATGTTAGGGGTCGAGGGGGCTGGAGTCCACCCTGGAGAGAACCCATGCATGCACAGGGAGAATATGCAAACTTAAAACAGAGAGGCTCTGACCAACATGGGATTCAAACCAGCAACCTTAGTGCATGTTCACCGCCTGCTGCACCACCTGCTGCACCACCTGCTGCACCACCGAGCTGAATTCAGTTGAGTTAAGTTACCTCCTCCTTTAAATTCTCAGGTGTTAGCCTGCTGATGGACTGAAGTTTAGCTCAGGTGTTAGCCTGCCGATGGACTGAAGTATAGCTCAGGTGTTAGCCTGCTGATGGACTGAAGTATAGCTCAGGTGTTAGCCTGCTGATGGACTATAGTTTAGCTCAGGTGTTAGCCTGCTGATGGACTGAAGTATAGCTCAGGTGTTAGCCTGCTGATGGACTGAAGTTTAGCTCAGGTGTTAGACTGCTGATGGACTGAAGTTTAGCTCAGGTGTTAGCCTGCTGATGGACTATAGCTTAGCTCAGGTGCGACTGTGCTGACACCTGCACTGGCCTCTCCAGGCGGCTCCTACACAGAACGGCCCGGGCCCAGGTTGCTTATTAGCGCTAACGCCACAGGCCTATCTATTAGGTTCTAATTTGTTAAATTAACCTGGGGCCCTTTTCTCTCTGTTAGTCCTGTGGGAGGGTCTGAGTCTGAAGCTGGATCTGATCCCGGTGCTGGTCCACATAGATCCTGAATGTTGCTCCTCTGCTCTGTCTCCTCGCTGGCTTCATTGTTGTGACAGACTCATCGTGAGCATTAATGCTGATGGTGTTTGGCAGCAGGTCTCTGAGCAGGTCTCTGAGGTGTTTCTGTGGGCAGGTCTCTGAGCAGGTCTCTGAGGTGTTTCTGTGGGCAGGTCTCTGAACAGGTCTCTGAGGTGTTTCTGTGGCCTCACTGCTCATGAAAGAGTTTCAGACGGTCAGAAAAGCGTCTTTAGCTCAGGAGAAGACTGTGAAGCTCTTTAGAGGTTTGGTTGAAGCTTCTTTTTCTTGGTGTTTCTGACCTGACTCACGCAGAGGCGATCGTGTTGCTCTCCTGGATCCTGTCCCGCTGGTCTTGGTGGTGAACAGCTTCACCGCGGGGGGCTGACGTTAACTGCTGGTTGGTCCGCTGAACCTGCAGAGACGGTTGTGTTTGTTGTATTGTCCTCGTTTCTTGGTAACCACAGAGAAATCCTGACGTCTGACATGTCTGAGTCAGAAGAGAGAGAAACCACGTCATGGACCGGGAGGAGCCCCTTCTGTCTGTTACAGAACCTCTCCAAACCGATCAAGATCACAGTGAAACCATCCCCACAGCCCGGGCCTCCTCTGGTCTCCTGATCTCCTGCAGTGGGCACAACAAAGTCCATCACACTTTGGCTCCTCCCTCGTCGTTGACGTTGTTTTTAGACCATGATTACGTTCAGATCATAAGTCTCTGTTACTCTGACAGAATGAGGGAGAAAAGCTGTTTAAAAGCACTGCTGGACTCTTAGCTTAAGGCTAACTTCACTTCACATGATGAGGCTCCAGGAGGACTCGAGCTGGACGGATTCAGTCAGATTGACTTTCAGGTCACTCCAGGATGGAGAAGCAATCGTACCGTGAGCTGAAATGCAGAGCCCTCGGTCAGACGTGCTGTAGATGTAACTGTAGATGTTTGTAGGCAGCATCTGGTTTTACCATCATATCATATTCTGAGGCCTCAGGCTTCAAGGAGCCTCGAGATGTAGTCAGTAGGTGAACTATTAGACTGCCCTCGGTGTTCTCCACAGATTCCAGTTTATTGTTCAGGACCTCGTATCAGCGCTGCCACGAGCAGAACCAGACCAGATCATCAGATAGGTAACTGTAGGTCACCTTTAGGCCACCACACGATCCAGTCTATAGGAGAGGAGACTCAGGCCAAGAATCAGGCTGATTATCATAACTGCTCTGAAACTGCATGATGAGTTTATGTTTGAACAAGTGGATGGAAGGATGGATGGATAGACTGATGGATGGATGAACTAGATACATGAACGACTGGATGGACAGCAGACAGATTAAAGGATGAACAGATGTATGGATGTATAGGATGGACAAAGAAAAAAGACTGGATGGATAAATGGATTGACAGGCAGATAAACAGATTAATAAATGTATGGACGGACAGAAGAATGGACGTCAGGACAGGTGGACAACTGGGTGGAAACAGACTGACTGATGAATAATGAGGTAAATGAACAGATAAGAAATAGAAGATTAAAAAACAGAGTATTCATAACAAGACAGAAGACCCATATCCAAGGGTCAGAAATTGGAAGTCAGATAAATGGAAATATGGATAAAAAACAGAATAGATGGATGGACAGACTGATGGATGGATAGATGGACGGATGGATGGATGGTTGGATGGATGGACGGATGGATGGATGGTTGGATGGATGGACAGACTGATGGATGGATGGGTGGATGGATTGATGGACGGATGGACGGATGGATGGATGGTTGGATGGATGGATGGATGGATGGATGGACAGAGGGGTGGACAGACTGATGGATTGATGGGTGGATGGATTGATGGACGGATGGACGGATGGATGGATGGTTGGATGGATGGATGGATGGATGGATGGATTGATTGATGGATGGACAGAGGGGTGGATAGATGGATGGATTGATGGATGGATGGATCTGTGGACAGACTGATGGATGGATGGATGGATGGGTGGACAGACTGATAGATGGATAGATGGATGTGTGGGTGGTTAGATGGATGGATTGATGGTTGGATGAATGGACGGATTGATGGATGGATTGATGGATGGTTGGATGGTTGGATGGATGAATTGATGGATTGATGGATGAATTGATGGATGAATTGATGGATTGATGGATGGGTGAATGGTTGGATGGATAGATGTTAGATGGATGGATTGATTGATGGATTGATGGATGGATGGATGGATGGTAGGGTGGTTAGATGGATGGATGGGTTGATGGCTGGATGGTTGGATGGATGGATGGATAGATGGTCGGATGGTTGGATGGATTGATGTATATATGTATGTGTGGATTGATGGATGGATGGATGGATTGATGGATAGATAGTTGGATGGTTGGATGGTTGGATGGTTGGATGGTTGGATGGATGGATGGTTAGATGGATGGATGGATGGATGGATGGATTGATGGATGGATGCATGGATGGATGGATGGATGGATGAGCTTCACAAACTCTTCATTCTCTCTATGAGGATTTCAGCAGAAGGGGGCGGAGCCTCTGATCCTCCTGAATACCAGAGTGATCATGAGAAAAGTTTTTATGTCCACACAAACCCATAAACTCTGGAAAGGAGCCCCGCCCACGGGGCCTATGGAGCGTGTGCGTGAGCCCACAGATGGCGTGGCCGTGGCGAGCGGCGGTGTGAACGCTAAAGCTGTGTTTTCGTTCGTGCAGCCAAGAACATCACATCATAACACACCCCGCTGTAGAGGAGGCTCACATTTCAGCATTCCTGCTGCACACTGTGTCAGAGCATGTGTGCACAAGTGTGTACTTCTCTGTGTGTGATTGTGTGTGTACGTCTGTGTGTACTAGTGTGTGTGGGATGCATTTTATTGGGGGTGGGGGGGGGGTGGGGGGGTAGATTGCATGAAACTGAATCCTGAGGGTCACCATTGGCTGCGTAACACCAACCTCATGTTGACGGTCTGCAGGGAGACACGGCACATGTGCGCCCTGACCTCACTGTCACCACACACACACACACACACACACACACACACACACACACACACTCCTATAACTTCTCGGTGATTTAACTGTATAGATCCTTTAAATGTGGGCGTGAAAACAGGAAATCGAGGCTTTGGCTTCATTTTCAGGATGTTTGACACGAGAGCTGGAGAGCTCACTCCGAGGACATTCCTGTTAAATTCAGGCAGAGCGTGGTGATAATAATAATAATAAATAATAATAATAATAATAATAATGATAGTTTTATTTATATATCCTCTTTATAAACAGATGTTTACAAAGTGCTTTAACAGGCTGAGCCCAGCACTCTGGGAACAATAGCTTCAACAGGCAGGTCAAACAGAGACAACAGTCAGAGGAGAAAACACTGAAGCAACAAAAGGAGTGAACACAGCAAACAGCCGAGGTCATTTACTGCACGTATAGAAGAAGAGCGTTGAAAAAGAAAGTATTTCTTTCTGTTGTTTTCACGTAGGTTCTATTTGTATTTGCCAAAGGTGGGACCAGGTCAGTGTTTTTCAGTCTCATGTTAGTCACAAGTCTTTGGTCTCAAGTCAAGTCCAGTCTGGAGGCGGGAAAGTCAAATCGAGGCAGGCAAAGTCCAGAGTGTTCAGATTGAACATTTGGAGTCAGGTCAAGTCATTAGCCATGTTTACCACATTAAAAATGACATTTAAACAATAAAACACACACACACATTTTGAATGTGCTAATGTTCTGGGGGAGGCCCTGTTCTTTTGCTGGAAATGTTTAAATAGCTTTAGCATCGGATAGTTAGTTTAGCATAAGCTAATCTAAGTGGAAGGAAACGTAACAGTGTTGCTGTTATTGCACATTACATATCTGTAGTCGAAAGTGTTTGAAGAGAAAACTCTGCGAGATATGACTTTTTTCCATTAGCCCTACTCTACTCTACTCGCCTTGTGCTGCTTTTCCATTAGCCCCAGTCTCCTACCCAACAGGGTGCAGTGTCGTTGTAAACAGCTGAGCGGCTCTGCGGTGACGTCATTTTGAGCGCGACACAACAATCTGTGGCTTTTTGTCACAAACTGAGTAAAAAAGGAAAGCAGAAGAAGGCTGCAGGTGGTAAGAAGAAATAGCCCTTGAGAAGCACAGGAGAGTTTTGGAAGCTATACAACTCTGACTCATCGATGACGACATTGTCTGACCAATCAGTAGCCGCAGTCATCTTTTAGTATGGACTCAGCTCGCTTGGAACCAGAGCGGAGTAGGTACTAAAACTAGCTTGTTTTAGGAGGTACCAGGCTAGTGGAAACACGCTGCTAATCGAGTAGGGCCGAGTAGAGTAGGGCCAAGGCGTGCTAGTGGAAAAGGGCAAATAGAAAGACATCTGCATGATGTGACTCCCCCTGCACACCGGGACAAACAAATCAAAAAACAAGCTGGCAGGAGATTGGAGCGCAATTAAATATCAGTTGGTCAGTGGTGAAGGAGAAGTAGAGGTCTATGCAGACAGATTTGTTGGAGCGCCCCCTGGTGGATGTACTGGTTGACAGCAATGGCAACAGAAAGGACGCAGTGGACCTGAATACATGAGACTGATAGTCCTGGAAATACGGTACTATAACAGCAGAGTAAAATTAAATATGGATGGACAATGAAGACATTTTACCTGATTTACTGATTTGATTAATTTATTCACATTCTTCTCCCTCTGTATGTCAACAAATGCATGTTTGTGTGAGGCGCTCTGTTTCATGACAGTAACGCTGTGTTTTTGTTCTAACTAACGTCAGGGAGGCCGGTCACGTCAGTTAGCGGTACGTTGCTGCTTATCTCCATGGCCCTGGTGCAGCGAAAACAAAAAAAAGTACAACCTTAACTTAAATAGCAGTCATTCCTGATCAGTATTAAGAGTGTTGACAGAGTGCTGAGTTGAAAGAAGAGGACAAGAGTGTAACAACGGTACTGTAATCTTGCCTTGAAATGTACAGTGTTATTCATACTAGCGTAAATAAATAATTTGATTATATTTACTGAAGACCACTCTGAAACCCACTTTTGGGCCTCCACCCACAGTTTGAGAACCACTGCACTAGTAGACTGCATTGGGAGACTGATCCTGTACAGACTGTTCTTACATCATGGAGAATAGGTGGTGCAGTAAAACCTCAGGATGAATTTAAGATTTAGAAAACAGTGAGTGTTGGCTGACTGCATTTTGTCTTTGTGTTCACTTGAGCCTTAACATGAACGCTATAGAGACACTGTTTGAATCATAAAATCACACGTTGCTGATGGTCTCCATGGCCCTGGTGCAGCGAAAACAAAAAAAGTACCAACCTTAATTTAGATAGCAAATGTCACGTTCCTGATCAGTATTAAGAGTGTTGACAACAGAGTGCTGAGTTGAAAGAAGAGGACAAGAGTGTAACAACGGTACTGTAATCTTGCCTTGAAATGTACAGTGTTATTCATACTAGCGTAAATAAATAATTTGATTATATTTACCATATTTTTTCATTTTTTGCTAAGTAAAATTTTTATGCAAAAGGAATTAAACGCCTGTACCAAATAGTCGCCTGGTCCCAAATAAACGCCCTGGCTACTATTTGGTATTTTACGGTATACACTTCCACTGAAGACCACTCTGAAACCCACTTTTGGGCCTCCACCCACAGTTTGAGAACCACTGCACTAGTAGACTGCATTGGGAGACTGATCCTGTACAGACTGTTCTTACATCATGGAGAATAGGTGGTGCAGTAAAACCTCAGGATGAATTTAAGATTTAGAAAACAGTGAGTGTTGGCTGACTCGTCATTTTGAAGTCTTTGTGTTCACTTGAGCCGTGCACATGAGCTATAGAGACACTGTTTGAATCATAAAATCACACAAAGTGACTGATGGTCCCTCACTGTCGCCTACAGACACTGAGCCATCCAGGAGGGATTTAGATCAAATGTCCACGTGTCCATCAGTGACTGACGGACAACAGCAGCAACAGCCACATTTCAAATGAAGAAGATCAGACATGACGAAGATGGACCTCTGTCTGCTTCTCTCTCTCTTGCAGTTGTTTTGTCGGTTTGTATGTTTTTGCTTTTGCAGCGTTTCTGTGAATGCATCTTGTTTTTTGGTGCAGCATGTCTCTGTTGCATTTGTTTTACGTGTTAGTGTGTTTCTGGGTTTGCATCATTCCTGTGTTTGCAGCGTTTTGATCGTTTGTATTGCGTTGTGTTGTATGCCCTTGTCGGCCACTGTATTAACGACTCGGCCCTGCTGTTCCTACAGTCTCTGCACATCACTGTGAGCTGAGGATTTTCAGTGGAGTGGGTGGTCTCGCTCTTCTTCCTATCTTTGATACGAGCAGCGGTGGGTCATGTGGTTAAAGTCCATTAACGAGTGACTTGGTTAATTGGTTAATTGGTTAATTAGTGGAGTTTAATGTGGAAGCAGAAAGCCGAGGCTCCCAGTGAATCAGACTTTTTCTTTCTGAGCTGAAGATAATTCAAACCAACCTCTCCGTCAGGGCGTGATTGTCGTGGACACAGATGGTTATGTTTAGGCCCTCAGTTAAATAACCTCATTGTTGTGTGTTTGTGTGTGTGTGTGTGTGTGTGTGTGTGTGTGTGTGTGTGTGTTTGTGTTTGTGTGTATTAGAGAGTGCATCAAAGGGCTGCCATGAGGTTTGGGCCGTTGGAGGCTCAGGCAGGAATGTCCCTGAGGTGAAGGGGCGAGAACGGAGCGATGGCTTCAATATCCTGACTGCAGGCTGAGCGTGCAGACCTGAGGCCTTCGGTGAAGTCCGGGTCAGAGAAACCAGCTCATGGGTTTGAATCCTCTGCTCACAGCAACAGTCAGCCAGCAGAGGTGCAGCCTGGGATAATGCTGCAGACAGGGATTCACAAACAGAGCAAGCGGCTGCGTGTTAGCTGCGTGTTGCCTGTGTGTTGGCTGCATGTTAGCTGCGTTGTTGCTGCTTGTTGGCTGCATGTCGTCTGTATGGTAGCTGCGTGTTGGCTGCGTGTTAGCTGCATGGTAGCTGCATGTTTGCTGCGTGTGGGCTGCATGGTAGCTGCATGGTAGCTGCGTGTTTGCTGCGTGTGGGCTGCATGGTAGCTGCGTGTTTGCTGCGTGTGGGCTGCATGGTAGCTGCGTGTTTGCTGCGTGTGGGCTGCATGGTAGCTGCATGGTAGCTGCGTGTTTGCTGCGTGTGGGCTGCGTGTGGGCTGCATGGTAGCTGCGTGTTTGCTGCGTGTGGGCTGCATATCAGCAGCCCTCATATCTGTTCATCCATCCAACCATCCATCAGTGTGTTCATCCATCCATCAGTGTGTTCATCCATCCATCAGTGTGTTCATCCATCCATCAGTCTGTCCATCCATCAGTCTGTTCATCCATCCATCCATCAATCTGTTCATCCATCCATCAGTCTGTTCATCCATCCACCAGTCTGTATATCCATCCAACCATCAGTCTGTCCATCCATCCATCAGTCTGTACATCCATCAGTGTGCATTTTTCTGCTTATTTATTTGTTCTGAAAGGAAAATGGTTTGGTCACCATGGTAATGATAACAGTGATGGTTTGTCACCGTGGTAATGATAACTGTGATGGTTTGGTCACCGTGGTAATGATAACAGTGATGGTTTGGTAACCGTGGTAATGATAACAGTGATGGTTTGGTCACCGTGGTAATGATAACAGTGATGGTTTGGTCACCGTGGTAATGATAACAGTGATGGTTTGGTCACTGTGGTAATGATAACTGTGATGGTTTGGTCACCGTGGTAATGATAACAGTGATGGTTTGGTCACTGTGGTAATGATAACTGTGATGGTTTGGTCATCGTGGTAATGATAACAGTGATGGTTTGGTCACTGTGGTAATAACAGTGATGGTTTGGTCGCCGTGGTAATGATAACTGTGATGGTTTGGTCACTGTGGTAATGATAACTGTGATGGTTTGGTCATCGTGGTAATGATAACAGTGATGGTTTGGTCACTGTGGTAATAACAGTGATGGTTTGGTCGCCGTGGTAATGATAACAGTGATGGTTTGGTCACTGTGGTAATGATAACAGTGATGGTTTGGTCACTGTGGTAATAACAGTGATGGTTTGGTCGCCGTGGTAATGATAACAGTGATGGTTTGGTCACTCTGGTGATAACAGTGATGGTTTGGTCACCATGGTAATGATAACAGTGATGGTTTGGTCACTGTGGTAATGATAACAGTGATGGTTTGGTCACTGTGGTAATGATAACAGTGATGGTTTGGTCACCGTGGTAATGATAACAGTGATGGTTTGGTCACCGTGGTAATGATAACAGTGATGGTTTGGTCACCGTGGTAATAACAGTGATGGTTTGGTCACCGTGGTAATGATAACAGTGATGGTTTGGTCACCGTGGTAATAACAGTGATGGTTTGGTCACCGTGGTAATGATAACAGTGATGGTTTGGTCACTGTGGTAATAACAGTGATGGTTTGGTCACTGTGGTAATGATAACAGTGATGGTTTGGTCACCGTGGTAATGATAACAGTGATGGTTTGGTCACCGTGGTAATGATAACTGTGATGGTCTGGTCACCGTGGTAATGATACCTGTGATGGTTTGGTCACCGTGGTAATGATACCTGTGATGGTTTGGTCACTGTGGTAATGATAACAGTGATGGTTTGGTCACCGTGGTAATGATAACAGTGATGGTTTGGTCACTGTGGTAATGATAACCTGATGGTTTGGTCACCGTGGTAATAACAGTGATGGTTTGGTCCCTGTGGTAATGATAACAGTGATGGTTTGGTCACCGTGGTAATGATAACAGTGATGGTTTGGTCACCGTGGTAATGATAACTGTGATGGTCTGGTCACCGTGGTAATGATAACTGTGATGGTTTGGTCACCGTGGTAATGATACCTGTGATGGTTTGGTCACCGTGGTAATGATACCTGTGATGGTTTGGTCACCGTGGTAATGATAACAGTGATGGTTTGGTCACCGTGGTAATGATACCTGTGATGGTTTGGTCACCGTGGTAATGATAACAGTGATGGTTTGGTCACCGTGGTAATGATAACAGTGATGGTTTGGTCACTGTGGTAATGATAACAGTGATGGTTTGGTTACCGTGGTAATGATAACTGTGATGGTCTGGTCACCGTGGTAATGATAACAGTGATGGTTTGGTCACCGTGGTAATGATAACCTGATGGTTTGGTCACCGTGGTAATGATAACTGTGATGGTCTGGTCACCGTGGTAATGATAACAGTGATGGTCTGGTCACCGTGGTTATGATACCTGTGATGGTTTGGTCACCATGGTAATGATAACAGTGATGGTTTGGTCACTGTGGTAATGATAACCTGATGGTTTGGTCACTGTGGTTATGATACCTGTGATGGTTTGGTCACCGTGGTAATGATAACAGTGATGGTTTGGTCACTGTGGTAATGATAACCTGATGGTCTGGTCACCGTGGTAATGATAACAGTGATGGTTTGGTCACCGTGGTAATGATAACCTGATGGTTTGGTCACCGTGGTAATGATAACTGTGATGGTCTGGTCACCGTGGTAATGATAACATTGATGGTCTGGTCACCGTGGTAATGATAACAGTGATGGTCTGGTCACCGTGGTTATGATAACCTGATGGTTTGGTCACCGTGGTAATGATAACCTGATGGTTTGGTCACCGTGGTAATGATAACAGTGATGGTTTGGTCACTGTGTTAATAACAGTGATGGTTTGGTCACTGTGGTAATGATAACAGTGATGGTTTGGTCACCGTGGTAATGATAACAGTGATGGTTTGGTCACCGTTGTAATGATAACTGTGATGGTCTGGTCACCGTGGTAATGATACCTGTGATGGTTTGGTCACCGTGGTAGTGATACCTGTGATGGTTTGGTCACCGTGGTAATGATAACAGTGATAGTTTGGTCACCGTGGTAATGATAACAGTGATGGTTTGGTCACTGTGGTAATGATAACCTGATGGTTTGGTCACCGTGGTAATAACAGTGATGGTTTGGTCATCGTGGTAATGATAACCTGATGGTTTGGTCACCGTGGTAATAACAGTGATGGTTTGGTCACTGTGGTAATGATAACCTGATGGTCTGGTCACCGTGGTAATGATAACTGTGATGGTCTGGTCACCGTGGTAATGATAACAGTGATGGTTTGGTCACCGTGGTAATGATAACCTGATGGTCTGGTCACCGTGGTAATGATAACTGTGATGGTCTGGTCACCGTGGTAATGATAACAGTGATGGTTTGGTCACCGTGGTAATGATAACCTGATGGTTTGGTCACCGTGGTAATGATAACTGTGATGGTCTGGTCACCGTGGTAATGATAACAGTGATGGTCTGGTCACCGTGGTTATGATACCTGTGATGGTTTGGTCACCGTGGTAATGATAACAGTGATGGTTTGGTCACTGTGGTAATGATAACCTGATGGTTTGGTCACCGTGGTTATGATACCTGTGATGGTTTGGTCACCGTGGTAATGATAACAGTGATGGTTTGGTCACTGTGGTAATGATAACCTGATGGTTTCGTCACCGTGGTAATGATAACTGTGATGGTCTGGTCACCGTGGTAATGATAACAGTGATGGTCTGGTCACCGGGGTAATGATAACAGTGATGGTCTGGTCACCGTGGTTATGATACCTGTGATGGTTTGGTCACCGTGGTAATGATAACAGTGATGGTTTGGTCACTGTGGTAATGATAACCTGATGGTCTGGTCACCGTGGTTATGATACCTGTGATGGTTTGGTCACCGTGGTAATGATAACAGTGATGGTTTGGTCACTGTGGTAATGATAACAGTGATGGTTTGGTCACCGTGGTAATGATAACAGTGATGGTTTGGTCACCGTGGTAATGATAACAGTGATGGTTTGGTCACTGTGGTAATGATAACAGTGATGGTTTGGTCACCGTGGTAATGATAACAGTGATGGTTTGGTCACTGTGGTAATGATAACCTGATGGTTTGGTCACCGTGGTAATGATAACAGTGATGGTCTGTTCACCGTGGTAATGATAACAGTGATGGTCTGGTCACCGTGGTAATGATAACAGTGATGGTTTGGTCACTGTGGTAATGATAACAGTGATGGTTTGGTCACTGTGGTAATGATAATAGTGATGGTTTGGTCACTGTGGTAATGATAACTGTGATGGTTTGGTCACTGTGGTAATGATAACCTGATGGTTTGGTCACTGTGGTAATGATAACAGTGATGGTTTGGTCACTGTGGTAATGATAACAGTGATGGTTTGGTCACTGTGGTAATGATAACTGTGATGGTTTGGTCACTGTGGTAATGATAACCTGATGGTTTGGTCACCGTGGTAATGATAACAGTGATGGTTTGGTCACCGTGGTAATGATAACAGTGATGGTTTGGTCACCGTGGTAATGATAACAGTGATGGTTTGGTCACTGTGGTAATGATAACCTGATGGTTTGGTCACCGTGGTAATGATAACAGTGATGGTCTGGTCACCGTGGTAATGATAACAGTGATGGTCTGGTCACCGTGGTAATGATAACAGTGATGGTTTGGTCACTGTGGTAATGATAACCTGATGGTTTGGTCACCGTGGTAATGATAACCTGATGGTTTGGTCACCGTGGTAATAACAGTGATGGTTTGGTCACTGTGGTAATGATAACCTGATGGTCTGGTCACCGTGGTAATGATAACTGTGATGGTCTGGTCACCGTGGTAATGATAACAGTGATGGTTTGGTCACCGTGGTAATGATAACCTGATGGTTTGGTCACCGTGGTAATGATAACAGTGATGGTTTGGTCACTGTGGTAATGATAACCTGATGGTTTGGTCACCGTGGTTATGATACCTGTGATGGTTTGGTCACCGTGGTAATGATAACAGTGATGGTTTGGTCACTGTGGTAATGATAACCTGATGGTTTCGTCACCGTGGTAATGATAACTGTGATGGTCTGGTCACCGTGGTAATGATAACAGTGATGGTTTGGTCACTGTGGTAATGATAACCTGATGGTTTCGTCACCGTGGTAATGATAACTGTGATGGTCTGGTCACCGTGGTAATGATAACAGTGATGGTCTGGTCACCGGGGTAATGATAACAGTGATGGTCTGGTCACCGTGGTTATGATACCTGTGATGGTTTGGTCACCGTGGTAATGATAACAGTGATGGTTTGGTCACTGTGGTAATGATAACCTGATGGTCTGGTCACCGTGGTTATGATACCTGTGATGGTTTGGTCACCGTGGTAATGATAACAGTGATGGTTTGGTCACTGTGGTAATGATAACAGTGATGGTTTGGTCACCGTGGTAATGATAACAGTGATGGTTTGGTCACTGTGGTAATGATAACAGTGATGGTTTGGTCACCGTGGTAATGATAACAGTGATGGTTTGGTCACCGTGGTAATGATAACAGTGATGGTTTGGTCACTGTGGTAATGATAACCTGATGGTTTGGTCACCGTGGTAATGATAACAGTGATGGTCTGTTCACCGTGGTAATGATAACAGTGATGGTCTGGTCACCGTGGTAATGATAACAGTGATGGTTTGGTCACTGTGGTAATGATAATAGTGATGGTTTGGTCACTGTGGTAATGATAATAGTGATGGTTTGGTCACTGTGGTAATGATAACTGTGATGGTTTGGTCACTGTGGTAATGATAACCTGATGGTTTGGTCACTGTGGTAATGATAACAGTGATGGTTTGGTCACTGTGGTAATGATAACTGTGATGGTTTGGTCACTGTGGTAATGATAACCTGATGGTTTGGTCACTGTGGTAATGATAACCTGATGGTTTGGTCACCGTGGTAATGATAACAGTGATGGTTTGGTCACCGTGGTAATGATAACAGTGATGGTTTGGTCACTGTGGTAATGATAACCTGATGGTTTGGTCACCGTGGTAATGATAACAGTGATGGTCTGGTCACCGTGGTAATGATAACAGTGATGGTCTGGTCACCGTGGTAATGATAACAGTGATGGTTTGGTCACTGTGGTAATGATAACTGTGATGGTTTGGTCACTGTGGTAATGATAACTGTGATGGTTTGGTCACTGTGGTAATGATAACCTGATGGTTTGGTCACCGTGGTAATGATAACAGTGATGGTTTGGTCACCGTGGTAATGATAACTGTGATGGTCTGGTCACCGTGGTTATGATAACTGTGATGGTTTGGTCACCGTGGTAATGATAACCTGATGGTTTGGTCACTGTGGTAATGATAACCTGATGGTTTGGTCACCGTGGTAATGATAACTGTGATGGTCTGGTCACCGTGGTTATGATACCTGTGATTGTTTGGTCACCGTGGTAATGATAACAGTGATGGTTTGGTCACCGTGGTAATGATAACTGTGATGGTTTGGTCACTGTGGTAATGATAACAGTGATGGTTTGGTCACTGTGGTAATGATAACAGTGATGGTTTGGTCACTGTGGTAATGATAACCTGATGGTTTGGTCACCGTGGTAATGATAACAGTGATGGTTTGGTCACCGTGGTAATGATAACTGTGATGGTCTGGTCACCGTGGTTATGATAACTGTGATGGTTTGGTCACCGTGGTAATGATAACCTGATGGTTTGGTCACTGTGGTAATGATAACCTGATGGTTTGGTCACCGTGGTAATGATAACAGTGATGGTTTGGTCACCGTGGTAATGATAACTGTGATGGTCTGGTCACCGTGGTTATGATACCTGTGATTGTTTGGTCACCGTGGTAATGATAACCTGATGGTTTGGTCACTGTGGTTAAACATCTTCCTTCTGCTGCAGCTCGTCTGGGCTCAGCCGAGGACACGGTCAGTGTTTAGCCTACAGAGTTCATTTTAACACTTACCTGCACACACCTGCCCACCTGAGGTTTTTTTACAGCTCACCTGTCTGAGGACCTCTGTGAGGACTGAGCCCAGAGGTCAGGAGGTCAGATGGAGACCAGAGGTGGGAAAGCAGTGGTCCAGGGCCCACATGTGGCCCTTCTGCACCCCCACAGCAGCCTGCAGGTTCAGAGGAAACCAAACTGACCAATCAGAGCCCTGCAGGGCCTGACTCGGGCTGATGACATCATCAGGGAGCATGTGCAGAGCAGCCCAGACGGTGGTGATGATGATGATGATGATGATGATGATGATGATGAAGGCTGCCTCCACAGCGCTCAGGGTTGCGTAACGTGAGCGTGTGTGGGTCTGGTCCACGCCCTCGCTCATCTGTTGGTCATTAGCGTCCGTCAATGACACAGCGGTGGGCGGGGCCAGCAGCATCACCCCACCACATACTCTGCTCATGAAGTATGGAGCTGCAGGGAGGAGGGGGACTTCCCCAGACCTCCTCCCTCTGCAGACCCTTTGTCTCTCTGAGCCGAAGACCAGGTCTGGGACTTCAGACCGCTTTGACCTTGGATGAGGTAAGACAAGGTCAAAGGGCGTCTACCTCGATGTGAACTCAGGTACAGACTGAAGACCGGGCTCAACACCTGAGACTGAAGATCAGGTCTTAGACTTTAGACCAGATCTAAGCCTTAAAGGGACAGTTCAGTGTTTGTGAGGTTAGATAAGTTATAAAACCTTTAACTTTGAGCTCAGCTGATCGACAGGTCAAAAATAATCTGAGATGTTTCATCTTTTAGAAAACAGAACTCATCATTATTTGATTCCTTTGACATTTCAGTGAACAGAGAAAACTTCAAAATAAAAAACAGATATTTTCATGGTGTGGGACTCAAAAGTAAAAAGTTGATTACCTGAAGAGGTGAAATGTACAAAATCAAAGAAAAATGCCAAAATGTTTACAAATAAAAGCCAAAAAAAATAAATTAGATAATACGGAGTTTGGTAAACACACCAAATCTTTTTAAATAACTGCACTACCTCATTAAAGTTAAGTATTTAAAACAAAAATGAGGCTGATAATCGGTGGTGCAGTTGGATAGTGCACTTGGTCAGTGATCGGGAGGTTGCAGGTTCGAGCCCAGCTCTGGGCGACACATGGCGATGTGTCCTTGGGCAAGACACTTAACCCCAAGTTGCTCCCACTGCTGCATCAGTGGCGTGTAAATGGGCATGAAAGGGTGTGAATGTGTTAGAGATACTGATGGATAACTAACATAGAAACTCTGAACCATCAGTGAGTGAATGTGAGTGCGAATGGGTGTGAATGGGTATGAATGGGTAGGTGTGACCTGCGGTGTAAAGCAGCTTTGAGTAGTCAAAGACTAGAAAAGTGCTATATAAGCTCAAGTCCATTTACCATTTACCATTTACCATGATAATAAAAAATTTTCCCTTTTTTAAACCTTTAAATCTCACAAAAAGATAATATCAATTCTTCTGGTTTGTTTGCAGTTTTTTCTTTTAGACCAGTTTGACGAATTTAAACGAGTTTTAGACTTTAGACCAGTTTAGTGACTTTTTTTTTTAAATGTATTTTTCTGTGCATTTTGTGCCTTTATTGATAGGAGAGAGACAGTGGATAGGCTTGTGAAAGGGGGAGAGAGAGCAGGGGAAGACACTCTGCAAACTGGTCACAGGCGGGATTCGAACCTGGACCGGCAGAAGCAAGTACATGGGGTGCTAACCACTACGCCAAACCAGCACCCCAGTTTAGGGACTTTAAACGAGTTTTAGACTTTAGACCAGTTTAACAACTTTAAACGAGTTTTAGACTTTAGACCATTTTAACGACTTTAAACGACTTTTAGACTTTAGACCATTTTAACAACTTTAAACGAGTTTTAGACTTTAGACCAGTTTAACGAGTTTTAGACTTTAGACCATTTTAACGACTTTAAACGAGTTTTAGACTTTAGACCAGTTTAGTGAGTTTTAGACTTTAGACCATTTTAACGACTTTAAACGAGTTTTAGACTTTAGACCAGTTTAACGACTTTAAAAAGAGTTTTAGACTTTAGACCATTTTAACGACTTTAAACGAGTTTTAGACTTTAGACCAGTTTAACGACTTTAAAAAGAGTTTTAGACTTTAGACCATTTTAACGACTTTAAACGAGTTTTAGACTTTAAACCAGTTTAACGACTTTAAACGAGTTTTAGACTTTAAACCAGTTTAACGACTTTAAACGAGTTTTAGACTTTAGACCATTTTAACGCCTTTAAAAAGAGTTTTAGACTTTAGACCAGGTTAACGACTTTAAACGAGTTTTAGACTTTAGACCAGTTTAACGACTTTAAACGAGTTTTAGACTTTAGACCAGTTTAACGACTTTAAACGAGTTTTAAACTGTAGACCAGTTTAAGGACTTTAAAGAGTTCCACCCTTCAAACCCTCCACCTGCACCACCTGCTGCTCAGGGCAGGACAGTAAAAAAGTAGATTTACTCTGAGTACTGTACTTTCTATTTGTACTTTACTTTAGTATTGTTTTCTTAAACTTATGCCTTTTACTCCAGCACAGTTTAAAGACAAATATTGTCCTTTTAACTGCTCCTCATTTCTGTAAAGGTCTCCTGACTCTTCAGCTTAGCTTTCATCAGCAGGTCAAATGTGTTTTTTTTAAATCTACGTGTTATTTGTTCAGGTGGGGGTGCCGTACCTGTTTGTACATGAGCTACTCAGACCTACAGGTAAGTATTGAGCGAGCATTGCTCAGATAATTTACTTCAGCTGGTTGCTTCAGTCTTTAAGTTTAGTAAACTTATGACAAAAAGAAAATGACCCACGGACATTAAAATAAAACTGGACTTTTAATATTTAACTGTTTTCAAAAGCAGGAATCCAGTACTTTAACTTTAACTTCACTTTTACTGCAGTGATATCTGACCAGGAGTTTCTGCTTTCTTTAAAGTAATAGAGTACTCTGTGGTCCACCGTGCAGCCCAGAAAGAATCTGATCAGACTGAATCTGTCACAGCGGCAGAGGAGGGGCCGATCTGTTTTAGAGATCAGAACACTCAGCAGTTAGTCATGATCCAGTCATCAGGGGAGACCGGGCCAGAACCACACCCAGAGAGGAGGGAGGGAGCAAGGAGGGAGGGAGCAAGGAGGGAGGGAAGTGTATTAAGTTTATTTCAAACCTCTAACAAAAGGCAAAATAAACATACAGACCAAAAAAACCCAAAATAATCAGAACTTTGATAAATGTTACACGTCTGAAAAGGAAAAGTCAAAAACTTATTTAATCCAACATCTCTCCATCAACTAATAAAATATAATATTTAGCTTCCCAGGAAGGAGAGGTAGATCTGTAGGAGCCAAGGATGGAAGGAAGTGAGGAAGGAGAGATAGATCTGTAGGAGTCAAGGATGGAAGGAAGTGAGGAAGGAGAGATAGATCTGTAGGAGCCAAGGATGGAAGGAAGTGAGGAAGGAGAGATAGATCTGTAGGAGTCAAGGATGGAAGGAAGTGAGGAAGGAGAGGTAGATCTGTAGGAGCCAAGGATGGAAGGAAGCGAGGAAGGAGAGGTAGATCTGTAGGAGCCAAGGATGGAAGGAAGCGAGGAAGGAGAGATAGATCTGTAGGAGCCAAGGATGGAAGGAAGCGAGGAAGGAGAGGTAGATCTGAAGGAGCCAAGGATGGAAGGAAGTGAGGAAGGAGAGGTAGATCTGTAGGAGCCAAGGATGGAAGGAAGTGAGGAAGGAGAGATAGATCTGTAGAAGTCAAGGATGGAAGGAAGTGAGGAAGGAGAGGTAGATCTGTAGGATCCAAGGATGGAAGGAAGTGAGGAAGGAGAGGTAGATCTGTAGGAGTCAAGGATGGAAGGAAGTGAGGAAGGAGAGATAGATCTGTAGGAGTCAAGGATGGAAGGAAGTGAGGAAGGAGAGGTAGATCTGTAGGAGCCAAGGATGGAAGGAAGTGAGGAAGGAGAGATAGATCTGTAGGAGCCAAGGATGGAAGGAAGTGAGGAAGGAGAGATAGATCTGTAGGAGCCAAGGATGGAAGGAAGTGGGGAAGGAGAGGTAGATCTGTAGGAGCCAAGGATGGAAGGAAGTGAGGAAGGAGAGATAGATCTGTAGAAGTCAAGGATGGAAGGAAGTGAGGAAGGAGAGATAGATCTGTAGGAGCCAAGGATGGAGGGAAGTGAGGAAGGAGAGGTAGATCTGTAGGAGTCAAGGATGGAAGGAAGTGAGGAAGGAGAGGTAGATCTGTAGGAGCCAAGGACGGAGGGAATTGAGGAAGGAGAGATAGATCTGTAGGAGCCAAGGATGGAAGGAAGGTAGGAGCTGACTGAAGTAAAAGGAAGTGAGAAAAAGGAAAGAAGGGACAAGGACAGGAGGGAGGGAAGGAAAGAAGGAAGAAAGGAATTGATCTATAGGAGCAGAGATAAGAAAGGAGGAAAAGGGAAAGGAAAGGAAAGACAAAGAGGGAAACAAAGGAGCAAAAAAGGAAGCTAAGGAAGGAGGAGAGGAACTGTTGAAGGTAGAAAGGAAGGAAAAAAGGAGACAAGGAAAGAAGAAAAGTGTGGAGATCATTAAGAATGAAGGAAGGACGAAGAAAAGGAAGGTGTGGAGAAACAGATCAGAGGGAGCTGTGGAGGAAAGGAAAAAGGAGAGTGAACAAAGGAGGTGAAGAGTGGAAGGACTTTACAGCGTGGAGGAAGTGGGTCAGGGGGGAAGGAGACAACGAGGGAGTGAGGAAGCAAGGAGACAGAGGGAGGAGGAGTGAAGAAAAGGGGTCAAACTGCAAAGAGGACCCCACCCTGAAAGAGAGAGAGGGGGGTGGATGGGCGAGCGAGGAGGCCAGTCTGAGCAGATCTGAGATCAGTTTGAACAAAATGAAGATGTTTGGTTTTTCTGATTTTAGTTTTTAAAGTTCTTATAGAAGTCAAACCTCTTCAGACTCTAAGATAAACCTACAGGTAGACTCTGTCTCTTCAGTCATTATCATGTTTGAGATTCTGCTTTCAGAGGAGGGCCTCATGTGGCCCCGGGCCTCATGTTGACCATCCCTGATGTAAATGACAGGCTCAGCTAACAGGTGACCTACCGCTGTGGCCACAGCGCCCCCCTCTGGCTGTGTGACTGACTGCAGCAGTGGAGCTCTGATGGAGAGGGTTGTTCTCCTCACATAGGGCTGGACGATATGACCTAAAAATAAAATCAGATTTATTCACCACAAAACTCGATTTATGATTTTAATCCATTTTTTTCCTCTCCAAACAAAAAAACTCCAACTGACCCAAACTGACATCACAGGCAGGTCTGCCTACATAAAAACAGCTTAACATGTTTCTCTCTGATCAATATTTAATCTGATTTAAAAATAAATACAAGCCTATAAAAGTGTAAAAGCTGACAGGACCACCATCATGAACTCTGTAACGTTTCAGTGTTTATGTTTTTTCAAACTTTGAAACTTCTCACAGTTTAAGTGAAAAAAAATCTGATTTTTAATTTTTAATAATCTGCAGAAAATAATTTGAATTAATTGATTTAATGGATACATGACCCAGCCCTACTGTCAGCCTTAAGTCTTATCAGCTGATTCAGACTCCAGAGTTTATCAGACCACCCCCCCAGAGAGGCTTTAATAAAGACCACCGCCCCCCCAGAGAGGCTTTAATAAAGACCACCGCCCCCCCAGAGAGGCTTCAATGAAGACCACCGCCCCCCCAGAGAGGCTTCAATGAAGACCACCGCCCCCCCAGAGAGGCCTTAATGAAGACCACCGCCCCCCCAGAGAGGCCTTAATAAAGACCACCGCCCCCCCAGAGAGGCTTCAATGAAGACCACCGCCCCCCCAGAGAGGCTTCAATGAAGACCACCGCCCCAGAGAGGCTTCAATGAAGACCACCGCCCCCCCAGAGAGGCCTTAATGAAGACCACTGCCCCCCCAGAGAGGCTTTAATAAAGACCACCGCCCCCCCACAGGGTCTCTGCAGGTTCAACAAGCCAAATTTAAGACTTTTTAAGACTATTTTAAGACCATAATGTTTACAATTTAAGACCCATTTCACGTTGATAATGGCAAAGAAGTACAAAAGACTTGAAGGAAAACTGTAGGCCCGGAATTTATTCACAGCTCTTTCACATTGACATACATAACACTTAATCTAAATAAAAACACCAGAAACCTCTCTGTTGTGAACAAAGATTTGTTTGTAAGTCAGAGTAAAAACAAATATTGGTCACTCTACAGCCGACAGCCATTGCTTGTGTGTGCCTGCGTGGGCATGCACACAAGAACTATCAAAGCTCTTGTCAAGATGACCACAAAATGGTAAGGGGAAGATGGTGGATTTTGTGACAGCGCTGTAGTCCTCTCTCCTTGCTGGTACGCTGGAATAGTGTGTGCATGGCTGTAAAAGTTAGTCCAGCTGCCACATGGTGAATCCACTTTTAAAACATCATGCAATATGTGCAGTCCGCAGCTGCCCACGGAAATAAGCTGTGCACTTCCATTCAGTTCTGCATACTCTTGTTGGAAAAGTTCCAAAAATTTGAAATTCACAATGGGCCCATCCTAGAGATGGACACTAGGCTCCTGAAGAGAAGTTGGTCCACACACTCCTGTGATGAAAATAAATAAATACATTTTGAATGAATGTTTATGTCAAACTTAAATTAAAAAACTTACATATATATGCATATACATATATACAAATCCAACAAAATAAAATACAATAGTCAGCAAATGCAAATATTACAGCATTTTTTTCTATCATTAATCTTTGCAAAGATGAAAAAAAAAACAGATACAGTTTGTAAAGAGTGCAAGCAGAAGTAACAAACTTATCTAGTCCCACCCCTTATTCCTTTTAAAAAAAAGTCTTCAAGTAAGTTTACCCTGAAGCCTCTTCAGGTCATAGCCAATAATATATTTAACAACAAAAAGCAACAAGCTCAGACAAATAACAAAACGAGGCCAGTAATGAAGCATCACTGGATACACAGCATGTTGTTACTGATTTTCTTTGTTTTTCCATTATGTATCTGTTTAATATTTCAGTTTTAAAGATGAATTTAAACCTTCCTATTGTTTTACATGATTTCATTTCATCACTGCAGCTGTTTCATAATGAAACTCCTTTAACTGAGACACAGTAAAGTTATATTTGTTCTTACTGTTTGTTTTTTTGAACATAAAAATTCCTCGAAGATGATGTTTGTCATCTCTCATTTGAAAAAATCTTTGGTAACTTCTGATTTTTAACTTTATGCATAGTTTGGCTAGTTTTATTATTAACCAGATCCTTAAATTATAATGTATTAAGTTCAATGAATAGTTGGTTTGTTGATTCTCTGTATGTGGTTTTGTTTGATTATTATTGCTCTTTTCTGTAGTATGAAGATCGGCTCTGTGTTTGTTTTGTATGTGTTCCCCCACACTTTCACACAGTAATTCATGAATGGGAGTATGAAGGAGCAGAACAAAATGTATAATGAAGATTTATTTCGGAAATATTGGACTTTATTTAAAATTGCAACTGACTCTGTTATTTTTCCTTTGATGTAGTTAATGTGTGATTTCCAGTCCAGTTTCTCATCTATTACCACAATAAGAAATTTGATTTCAGACATTCTTTCTATCTCTACATCATTTGTTATGAGCTTTTTGGTTGAGCGACTCAGACGGTTCCCAAATATTATATATTTTTTAAATTTAGTGGTAATTTATTTTAATTAAACCAATTCTTTTTTTTTTTAACTTTTCTACTTACTCCAAAAGTTTTTCCAAATCCAAATCCCCCCCACAAATCTCCAAATTATCTTAAATCCCACCATTACAATGTTATTGTTTTAGTAATTGTCTGAGTCTTTTTCTCTTACTTTTGTCCTGTTAAGAAAACAAAATCATGAAAAAAGCAGTGTTATGTTTCTTACCTTGATATGTTTCAGCAAGTTCTGAGCCGTCGCATTCACCATAAACTCTGAACCCAGCTACCTTGACTGGACCCGCTCGCCTTCCCAGAAACGCTCGTGCAGGTCCAACTGCTGCATCAGCATGAAGCGGCCCTTTAACTCTGCAGATGACGTCTCTCTTCATGTAATCGGCTAATCCACATCGCGCTATGTACGCTGTCTTGTCTTTACCACACCTAAATGTTTTTGCAATCTCTGAATCCGGGAACACACTTTGGAACAGCTCACTAATGTTCTTATTACCAGTATTGAACTGGTGATTAATTACCGTATAATAGTCTGACTGTGTTGTTCTCTGCTGCTATGCTAAGGCCGTCAACACACCGCTGCGCGCGCACATCAATAGTTGGTGGTGTTCGACAAATTCTGACCGGGCAGCACGAGTAGCCTATTAGTTCCGCTTTACAGTTACGTTATTGCATCCTCAAAAAAATCAACATTTCAAAGCGAGACTGAAGTCTATGCATGTTGTAAATAAAAGTAACGTCGGTAGATTTTTTAAGACCTTTCAAAATCATATTTTAGACCTTTGGGGGGATTTTAGGGAAAATTTAGACTTTTTAAGGCCTTAAAAACAAATTGTTGGATTTAAGACTTTTTTAGACTTTTTAAGACCCCGCGGATACCCTGCCCCCAGAGAGGCTTCAATGAAGACCACTGCCCCCCCAGAGAGGCTTCAATGAAGACCACTGCCCCCCCAGAGAGGCTTTAATGAAGACCACCGCCCCCCCAGAGAGGCTTTAATAAAGACCACCGCCCCCCCAGAGAGGCTTTAATAAAGACCACCGCCCCCCCAGAGAGGCTTTAATAAAGACCACCGCCCCCCCAGAGAGGCTTTAATAAAGACCACCGCCCCCCCAGAGAGGCTTTAATGAAGACCACCGCCCCCCCAGAGAGGCTTTAATAAAGACCACCGCCCCCCCAGAGAGGCTTTAATGAAGACCACCGCCCCCCCAGAGAGGCTTTAATGGAGACCACGGATCACCTTTGGAATAAATAAAAATATATTTCACATTTACGTTCATCAGACAGCCAGCGTCTGCGTGTGCAGTGAACATGGTCTGGTCTTAGTCTCTGGTTTTAGTCTCCGGTCTCTGGTTTTAGTCTCCGGCCTCTGGTCTCTGGTTTCAGTCTCTGGTCTCTGGTCTGGCCCCTGCTCCGGTCCAGGAGGGGGTGCTCATGTGTTGTCGGTGAACACCTGTCCCAGGATGGCGAGCCGAGCGCTGAACGGTTGGACGGGGCAGGACAGCAGCGGGTTGGTCTTCCTCTGGCCTGGTTTCAGAGCGATGCTCTCTGATTGGCCGGGGGGCGTGTCTTTGCTCTGGTCACCCCTGGGCTCTGATTGGCTGCGAGACTTCCCGGTGGGCTGCGATAGGCGGATCAGGATGTCCCGGAGCTCCTGGCGGTCCTGAGCGTGGCGGCTGCAGCAGTAGAGCGCGGCGGGGTCCAGAGGGTGGGCCTCCGTGTTGAAGACGAACCCCCCCGCCCCTAAAACACAGTCCCCGCCCTCGCCGCCCTCCTCCCACGACCCGTCGCCCTCTGCGCCCCCACCATGGAGGAAGTGGGCGGGGTCAAAGAGCAGGTACAGGTACTTGATGGTCTCGGCCAGGAAGAAGGACTCCATCCTGTTGTCCAGCTGGTGGTCCCGCAGGTCTTTGACCTTCAGGAGGAAAAACAAGGTCAGACTGAAGAACACGACCTGCTGTGTCGGGGTCAGAGGTCAACTCACCGTGGCGTAGCCGCAGGCCGTCTTAGCGACCTTCTCGATGGACTCCAGGGCGTCCAGGCCCAGCTGCAGGTAGGTGTGGTCACCTGTGGCTCTGAACAGGTACATGGCGCTCTCGATCAGCTCTGCAGGGAGAGACGGACTTTATTAGCTTAGCTTAGCCCCCCCTACAGGACGGCAGGGGAACTGCAGCCTGAGCTTCAGCCCCCCCTACAGGGCGTCAGGGGAAGTGCAGCCAGCTGGAGCTTCGGCCCCCCCCTACAGGACGTCAGGGGAACTGCAGCCAGCTGGAGCTTCAGCACTGGCTTCAGTTTCCAGTTTATTTCTGTATCCACTGAGTAACGGAACTCCAGGATCCCACTGGACCACGAATCTGATTAAAGGATTTGACCTTCAATAGAGAGGTCACATGTACGCTGCCGTTTGTGAGTAACATAACCGAACACCATGACTGTGTTAGCATGACTGTGTCAGCATGACGGTTAGCATGACTCTGTTAGCATAAACTGTATACTACATACTATAAGTATGATTAGCATGCCAACCGTTCACACTGTAGTATACTACTAAGTTTCCCATGATGCATTTCAAACCTCCAACAACAAAAATCAGAAGCACACCAGGCTATCAAATATCTCTGTTGATTCACCACATTTGAAAGTTCAGAGAGCATTTTAGGAGAGAAAGTCACCACGTAGAATACCAACATGTGGTCATTTGAGCCATAAAACGCACAGATACAAATTTCATTTCTGCATTTCAGACATTCTGTTATGAGATCCATTATGCTATCAAAGAAACTTCAAAACAAGAGCCCAATTTACAAAAGTGTTAAAGAACTAAAAGGAGATAATAAAAGATGCTTTTATTTTGAAAACAGGAAGTTTGGTAGTGTCTGATTTTTAGCTGAATGCCGGTCTCAAGACGGTTTAACATTTATATTAATAATATTATAACCAGTAACTTCACAAATACAATAAAATGTTGACTGCCCACAGAGACTGAAGACACTTGATTAATACGTACCTACATATCACAATGCATTATGGGACATTTGAGTGTGACTAGCATGCCCACCTCACATACTTAATTTTTTTCTGATATAGTATACATCCTGGTATTTCTCACACACTCAGTCTGTTCATACTATCTAATGTGAACGCACTACATACTCATTTAGACGTCACACTCAGTATGAGCAGGACGTTAATGTGACATTTCAGACACAGCCAATCATCGCTGCTCTTTCTGCTCTCTTTGTTTATGCATACGTTACGGGGACGCCCCCTGGTGGCAGTTTCCTCTAACCTCTCCTCAGTGTTTGGTAAAGTCCGACCCTCTGATGCTAACTGACCTCCTGACTGGTCTTACAGTTTACAGATAACGGCTGTATTGGCTGTAAAACTGAACATTTTATGTCGATAGGAGCCTGGATGCATCTTGACTGGGTAATTTTTTTTCTTTTATTCTAAGTTTTTTTTCTGTTGTTTTGACATTTTTGATTTGATATGATTTTTATTTTTCTCAAACAAGCACATGCATAAAAACAAAGAGTAAGTGTAAAGGGGGAAAATGGCTCACTGTGACAAAGTGAACGTTTGAGAAGGAAGCAAAGCTGATCAGTTCAGCCTCCTCTTACACCGTCATATGATTTTAGGATACATGATAATTCATAGTCCATGTGATCTTAGAGGATTAAAACATTCAACTTTTATAAAAAAGAGCCCTGATTATAAAATTGCATTTAAGAGGATAGCATTAGCTGTACAGTTCTTTAGCCGAACAAGAGAGTTTTTTTTATAGTTACTTATAAATAGTTTTAAGTTAAGACACATTTTTAAGTCCTCATAAAAACATGAGCTGCTATAAAACTCATCTTAAAGTGTGTATTTGATCAGGCAGATATCTAAAAGGGAGACTTTTTGTAATTACTTAGAAACTCCTCATTGCTTCTTCAGTATCTTGTGAGAGGGTGAACTCTGTTTATCTTCTTTTCATTCAGGTTTCAGATTTTTTTGTTTGTCTTTCGTGTTTAATGACAGGATGAAATAAAGTCCTAAAGTGGAGCAGGGGCCTCAGGACTGGTGAGTGGGTCAGCAGCTCGTACCTGGTCTCAGCGGGTACCCCTCCCTCTTGTCCACCGTGTAGCCCTGGGGGATGCTGTAGAACTCGGGCAGACCTCCAAACTGTCTCCACACGCTGTAGTAGTTCTGGAAGGTTCTCACCGCCGCGTCCAGGTTCCCCATGAGAGACTGAAGCACACAGAGAAACCGTGGTCAGACTAGCGTTCCTGACTTTGAGCCTCTGAAGGTGATGAAGCAGAGTGTGGACCTGCAGGCCGGGCCAGAAGGCCTCCAGGGACTGGAACACGGGCATGGACACGCTGCCTTTGTGCATCTGCACCCACAGGTACCAGTCGTCAAAGCGGGTGTAGTTCTGGATGGCCCGGTCGTACTCTGCGGAGACAAAACCACACGGTCAGTCTGCAGGTGGGCCAGCAGGGGGCGCCGCGGGCTCCTCGTCCTCACCCTGGAACATCTCCAGCAGCTCCTCGTCCTGCAGCATGATGGCTCCTTTCACCAGGTACTCGAAGTACGAGTCCACCCCCGCCCCAATGCCGGCGTCCTGGGCCACCCACTTCTTCGTCACGATGTCGATGTGGTTCCCCACCTGCACAGGTGTCAGAGACACAGTTAGGGGGGAGGGGCCAAGAAGAAGAAGACCGCATTCATCCACAGAGCGAGCAAAAACCACTATAATCTCTCTTTTCTCCAAACATCCACTTCTCTGCTTAACTCAGTCATTCTTTTCCTGTAGATCATATAATGTTTGTATATGAATATATATATTTTTAAGCTTATTTATTTCCACGCGTCTCTTATGTTATTATTATTCCACTTTTATCCATGGTTTTATTTCTCTAGTCATTACTCGTTTTTTTTTTAGCTTGTTTCTACTCATTTACTTATTACTTTCTTCTACATTATCCTGATTTTATCCATGTTTTTATTCTTATTTATTTAATGTTTATTTAACAGGGATGATACATACAACACTGCCACAGAAAATGGGACGAATGTGAATGTTTGTAAGACGTGTAGCTTCAGCTGATCTGCAGTCTTTGTCCCTGGTCAGGATTTAGAGTACAATAAAAGAATACAGATACAGTTATATAAATACAGTAATACAGTGAATATAGTCAATAATGAATAAAGACACAGTTTTAGTAAATTAGAGGCTAAAACACAAGTTACATTTAACATTAAAGATTATTAAAATAGTTTACTGATAATTAGTTGAGAGAAGTTCATGTTCACATTTCTGCTGCTGTTTAACTTTTGCACTGAACTTTTTAAGTTCTGTTTAGGGATGGGAATTGATAAGATTTTATCAGTACTAATGCTGTTAACGATCCTGCTGACCGATCCAATTCTTTACTGATTCCCTTATCGATTCCAGCAGATTTTGCATGTGGGCAAATGTTGGTCTGATTTTCAGTGGTAACAATGTCAAACATACATCACAGCATAGATATCTGCTTCTGCAAGTTTCTGGTGTTTCCACTCACTTAAGGTTGTGCAGTAGGTGTAATCAAAATTGAGCCACAATTCTGACACTTCTGAACCCTGTTAATGAAGGAATTGATAAGGGAATTGATGAGCAAAAAGATTAATGATATGAATTCTTTGATGGAGCTGTTAATGATTCTCAACTGGAATTGGTTTTCGATTCCCATCCCTAGTTCTGTTTGAGATTTAATTTCAGATGGTAAGTCCAGAGGTGTAGAGGGATGACTGCCCAGATGTTGTCCTGCACCTTTGGATTTTACACTTTTGTTTTTAAGTTCCTGTTATTGTCCTACAGCTGTCTGTCTTTGTAAAGTTTGTTATCGTCGTTACTTGTTTTTTAGTTTGTTTCTGATTATTTTATCTGCTTTTTGTAACGAGCTGCACTTTACAGCACGGCCTTCAGGACACTAACGACTCCACAGGTGTGATAAAACCATATCTCACCAGTCCGATGTCCGACCTGGTCCTCCACAGGGCCCTCAGCGCTCGCCGGGCTGCGTCCTCGAACGTCCCGTCCCCCGTCAGTCGACTCAGCGTGGCGAACTCCAGGATGAAGGTTCCCACGCCGGCCGTGCAGGTGACCGGTGTTTCAGTGGGACTGACCCCCTTCAGCAGGTTCACCGTGCCGTAGGGCATCCCCGTGGGCGTCTGGAAGGCTGAGACCATGGACATGAGGACGACTGCACAGGTTAGTTCATTTCTCTGCTAACACTGTCTGCAGGTTTGCTGTGTGCACTCAGCCTGTTCACACTGATGATGATCCTACTGCACATTAGTATTTCTTTGGTGGCTTTAACTGATCTCACAGCAAATGATTTTTTATTACAGTTTTTATTATTATTCGAGCTACACTCCCGACACACTAAGGATACATTAGGGATGTAACGGTTCTGAGTAAAAAGGTAAACCGCAGTAAAATTTCCTACAATTCTACAATTTCATTTAGCAGACACTTTCGTCCAAAGTGACGTACAACACAAGCAAGAATTCGGACTGAGGGGAAAAACCTTAGCAAGCGCGTCGAAGGGCTTTAAGTCAATTGGCCACAGGTGCTGCCGTCTAGTGCCAGAAGAAGTGCCAGGTTTTTTTTTTTCTTTTTTTTTAATATAATGCAGCTTATCATCACAAATAATTCAAGTCACAACGAATAATCCAAGTCAACAACATCGATCAACATTCCAAGCATTCAAAAGTCAGGGCTAAATATTCATTAAGAGCTGGTCTGAGACCTTCTGATTCATTCTACCTCTGAGGACAAAGAGGAGAAGATCAGATTAAGTGCCAAAGTGTCCCCTGAACAGATGAGTCTTCAGACATCTCTTAAAAGTAGAAAGGGACTCTGCGGATCGTGTTAGGTAACTCATTCCATCATTTGGGAACAACAACAATGTCCCACATTAATCATGACCGTGTCCTCTTAAAATGACCGTTAAACGGTGTTTGATCCCCACTCTGTGTCAGTAACTCACGGTGATGCTGCTCTTTGACTGTAAAGTCTGAACTATGTGTGTCTGCTCCTTGGTGAAGCAGCCGTCTCTCACAGTTTGTAATGTTTGTCCTCAGCAGCTGGAGCCTCGCTCAGACTCTTACAGGTTTACACACTCAAACAGACAAAGTCTAAAGTCTGGACAAAGTTTGGATTTTAAAGGATGTGGAGGGGAAACTGACAGATGACAGTCACCCTGTCTAAAACACCAAGCTGTGGAGAAAGATAAAAATGTGTGTGATTAAAACTGCTGTAACTCCTCGAGTAAACGAGCAGAGAGAGAGAGAGAGAGGATTCAGAGAGCCATACCTGAGTGAATTATAGGAGGTTTATCAGGATTTTCTGAGTAAATAATGTATAAAGGTGTAAATAACAGCATTAGTATCAATCTGGAGTGAGTTCATGCCGTTCTCTTGAAGTTTATTCGCCGTATTTCGCCTTTTCCCGTCATAGTTCATGTTTTATGGATTTAATCAATCATAATTTGTAAATATTAAAGAAGGAGATGTGGAGGAGATCTGCCATGGAAAGGGGAGACCAGAGGAGAGTCATGAAGGGGGCTAACTGCTTCAGGGACTATCGTTAGTTAAACAAATAAATAAATAAATAAAAAGTCCTGGACATGGTCTAATATAACGAGCTGTAACATGGACACTAATGCTGCAGGTGAACTAACATGTGTGTTTGTAAAATAGGTTAAGATTATTTTTGGTCGTCTAAAAACTTTGAACATGTTCATTTACAATCGTTTATGAAGAGAATCCTGTTTAAAGTTCAAATCTGTTTTTTCTATTCTTGTAATTACACACTGTTTAAACATTTATAACATAATAATGACAAATACTTTCCAGAATTGTTTAGTTTTATTTCTACAGAAAAAAGTTTAAACAAATGTACTTATAGGACATTTCCTGACACAGTTATTGACAAAAAAAGACAAAAGACTGTTAAAATTATAATATTAAAGGGGTTAAATGATTTCAAGACTTTGTTAAAGTACTTTTTGAACGTTTTGAGCACACTGCAACAATACTGCAATAATAATGATAACTGTGCACAGTGTGCAGGGACAATATTTCAGATCTCATATTGCTTTGAGTTTCTGTGGTTATTGATTCTTAATTTTAATTTGAAAGCTGCTGTTTGTAGCTCATAAGGAAAGATGGAGCTTTATTTCTGCAAATAATGGAAGAAAAAACTTCATTTATTTCTATAAATCAGTATCAGCTACATAAGTTTGAAAATATCTGAAAATGACATCAGCAGAAATCAAACACCTCTAGTTTCTGCATTAACAAACAGTAAGGTTGAGACGTGCCTGGGTCATGTCTGGATATTTGAGATCTTGAGGCCATGCAGACAGTTAATCATTAATGGGATTCGTTTGTCTGATGCTAAGGCTAATTTAAAGGCTAACACCACCCCTAACACTGCAGGCTGCAGGACTGAGGCTCAGCTTAAAACAAAAGCATTTAATTCAAGTTTAGAGCCCATTATCAGTCTGAAGCAGCTTCTTAAACTGTGGGAGGTCAGAAATATCAGAGATTATAAACTATGATCCTCATCACTCTGTGGGCCGAGAGGAAGAACCAGAGCCCTGAGCTCCACTCTCTCATCACCATCATCCTCTGAAGGGTGCGTTTGATTTGCTCACCTGGCAGAAGCTTCCGGGCGGCGTCCTCGGCCATCCTCAGCAGCGGTCCTGAGCACGGCCACCCGGGCTCCAGCTCCATCCCGGCCCGCCCCGCCAGCAGGTGAGCTGACAGCAGCCCGCCAACCACTGACCACAAAGACCAAGACGAGGACGTCAAACAGGCAGCAAGGGAAAACCAAACCCCTCCCTCGCCCCAGCCCTAAGCCCCTCCATCGACCCAGCCCTCGGCTCCTCCCTTAGCCCATCCCCCGACTCCTCCCTCAGCCCCTCCCTTGGCTCCACCCTCGGCCCCTACCTCGACCCAGCCCTCAGCCCCTCCCTAAGCCCCTCTCTCGACCCTGCCCTCGGCTCCTCCCTAAGCCATCCCCCGACTCCTCCCTCAGCCCCTCTCTTGGCTCCGCCCTTGGCCCCTCCCTTGACCCAGTCCGTGACTCCTCCCACGGCCCGCCCTTGGCCCCGCCCCCTGCTCACCTCTGATGTTGGTCTCAAACACAGAGGCGTTCACGTCGATGTCGAAGTCCACGGTGTCCTGGAGGAGCGACGCCACCCGCTGGAACTCCGTCCGATTCCCCAAAACCTCCAGAAAGATTCAGAGTCACAATCAGTCAAAGCACAGTAACAGGTTACATGTTCTTCATCATCATGTTCTACATCATGTTCTTCATCATCATGTTCTCATCACATTCTTCTTTATGTTCTTTATCTTCTCCATAATGTTGTTCATCATGTTCTTCATCATGTTCTTCATCATCATGTTCTTCATCATCATGTTCTTCTTCATGTTCTTCATCATGTTCTTCATCATCATGTTCTTATCACATTCTTCTTTATGTTCTTTATCTTCTCCATAATGTTGTTCATCATGTTCTTCATCATCACGTTCTTCATCATCATGTTCTTCTTCATGTTCTTCATCATGTTCTTCTCGATCATGTTCATGTTCTTCATCATGTTCTTCATCAACATGTTCATCATGTTCTTCATCATGTTCCTCATCATCATGTTCATCATGTTCTTCATCATGTTCTTCATCATCATGTTCTTCATCAGCATGTTCATCATGTTTTCATCATGTTCTTCATCATGTTCTTCTCGATCATGTTCATCATGTTCTTCCTCATGTTTTCAATTCTGTTCATCATGTTCTTCATCATGTTCTTCATCATGTTCTTCATCAACATGTTCATCATGTTCTTCATCATGTTCCTCATCATCATGTTCTTCATCATGTTCTTTGCCATGTATTCATCATGTTCTTCATCATGTTCTTCACCATCATATAACATGTTTATCATGTTCTTCTTCATGTTCTTCATCATGTTCTTCACCATCATGTTCTTCATCATGTATCCATCATCATGTTCTTCATCATGTTCTATATCAACATGTTCTTCATCATAATGTTCTGATTCAGCTCTACACTCACACGGCCAGCTGAACCCTGACTGATCCTGGACTCTGTGAATGCTAACAGCAGGAGCTTCAGATTTAGCCTGAAGGTTAGCTGAGCGTTATCAGCCAGGCTAGCTCATTATGTCGCGGTTACAGATAACAAAAAGACGACAGCGTGAAGGCGGAGCTTACCAGCAGAGTGTCGAGGGCGTCGATGAGAGTGAGCGAGAAACTGTGAAGGCAAACACAGAAGATTATTCCAGAACAGTCAGAGTGTTAGCATGTTAGCACCTCAGCTTCAGTCAACACAGCCCTGAGGCATGATGGGAGTTAGCATGTTAGCACTTCAGCTTCAGTCAACACAGTCCTGAAGCATGATGGGAGTTAGCATGTTAGCACCTCAGTCAACACAGCCCTGAGGCATGATGGGAGTTAGCATGTTAGCACCTCAGTCAACACAGCCCTGAGGCATGATGGGAGTTAGCATGTTAGCACCTCAGCTTCAGTCAACACAGCCCTGAGGCATGATGGGAGTTAGCATGTTAGCACTACCATTAAAAAATCATAGGCGTTTGTATAAAGACCATCATGACCGGCCAGGTGGATAAAGGTCCCTCACCTGCCCCAGGTGTCCTGCCCGTCGCAGGTGAGCGGCCGGAGCTCGTCGTAGGGAAACGCGTTGTCAAGGTAACTGTTGTAGGCGTGGTAGAACATGGACTTTATCCTCTGTCTGCGGGAGAAGGAGGTAAAGTGAGGAGCGCTCCAGAACATCTATCTATCTATATCTATATCTATCTATCTTTATAAATATAGATATACATATATGAGTGGGCTAAAATACCTAGGGCTGGGCGATATAGCCTAGAAATAAAATCCCAGATTTTTTCCACAACACTCAATTTTAATCTATTTTTCCCTCCCTAAAAGAAACAAAACTCCCAGAGACATAAAAATGAAACAAATCAAGTTTTTCCTTTATGTTGTCTAAATGTTTCCCTCTTAAAGTCAAAGTCTGGGTCATAAAAGGTTGATTATGTAGTATAAATGTAGGCAGGTTTGTCTACATAAACACTAAAGGCTGAGGTATTTTTACAGTATTAGTATGAAACTCTCTGATCAATATTTAATCTACTTAAATAACAAATACAAGCCTATAAAAGTGCTTGTGCAAACACTACAAGGCCGACCATCAGGAAAATTGTAATTTTTTTTCAAAAATTGCAGCTATCTATAATTGGACTAAGGCAAGAAAAAAAATCTCGATTTTTAATTTTTTAAAATCTTTAAAAAATTCATATTAATCGATTTAATCGATTTTTTGCCCAGCTCTAAAAATACCTGTGGACAGGTGCAGAAATCTCACCGACAGTTACAGCTGTAATAACTGTGACTAACATGGCTGTAGTTTGGTAGGTCAGCTGTAGGTCAGGCTGTAGGTCAGCTGTAGTTTGGTAGGTCAGCTGTAGGTCAGGCTGTAGTTTGGTAGGTCAGGCTGTAGGTCAGGCTGTAGTTTGGTAGGTCAGGCTGTAGGTTAGCTGTAGTTTGGTAGGTCAGGCTGTAGGTCAGCTGTAGTTTGGTAGGTCAGGCTGTAGGTCAGCTGTAGTTTGGTAGGTCAGGCTGCAGTTTGATAGGTCAGGCTGTAGGTCAGCTGTGGTTTGATAGGTCAGGCTGTAGGTCAGCTGTAGTTTGGTAGGTCAGGCTGTAGGTCAGGCTGTAGTTTGGTAGATCAGGCTGTAGGTCAGGCTGTAGTTTGGTAGGTCAGGCTGTAGGTTAGCTGTAGTTTGGTAGGTCAGGCTGTAGGTCAGCTGTAGTTTGGTAGGTCAGGCTGTAGGTCAGCTGTAGTTTGGTAGGTCAGGCTGCAGTTTGATAGGTCAGGCTGTAGGTCAGCTGTGGTTTGATAGGTCAGGCTGTAGGTCAGCTGTAGTTTGGTAGGTCAGGCTGTAGGTCAGCTGTAGTTTGGTAGGTCAGGCTGTAGGTTAGCTGTAGTTTGGTAGGTCAGGCTGTAGGTCAGCTGTAGTTTGGTAGGTCAGGCTGTAGGTTAGCTGTAGTTTGGTAGGTCAGGCTGTAGGTCAGCTGTAGTTTGGTAGGTCAGTTGTAGGTCAGGCTGTAGGTCAGCTGTAGTTTGGTAGGTCAGGCTGTAGGTCAGCTGTAGTTTGGTAGGTCAGCTGTAGTTTGGTAAGTCAGGCTGTAGGTCAGCTGTAGTTTGGTAGGTGAGTTGTAGTTTGGTAGGTCAGGCTGTAAGTCAGCTGTAGTTTGGTAGGTCAGCTTAGTTGGGTAGGTCAGCTGTAGTTTGGTATGTCAGGCTGTAGTTTGGTAGGTCAGGCTGTAGGTCAGCTGTAGTTTGGTAGGTCAGGCTGTAGGTCAGCTGTAGTTTAGTAGGTGAGTTGTAGTTTGGTAGGTCAGGCTGTAGGTCAGCTGTAGTTTGGTAGGTCAGGCTGTAGGTAAGGCTGTAGGTCAGGCTGTAGTTTAGTAGGTCTGGCTGTAGGTCAGCTGTAGTTGGGTAGGTCAGCTACAGTTTGGTAGGTCAGCTGTAGTCTGGTAGGTCAGGCTGTAGTTTGGTAGGTCAGCTGTAGTTTGATAGGTTAGGCTGTAGGTAAGGCTGTAGGTCAGGCTGTAGTTTAGTAGGTCTGGCTGTAGGTCAGCTGTAGTTGGGTAGGTCAGCTGCAGTTTGGTAGGTCGGCTGTAGTCTGGTAGGTCAGGCTGTAGTTTGGTAGGTCAGCTGTAGTTTGGTAGGTCAGGCTGTAGGTAAGGCTGTAGGTCAGGCTGTAGTTTGGTAGGTCGGCTGTAGTTCGGTAGGTCAGGCTGTAGGTCAGCTGTGGTTTGGTAGGTCAGGCTGTAGTTTGGTAGGTCAGGCTGTAGGTCAGCTGTAGTTAGTTGGGTCAGCTGTAGGTCAGCTGTAGTTTGGTAGGTCAGCTGTAGTTTGGTAGGTCAGGCTGTAGGTCAGCTGTAGTTAGTTAGGTCAGCTGTAGGTCAGCTGTAGTTTGGTAGGTCAACTGTAGTTTGGTAGGTCGGGCTGTAGGTCAGGCTGTAGTTTGGTAGGTGAGACTGTAGTTTAGTAGGTCAGGCTGTAGTTTGGTAGGTGAGACAGTAGTTTAGTAGGTGAGACTGTAGTTTAGAGGGTCAGGCTATAGATCAGGCTGTAGTTTGGTAGGTGAGACTGTAGTTTAGTGGGTCAGGCTGTAGTTTGGTAGGTGAGACAGTAGTTTAGTGGGTCAGGCTGTAGTTTGGTAGGTGAGACTATAGTTTAGTGGGTCAGGCTGTAGGTCAGGCTGTAGTTCGGTAGGTGAGACTATAGTTTAGTGGGTCAGGCTGTAGGTCAGGCTGTAGTTTAGTAGGTGAGACTGTAGTTTAGAGGGTCAGGCTGTAGATCAGGCTGCAGTTTGGTAGGTGAGACTGTAGGTTGCCAGGTCAGGTAGTAGTTTAGTAGGTCAGGCTGTAAACCAGGCTGTAGTTTGGTCGGTGAGACTGTAGTTTTGTAGGTCAGGCTGTAGTTTGGTAGGTGAGACTGTACAGTAGTTTAGTAGGTGAGACTAGTTTAGTGGGTCAGGCTGTAGATTAGGCTGTAGTTTGGTAGGTCAGGCTGTAGATCAGACTATAGTTTAGAGGGTCAGGCTGTAGATCAGGCTGTAGTTTGGTAGGTGAGACTGTAGTTTGGTAGGTCAAGCTGTAGATCAGACTGTAGTTTAGTAGTTGAGACTGTAGTTTAGAGGGTCAGGCTGTAGATCAGGCTGTAGTTTGGTAGGTGAGACTGTAGTTTAGTAGGTGAGACTGTAGTTTAGTAGGTGAGACTGTAGTTTAGAGGGTCAGGCTGTAGTTTAGTAGGTGAGACTGTAGTTTAGATGGTGAGACTGTAGTTTAGTAGGTGAGACTGTAGTTTAGTGGGTCAGGCTGTAGTTTGGTAGGTGAGACTGTAGTTTAGTAGGTGAGACTGTAGTTTAGAGGGTCAGGCTGTAGTTTGGTAGGTGAGACTGTAGTTTAGTAGGTGAGACTGTAGTTTAGAGGGTCAGGCTATAGATCAGGCTGTAGTTTGGTAGGTGAGACTGTAGTTTAGTGGGTCAGGCTGTAGTTTGGTAGGTGAGACAGTAGTTTAGTGGGTCAGGCTGTAGTTTGGTAGGTGAGACTATAGTTTAGTGGGTCAGGCTGTAGGTCAGGCTGTAGTTCGGTAGGTGAGACTATAGTTTAGTGGGTCAGGCTGTAGGTCAGGCTGTAGTTTAGTAGGTGAGACTGTAGTTTAGAGGGTCAGGCTGTAGATCAGGCTGCAGTTTGGTAGGTGAGACTGTAGGTTGCCAGGTCAGGTAGTAGTTTAGTAGGTCAGGCTGTAAACCAGGCTGTAGTTTGGTCGGTGAGACTGTAGTTTTGTAGGTCAGGCTGTAGTTTGGTAGGTGAGACTGTACAGTAGTTTAGTAGGTGAGACTAGTTTAGTGGGTCAGGCTGTAGATTAGGCTGTAGTTTGGTAGGTCAGGCTGTAGATCAGACTATAGTTTAGAGGGTCAGGCTGTAGATCAGGCTGTAGTTTAGTAGGTGAGACTGTAGTTTAGTGGGTCAAGCTGTAGATCAGACTGTAGTTTAGTAGTTGAGACTGTAGTTTAGAGGGTCAGGCTGTAGATCAGGCTGTAGTTTGGTAGGTGAGACTGTAGTTTAGTAGGTGAGACTGTAGTTTAGTAGGTGAGACTGTAGTTTAGAGGGTCAGGCTGTAGTTTAGTAGGTGAGACTGTAGTTTAGATGGTGAGACTGTAGTTTAGTAGGTGAGACTGTAGTTTAGTGGGTCAGGCTGTAGTTTGGTAGGTGAGACTGTAGTTTAGTAGGTGAGACTGTAGTTTAGAGGGTCAGGCTGTAGTTTGGTAGGTGAGACTGTAGTTTAGTAGGTGAGACTGTAGTTTAGTGGGTCAGGCTGTAGTTTAGTAGTTGAGACTATAGTTTAGAGGGTCAGGCTGTAGATCAGGCTGTAGTTTGGTAGGTGAGACTGTAGTTTGGTAGGTGAGATTGTAGTTTAGTAGGTGAGACTGTAGTTTAGTGGGTCAGGCTGTAGTTTGGTAGGTGAGACTGTAGTTTAGTAGGTGAGACTGTAGTTTAGAGGGTTAGGCTGTAGTTTGGTAGGTGAGACTGTAGTTTAGTAGGTGAGACTGTAGTTTAGTGGGTCAGGCTGTAGGTCAGGCTGTAGTTTGGTAGGTGAGACTGTAGTTTAGTAGGTGAGACTGTAGTTTAGTAGGTGAGACTGTAGTTTAGAGGGTCAGGCTGTAGTTTAGTAGGTGAGACTGTAGTTTAGAAGGTGAGACTGTAGTTTAGTAGGTGAGACTGTAGTTTAGTAGGTGAGACTGTAGTTTAGTAGGTGAGACTGTAGTTTAGAGGGTCAGGCTGTAGTTTGGTAGGTGAGACTGTAGTTTAGTAGGTGAGACTGTAGTTTAGTGGGTCAGGCTGTAGGTCAGGCTGTAGTTTAGTAGTTGAGACTATAGTTTAGAGGGTCAGGCTGTAGATCAGGCTGTAGTTTGGTAGGTGAGACTGTAGTTTGGTAGGTGAGACTGTAGTTTAGTAGGTGAGACTGTAGTTTAGTGGGTCAGGCTGTAGTTTGGTAGGTGAGACTGTAGTTTAGTAGGTGAGACTGTAGTTTAGAGGGTCAGGCTGTAGTTTGGTAGGTGAGACTGTAGTTTAGTAGGTGAGACTGTAGTTTAGTGGGTCAGGCTGTAGGTCAGGCTGTAGTTTGGTAGGTGAGACTGTAGTTTAGTAGGTGAGACTGTAGTTTAGTGGCTCAGGCTGTAGGTCAGGCTGTAGTTTGGTAGGTGAGACTGTAGTTTAGTAGGTGAGACTGTAGTTTGGTAGGTGAGACTGTAGTTTAGAGGGTCAGGCTGTAGTTTAGTAGGTGAGACTGTAGTTTAGAAGGTGAGACTGTATTTTAGTGGGTCAGGCTGTGAGTGAGACTGTAGTTTAGAAGGTGAGACTGTAGTTTAGTGGGTCAGGCTGTAGGTCAGGCTGTAGTTTAGTAGGTGAGACTGTAGTTTAGTGGGTCAGGCTGTAGGTCAGGCTGTAGTTTGGTAGGTGAGACTGTAGTTTAGTAGGTGAGACTGTAGTTTAGAAGGTGAGACTGTAGTTTAGAGGGTCAGGCTGTAGTTTGGTAGGTGAGACTGTAGTTTAGAAGGTGAGGCTGTAGTTTAGAGGGCCAGGCTGTAGGTTAGGCTGTAGTTTGTGATTCTCTTACCTGACAGCAGCCATCTCCTCCTCTGTGAACTGGCGCGCCGGCGCGTGCTTCATCACGGACACGAGCACAACGAGCGGCAAAACGGGTAAAATGGCGGAGGCACGCATCGGCGGAGCGGCGGGGGAAACACGTCCGTGAACAGAGACTCAGACTGAACTACAAAACCCCGAGAACACCTGAGGGAACCCGGGGAGAACAGCAGCTCAGGTGAGTTTGTTGTGGAGCTGTCAGGAAGTGGAAGTTGTGCGCATGCGTGGTCCGGTGAGCTGACGAGGATGCTGAACGAGGCTGCATTCAGGAACACCGAGATGCGTTCAAGAACACCGAGATGCGTTCAAGAACACCGAGATGCAAACTGTCTGTGTAAACTGACTGAGAGAAGTTTAAGGGAGGGAAAACACAGGTCTGCGGTCATGTTACGAGCTGACGAAGTTTTAAATAGTCGAAAGACTAAATAGTGTATATTATGAGCCAAACAGCCGTAGTGAGAGGGAAACACAGTCAGAGGAAAGACCGTCAGACTGAGGTGGAGCTGATCAGACCGATGCTATCCAGGTCTTATAATACATCCATGGGCCCAACACACGACCACCAACTTCATCTCTGTTAACGGAGTGGTTAGTAACTGTATTAACTACTCCTTAAACAGAGTAGTTTTACTTTATTTCAACAAAATACAGTCCCTCCTCCCAGAGGTGTAGCCAGGTTTATATAGTAAACTGACATATTCTGATGTTTGTCCGCTCAGCGCCTCCATACACAGAAGACCACATTTTTACCTGATTTATAATCCGTCCATTAAAAACAGCTCTCAGACCCACTTATGGGCCTCCACACATGGCCGTAGCTACAGTTGAGGTCACCAAAGGTCATGACCTCGCTATTTTTTCCGAAAAAGAAGCATTGTGAAATGATAATGTAGGGGGGCCGACGGCCGAGGGAGGGTGACGAGTGACTCCTCTTGTCTTCATAGACGATCTTTGATTGACATCCGGGTCGCGCTGCATTGACTGCCAGGATATCTTTGAGATAAAGTTTTTGGAAAGAAAAAAAAAAAAAAAAAGAGTGCCAGTGGCGGGAAGCACGGAGAGCTTTAAAGTACGTGAACAGAAGAAGATATACGGAGGAGCTGCATCAAAAACAGTATTAGCAAGATTGGATGTTCTGCAAGCTAAGGCACATTGTTGTGGGGCCTTTAGTACCTCTCCAATTTCCGCATTACTTATTGAAATGGGAGAAATGCCCCTGTGGTTAAGGCGTTTAAAGGTAGGCTTACAGTACTGGATGAGGATTTGTGGGGGCACGCAAACAGACTTAACTAAGTCCCTTCTGCAAGAGGTGGAGATTGGTAGCAGATATGAGCCTTTTATTGTTAGAGTCAATCAGTGGGCCCAGAAGTTGGGAATGAGGAAAGAGATGATAGCTGAACATGTTAATTGGTCATCAATTCCACCATGGCAAATACCTGAGCTTAACATTGAGCTCTGCTTCCTTGAGAAGGAAGGAAAGAGGGGTGTTAAAATACGTGTGGAGGAATATTTGATGGCAGCAAGTAAGAATAAGATAATAATATTTACGGATGGATCCAGGAATCCAGATAGTAGGAAAGCAGGATTTGGGCTTTTTGCAGAGCAGACTGAGTTGGAGTGTAGCATCAGAGTATCTGATGAAATTTCAGTTTTTACATCAGAGTTGTTGGCAATTTTCTGGGCCTTAAAGTGGGTGGAGAGGGAAAAGCATAAAAAAGTCATCATTTGCTCTGACTCTGCAGCAGCACTGGAGGCCTTAAGGGCAGGAAAAAGCAATGCTCGCCCAGACGTGGTGATGGAAATTTTAAGTATAATACATAGACTTGACACCGAGCATGAAGTCACATTTTGTTGGGTTCCAGGGCATGCTGGGATTGAGGGCAACGAAAAAGCAGATTACCTTGCAAAGGAAAGTTTGAAAAAGGAAATAAGTATTCAAAAGCCCCTGGGGAGAGCAGAGCTAAAAGGACTGATAAAGGAGGGAATATTAAAGGAGTGGCAACAATATTGGGAGAGAGAGGATAGGGGGAGACATTACTTCACAATTCAACCTAGTGTGGCAAATAGGTGCTGTTGTAACATCAAGCCTCGTAGAGATGCAGTTAAGATCAGTAGATTAAGAATTGGACATTGTGGACTAAATCATTATTTGTCCATAATAGGGAAACATGGCACAGGATTATGTCAGTGTGGGCAACCAGAGACAGTAAAACATGTCCTCCTAGAATGCAACAGTTATAGAACAGAAAGACGCCGCCTTTTTCAGAGAATGACAGAGATAGGAGTGGAGGTTTTATCTCTTTTTTCTTTACTCAGCCATAATGAGAACCACCTAATGACAACCAAAGTAGTGCTGCAGTTCCTGCATGAAGCGGGAGTTTATGATAAGATCTAATTAAAAAATAAATGAGCCGGGACCAGTGGAGGGCAGTAATACGCCTTAGCTGCGTCCACACTGCCAGAAATAAAGAAGAAGAAGAAGAAGAAGATATACGGAGGAGGTATAGAAGGTATAACTTATGTCATTTTTGTGTGTAGACAGTTTACCAACTGCCCCTGCTGTGCGGGGACGTCCCGTATTTTGATCTTAATTATTTTTGTCTCGTACGGGACGGCATATAGCTAGCTAACGTGAACATTAGCCGCTGTAAAGTTTATAAGTGTGTGGGCGCTGTTTGCTAAAGGAAGACGGGGAGGAGGGATTCAGTTAAATTAATGGTGCGTTCCAGTTGTAGTCGGAGGTCGGAATTTCCCACTTCCGGTTAGGAAATTTCATCTGGAACGCCCCCCGAGGTCGGAATATCCTAGGAACTCAGTGAAACCTCTCCACCTCCGAGTTGACAATCAAAGATGGATGCCCCCAGTGTGAACAGTTATTTAGCTCCTCTAATAATCCATTTATTGTCACTTCTGACTGGGGTGTGTCGCTCTAGATCAGCTGTATACATAGTATTGTTAGACTTATATTTACAAAAATGCTGCCATAGTGATAATCACATTCTTCATGTGATATTTGTGAACAACAACACAGGGCGTGCTAACAACAGCTAACAATAGCCTGGTAGATCGGCATGTTTTTTTCTGACTTAAACTGGAACGCCGACCAGTCGGAGATGATGTCACTCCCATTTCCCTAAATGGAACGCAGCATAAGTGCTTTTTTCTCTTGTTGCTGTAGCAGAGGCCGGTGTTCACTCAACAATTGACCATGTATTTGCTCTCTTTACTGACGCAGAGAAAGCCATGAAAAGACTAAAGCAGACAAAACTCTGCTTTGGTAAAAGCAGGATCGCCAGAGAAAAAGACATCGAGGTGATGATGATGGCGGTACAATGCCCGATAAACACTTATAGGCCCTACAACATATTTTGCTTGTGGTTATACTGTGCAGTTGTGTGTACATCTACATATATACATATATATATATATATATATATATATATATATATATATATATATATATATATATATATATACAACCCCTAGCAAAAATGATGGAATCACCACTTTTGGCAGATGTTCATTTAAGTAGATTAAATATTGATCATTCATGTTGAATTTTATAGAAAATAGGCAGATCACAGACATGACACAAAACTAAAGTCATTGCAAATGGCAATTAGGAGTGTGTATTGGCAAGAGCCTCACGATTCGATACGTATCACAATACTTTGGTGTGGTGGCCTGGAGGGGCAAAACAAGAGTACAAGATCCAAAACACTTTTACAAAGCTTGAGACAAATCGACATTTCAGAAAACAAATTTACAAGACACAAAACACTTTTACAAATGGTAAAACAAATTTACAATTCAGAAAACACATTAACAAGACACAAAACACAAATATCTAGCAACCGGAAAGGGAATGTACCAACTCTGGCATTGAACCAGAAGTGCTAGCAGAGAGCAGACAATACTAGCTGAGTTAAGTGCATGGTATGAAAGAACAAGAGAAGAAGAAGCTCATGGTAAGCAAAGATGGACCACCGCCAAGTGCCGTTTTGCCAGTTTTGTGGAAAACATATGAGCCCCTTACAGTGGTTTGTATGCCATGTGGTCGGTCTTAAGAGTTTGCTCACCATTAACTTCTTCTCTTGTTCTTTCACAACTTGGCTCGTATTGGCGGCTCTCTGTAAGCACTTCTGGTTCAATGCCGGAGTTGGTACATTCCTTCTCTGTTTGCTAGAAATTTGTAAAAGTGTTTTGTGTCTTGTTAATTTGTTTTCTGAAATGTAAATGTGTTTTTCTATTCGTGAAAGTGTTTTGTGTTTTGTTAATTTGTTTTCTGAAATGTACATATGTTTTGTGTCTTGTAAATGTGTTTCCTAAATGTAAATTTGTCTCAAGCTTTGTAAAAGTGTTTTGGATCTTGTATTCTTGGTTTGCCTCTCCAGGCCACCTAATTTTGGTCACGATACAAAAATATCACGATATATCACAATTTCACAATATTGTGATATACTGCGATATTCTACAGTGAACTAGGAAGAACCGAGAGACAGTGAATATAAAACTTTTTCATTTTATTGTTATTGAAATATGTCAAATGTAGCGTTACATACATACACTTAACACAGAGTGCATCAAGTCAATTAAACTAACGTTGCAAAGAAATTGTTCTTGTTTTCCCTTTAGCAAACTGTTGAAATCATCCTAACCTGTAGTGCAGCTCAAACTGTAATTAAACACATGAGGAACAAAGAGCTTTGAGTTACTGACAGAACAATAATAAGTTAAAAAAGTCACATATTTCTCTTTTCACTGTCTGAACTGAATAGTGCATGAAAAAGAAAACTGCATACATATTTATAAGTTGTATTTTATTTCCAACCCTGACAAAATATGAGTTTTTATTTTTACAAAAATATCGATACTAAGGTTTGAAATATCTATATTATATCGGGAGTCAAAATATCACGATATATTGCGATAGCGATATTTTTCCACACCTCTAATGGCAATGTGTCGCTTTAAGAAACACTAAAAGAAACCGAGAAAAAAGATGTGGTAGTCAGTAATAATGACTTTTTTAGACCAAGCAGAGAGAAAAAATATGGAATCACTCAATTCTGAGGAAAAAATGATGGACTCACCCTGTCAGTGTCCTTTCCACCTGCATCATATCAGATCTGCTCATTAATCTGCAGTTATAAAGGAGTGGTCACACCTTGGAGCTGTGGCACCAAGTGGACTGACATGAATCATGGCTCCAAGACGACAGATGTCAATGAAACAAAGGAGAGAGTTATCAAACTCCTTAAAGAGGATAAACCATCAAAGATGTTGGTTGTTCACAGTCAGCTGTGTCTAAAATCTGGACAAGGTACAAACTACATGGGAAGGTTGTTAAAGGAAAGCGTCCTGGTAGACCAAGGAAGACATCAGAGCGTCAGGACAGAAAACTGAAGGCCATATGTCTGAAAACAGAACACACAGCAAAACAACTGGAGTCCACGTCTGAGACCCAACTGTGAGAAATCACCTCAAGGAAATGGGATTAACATCCAGAGCTAAAGGAAAACCGTCATTAACACCTAAACAGAAAAAAACAAGGTTACAATGGGCTAAGGAAAAGCAAACTTGGACTGTGGATGACTGGATGAAAGTCATATTCAGGGATGAATCACCAATCCTCATCGGGCAAGGTGATGATGCTGGAGCTTTAGTTTGGTGCTGTTCAATGAGATTTACAGAGACAACTGAAGAAAACAGGCACATGTCCACAGGCAGTGATGATCTGGGGCTGCTTGACAGCCAAAGGCATTGGGGAGATGGCCGTCATTAAAGTTTACATGGACATTTTGGACACTTTTCTCATCCCATCAATTGAAAGGATGTTTGGGGAGGATGATATCATTTTTCAAGATGATAATGCATCTTGCCATAGACCGAAAACTGTGAAAACATTCCTTGAAGAAAGACACTTAAGGTCAATGTCATGGCCTGCAGATAGTCCAGATCTCAATCTGATTGAAAATCTGTGGTGGAAGTTGAAGAAAATGGTGCATGACCTGGCTCCAACCTGCAAAGTTGATCTGACAACTGTAATCAAAGAAAGTTGGAGCAGATTGATGAAGAGTACTGTCCATGCCTCAGAGACTGAAGCTGTTAGAAGAGTCAGAGGTGGTGCAACAAAGTACTCGTGATGTGTTGAAGTGTTTTTCTGTTTGTTTGTTTTTCATGGTTCCATCATTGTTTCCTCAGAATTGAGTGATTCCATATTTTTTCTCTCTGCTTGGTCTAAAGTAATTGTTACTGACTACCACATTTTTTTCTTGATTTCTTTTAGTGTTTCTTAAAGCGACACGTTGTCATTTGAAATGACTTTAGTTCTGTGTCCTGTCTGTGATCTGCCTTTTGTCTACAAAATTCAACAACTGAATGAACATCCTCCAAAAGTGGTGATTCCATCAGTTTTGCCAGGCGTTTTATATATATATATATGTATATGTATATATATATATATATATATATATATATATATATATATATATATATACATATATATATATATATATATATATATATGTGTGTGTATATATATATATATATATATGTATATATATATATATATATATACACATATATATATATATACTGTAAGAATCCTTTTGTTTTTTATTTTGATTTAATTTTTTGTTTAGTTGTTTCTTTATTTACTTTACTACCACCACTTGGGGGCGCAGTGTTCCTGATTGTAGGACAGGTCAGAGGTCATTGAATCAGAGAATGAATGGATCAGGTGTTGCTTGAGTGGAGGTGGGAGACAAACAGTTTTTAGACCGTAGATGTAAAAGAAATCAGTTTTTGTTTTGGCATTGAGGCTGGATTAATAGGACAGAGTGGAAGTTTTGCCCGCTTTGATTTTGTTTGTTGAGATTACTTTACGTTTGTAACAAGAGAAAATAAATTTACGTTGTTTGGAATGCACCGGGAAGTTTTTCATTCACGTGTCAAATATTGCCATCAAGCAACCCAGTGACTTTATTTTTGTTTTTTAACGTGTTATTTGTAATGGAGAAAAGTCACTACATACATACATACATATATATATATATATATATATATATATATATATATATATATATATATATATATATATATATATATATATATATATATATATATATATATATATGGACATGGACGTAATTTTAGGGGGGGGACATGTCCCCCCCACTTTTTCAAAAGCCCGTTTCAGTCCCCTGCAGGTTTAACCGTCTGAAAACAGTGTGATGTTACGCTATAGCCTGATACATGTCTAGCACTAGGACCCAACGGTCGCTCAAGCCGAAGACTTCCCTCAGTCTGGACCGCCCACAAGCTCTGTGATTGGCTCTGGTGCTCCCTGTGTGATTATCCCTGCTGTCAGTCACTCCATCACCAGCCGGCTGATGTTTGCTAAGCAGAGTCTGTGCACAGCGCCGCTCACAAAGTTTTTATGAGGGTGACGTTCATTTCTGTATCGTTCACGTCATGTTGTGATATGTCAGAGGTTTCATTTAGCCTACACTGACGTTTGAATCCGCGTGGCTTTTTGTTTGGTCATAAGCGCTGCCAAGATGTTGAAAAAAAAAAATAAAGTCCACAAAAGAAACTTCATTAGAAGTCAGAGTGTAAGCATCAGCCCAGCCTGCAACACCTTCACTGGCTCCCAGTCCACTTCAAAATCCTCCTCAAATACAACTTCTAAAAAAATCTTGTAACCTTTCTTCTCCTCCTTTTTTCTTCCTCTCCTCCTCCTCTCTCCCCCTCCTTCTTCTCCAGTTTGTTTCATCTCCTCCTTTCTTCCTACTCTTCACCTATTTCTCCCACTCCTCCTTCCTTCTTCTCCACCTCCTCCCTATTATTGTTCTCCTTCTCCTTTCCTCTCCTTCTTTCCTCTAATTCAGATTTTATTATTACTATTAACCTGTACAGCTGTAGAGCCTCTACAATGCAATTTTTTGTTTTTTAAAAAGCTTTAATTTAATGCCAAAGTGATACACTTTTGATTAAGTTATTTTCATAAAGTATTTCTATTTAAAAAAAGCAGCAACAGTAAAAAAAAAATCAAATATAATTTTATTAGAGCTGTAAGACGATTAAAAAAATAACGTAATTACCGGATTTATAATTAATTAATCTAATTAATCACATTTTAATCTCAGATCTGTTTAAAGTCCCCAAATAAAGAATTTGAATTCTAGGATATTATAAAATTGTAGTGCAGGACTAATCAAATGAATACACTAAGAAGTGAAGATTTGTAAATCCACATTTTTATTGGTGACTAAATAAAACCAAAGTCAGGACAACTTGTCCAGAAAATTCTAAACTCAATCAGGCAACTCAAATTACACTTTAAGTGTGTTTCATAAATCAAATTCAAAATAAGAAAAAGGTGGAGGACATCCAGCAAACCAAATAGATAAATAAATTCAAAAATAAAATCAGACTAAGTCTTAAATATGCCATTCCTGTTGTCACTTGGGCTTTGTTTGGTTTGACTAGAGACACATGTGTGAAGTGACACGTGCCACTGCCATGTACGGGTCCTCCAGCTGGACAATATCAAAATGTTTGTGTGCTATGATTAATCTGTGATTAATTTTTATAACACATTAATTTGCAGTGTAATTAATTAATCTAATTAATGCACTAAAGTGACAGCCCTAAATTTTATACAACCATATAGATTTGTTTCCGTAGACTATAACTGTACCATCAAAATTGATGGTTGTTGCACCCCCCCCCGCAGTCACGCAAAAATATGCACTCACATCAGTGCTCAACCACATGTCCCCCCCACTTTTGAAATCAAAGTTTCGTCCATGTATATATATATTTATATATATATATATTTATATATTAGGGCTGTCACTTTCGTGCATTAATTAGATTAATTAATGACACCGCAAATTAATAATAATAATAATAATAATAATAACTTAAATTTATATAGCGCCTTTCAAGGAACCCAAGGTCGCTTTTCACAGTAGAGGGGACAAACACATAAGCATCAACAACAAGACCTAAGCTAAACATTTATACAGGGAAGGCCAGGGAGAACAAGTGAGTTTTGAGAAGTAATTTGAAACAGTCCAGGGTGGGAGAGTTGTGGATTTCTGCGGGGAGAGAGTTCCAGAGGGTGGGGGCGGCCACACTAAAGGCTCTGTCCCCGAACGTTTCCAGTTTGGTCAGCGGGATGGAGAGGAGACCAGCATCAGATGACCGGAGACTCCTGGATGGGGTGTGCTGGTGGAGGAGATCGGCCAGGTACCGGGGGCAAGTGCATGAAGGGATTTGTCGGTGAGTAAGAGGAGCAGATGCAGAACTTGACCGGGAGCCAGCGGAGGTGAATGAGAGTGGGGGTGATGTGCTGCCAGGGTTTAGTGCGAGTAAGAACCCTGGCAGCTGAGTTCTGCACATATTGGAGCCTGTCCAGGGTTTTGCTTGGAACCCCGGACAGGACTCCATTACAGTAATCCAGCCGAGATGTAACAAAAGCGTGGATAACGGTTTCTGTGACAGAGTCTGATAATGAGGAACGGAGACGGGGGATGTTTTTGAGATGATGGAAGGCTGATTTCGTGACAGATTTGATATGTGACTGGAAAGAAAGGGAGGGGTCGAAAATGACGCCCAGGTTGCGGAGCTCAGAGGCTGGGCAGATGGAACAGCCATCGACAAATTAATGTGTTATAAAAATTAATCACAGATTAATCATAGCACACAAACATTTTAATATAGTCCAGCTGGAGGACCCGTACATGGCAGTGGCACGTGTCACTTCACACATGTGTCTCTAGTCAAACCAAACAAAGCCCAGGTGACAACAGGAATGGCATATTTAAGACTTAGTCTGATTTTATTTTTGAATTTATTTATCTATATTTGTACTACATTCTTTAATAATGCATCAGGCCTAATTGTTTTGCTGGATGTCCTCGACCTTTTTCTTATTTTGAATTTGATTTATGAAACACACTTAAAGTGTCATTTGAGGGTGCTGGTTTGGTGTAGTGGTTAGCACCCCATGTACTTACTTCTGCCGGTCCAGGTTCGAATCCCACCTGTGACCAGTTTGCAAAGTGTCTTCCCCTACTCTCTCACCCCCTTTCACAAGCCTATCCACTGTCTCTCTCCTATCGATAAAGGCACAAAATGCCCAAAAAATACATTTAAAAAAAAAAAAAAGTGTAATTTGAGTTGCCTGATTGAGCTTAGAATTTTCTGGACAAGTTGCCCTGACTTTGGTTTTATTTAGTCACCAATAAAAATGTGGATTTACAAATCTTCACTTCTTAGTGTATTCATTTGATTAGTCCTGCACTACAATTTTATAATATCCTAGAATTCAAATCCTTTATTTGGGTACTTTAAGCAGATCTGAGATTAAAATGTGATTAATTAGATTAATTAATTATAAATCCGGTAATTAATTAGATTAATTTTTTTTAATCGTCTGACAGCACTAAAATATATATATTTTGTATACAGCTTAATAGTTTACAGGTAGGCAGGTAGGTGTGTGTGACATTTTGCTTCTGTTAATGTTCTGTTGATGTATATAATATTTTTACAGGAGACCAACATGACCAACAAGGGGAGGACAGGTGACAGGAGGAGAGGACATAGAGATGAAAGGTAAAATAACTGATGTCAACCAAAGCAGGGCTCCAGACTCATTTTTGCATTTGGTGCAAGGGTGCACCTAAATTTTTTTAAGGTGCACCACCACAAAAATTGAGAGAGGTCCAGCTGCAGACCTCCACCCTCAGTCGGCCAACGGCTGCTCCAGTGTGAATCAGAAGCCACCTCCAATGTGAGACGGAGGTGATGTACATATAAATACCTGGCACTGCCAGGTGCACATATGAACACCCTTATGCTTGAATATGGTGTTAGTTATAGACAATCTGTGACGAGCACATAAGTCCAATAACAAAACACCGCTCGGGTTCAGATCAGGGGGGCCGTTCCTCACAATGGGGGGGGTAAGGGAGACACAAGACCATATTTCTTCTTCTTCTTCGTGGTCTTCGAGCCACACTTCGTCTGGCCCCTGTCCCAGGACCCGTTTGCCTTGGGTGACCCTACCAGGGGCATAAAGCCCCCGACCATGATAAGGTGGTGGCTCAGGAGGGAAAGTAGGTGTTCTGTTGAATTATTTGAGAGTTGTGCTGTTTAGCCTTATAGTAGCCAGCCTTCACAGTTTTCCTGCAGTTCCTTATTTTGTTCACTCTTACTTTTCTGACTCTCTGGCTCTAGCAGAGTCGTCTATAGTTGATACTGTCCTTTCTTTAGACCCATCGAAGAGCGGACCAATTTCAGCTTTATATGGCATGATTTTAGATCTTAGACGTGCCTCAGAAAAGCTGAGATTAGCATGGGAGGAAGACTTAGGTTTGTCCCTGTCAGAAGACACTTGGACATCTGCACTCAAACTGGTTAATTCTCCCTCTTTATGTGCTCGTCTCTGCTTAATCCAATTCAAAGAGGTGCACAGAGCTCATATACCTAAAACAAGACCATCCTCTATGCACCCTGATATAAGCCCACTTTGTAACAAATGTAAATCTGCTGATACATCTCTTATCCACATGTACTGGTCCTGTTCTAGTCTTAACTAATATTGGAGAGACATTTTTACAACCCTCTCTAAAATATTCAACATCAGGTTGGAGCCAAATCCTGTGACCCCTTTGTTTGGGATCACAGGTGGGGAGGTGCAGCTATCTGCAGGGAAGTGCTGCACTTTGTCTTTTGCCTCTCTGCTTGTTCGGAGAGCAGCTCTGCTCAGGTGGAGGGACAGTTTACCACCCACTCATGCACAATGGCTTGAGGACATCATGAGCTGGTTAAAATTAGAGAAAATTAGATTTTCCCTTCAGCGTTCTAATGGGAAGTTTGACAGAATGTGGGGTTCATTTCTAAGTACATTCCAGACTCCATAGTATCTTAATTAAAAGGTGTTATTTAACATCTGCAGCAGTAACATATTGGATCACTTTGACAGACTTTTGGTGTGACTGAGCTTTTATGATGTGTGTGTCGGGCTGGTAGTGACTGGGGAGGGATTGTTTTTATTTAGAGTTTCTGTAAGAGTATAGTTTTTATACTTCTTGCCTTTCTTTTTTCTTTTTATCTTTCTCTTTTGCTTCTCTTTTCAATTTATTATCATCCATACATGTTTATCTAACTATCTAATATTTGGTGTGAGCTGCTATTTTGTGAACCAATGGTACATTTCTGCTTAACAGTCTTCCAGCACTGCACCTTTTTGTCATATTATGAATATTTCAATAAAAAAAATCTTGAGTAAAATAAAAAATCATGTCAGTGGACAGATGCTCAGTAAGTGAAGGGCTTTATTTAGAGCACTTTAACAAACAGCTTTATGAAGAGCACAAATATTCATGTTTAAACAAAAACACCCATCACCATCATCACCTCTGATAACCTGTTTAATATGTCACGCTGTGCAGGATAAGAAATAAGAGCATGAGGCTCTGAGGAAACAGCCTTCATCACCTCTGATAACCTGCTGATCAGTGACGACTTATTAGACGGACAGACGGACGTCAGTGACCTCTGACGGGGACAGGTCAGCTCGTTAGGAGCCAGTCTGTCATAATGCTCCCTGTTTTCACTTCCTTGTTCTGGACATTGTTCCTGGGTTAGACCTCTGTGTTTCCTTTGCCTCCTGATTCTGTTCTGTTTAGTTTAGATCCTGGGTTGTGTTTTTCTCTTGTTTCCTGTTTTATTTTGAAGTCCCTGTGTTCCTGTCTCTCCTCTGAGTCTCCTGATGATGATTCCCTCACCTGTGTGACCGCCACTACCAAACTTCCCGTTTTCAAAATAAAAGCATCTTTTATTATGTCCTTTTAGTTCTTTAACACTTTTGTAAGTTGGGCTCTTGTTTTGAAGTTTCTTCGATAGCATAATGGCGCATAACGGAATGTCTGAAATGACGAAATGAAATTTATATCTGTGTGTTTTATGGCTCAAATGACCACATGTTGGTATTCTACATGGTGACTTTCTCTCCTAAAATGCTCTCTGAACTTTCAAATGTGGCAAATCAACAGAGATATTTCATAGCCCGAGCCCTGTTCTACGAAGCAGGATTACTGCCTAGCGCGGTAACTTTGAGGGTAAGTTCTGGGTTTCCTGTTCTACGAGACGGGTTCACTTCTTAGCAAGGCGAGTCTCCATGGCAACGTAAAAGTGCATGTTGAACAGTGCTATTTCAGGATGATAATGGCACCAAAGATTTTTTACGTGCTCTTTACTTATGCATTGAGACTGTCAGCAGTTTTCTGCCAGCACTCCTTCCGTGCTTTTGCAGCGGTGACGGTGTTGCTTTTGACGTTTATTACATGTTTTAATTCTTCATACTCTGTCATGATCACCTCCTGCTCCTCCTGTGTGAAGTATGAGGTCCTTCTCTCTCCGGCCTGCTCTGACGCTCCAGACTGGTCCATGTTCGTGATTGGTCAGATGCGGTGGGCTCCGCCTCATATGTGTGCACGCGCTCATTGCAAAGCTGGATCCACTTATGAGGTTGATAACCAGCGTCGTCAGACCGTTTAACGAGACCGCCGGCTACCGAGCTCAGTTCAGCGAAGTAGCTCCAAGGCTATCTCGCTAGGCTGAACTAGCTTCATAGAATAGGGCCCAGATGTGCTTCTGATTTTTGTCATTGGAGGTTTGAAATGCATCATGGGAAACTTAGTAGTATACTACAGTATGAATGGTTGGTATTCTAATCATACTTACAGTATGTAGTATACAGTATATATACATGAGTATGTAGTATGTATTATACAGTATATATACATGAGTATGTAGTACGTTAGTATACAGTATATATACATGAGTATGTAGTATGTTAGTATACAGTACATGAGTATGTGGTACGTTACTATGCAGTATATATACATGAGTATGTGGTACGTTAGTATGCAGTATATATCCATGAGTATGTGGTACGTTAGTATGCAGTATATATCCATGAGTATGTGGTACGTTAGTATGCAGTATATATCCATGAGTATGTGGTACGTTAGTATGCAGTATATATCCATGAGTATGTGGTACTTTAGTATGCAGTATATATCCATGAGTATGTGGTACGTTAGTATGCAGTATATATCCATGAGTATGTGGTACGTTAGTATGCAGTATATATCCATGAGTATGTGGTACGTTAGTATGCAGTATATATCCATGAGTATGTGGTACGTTAGTATGCAGTATATATCCATGAGTATGTGGTAGGCTTGTCACGATACCAGAAATGTAGTAGTCGATACCAATACCACTTAAATTCTTCAATACTCGATACCATTCGATACCATGGTAAAAATAAAAAAAACTCCTGTAGTTCAACACACACTCCTTTATTTGAACAAAGTCTGAACAACAAACAATATTATGCTTAAATTGAAAGCGTCCGTTCTTGTTGGCAGTGTATGTTGATGCTGGCTTTGCCCGGCTGGTCCATGTCACTGTCCTCCTCTGGCTTATACTGTGAAAAGAAGATTGAGATTTGGGTATAGCTTAATGACTGTATGAGAACAGCAGAGGCAATACTAACACAGAGAGAGAGAGAGAGAGGGAGCAGCAATTTACAGACATGGTGGTGAAACTTTTTAAAAACCTTTTTATATGACAGTGCCTTATAGCATTTACTACTGTACCATATTGATGATCTTATTTTGCTTACTTTATTACTAGGACCAAATAATATCATACTGAGATACTAAGATAATTTAAGTAGCTAATGTACATTTCTATAACATATGAAAGCATTCCCTACACCTGCTTCCTCTACTCACTGTCAGTGTTTCCTGTTCTACTCTCTGCAATCAGATTTAATGTAAAGTTATTGGATGTTAAAAGTATGTGAACAAAATACACATGATTCTGGGCAAGAAGCCTCCGCATTGATTTACGTTCTGAACCAGCCTTTACACGGAGCCATAATCAAAGTAGGTTATTTACTAGTCTGTATCTCAGTTATTGATCACAGCTGCTTCTGTTGATGTATCGTCAGTGTCATCCCGTTAAGTCCGCTCTGACATGACGCACAGACCGGATGTTTTTAGCATTGATGACATGCTATCATGCTAAGCTCCGTGCTAACTAAGCTAACACTGTTTGACATCAGACACACTGTACTGTGTTTTTTTTTCGTCCCTTCTTGTAGTGACCACACACTCGGGACACTCTCTGCCATTTCTTCTGTGGACTCTCTTTCTGTCCCTCTCTTTTCTCTTCCTTCATGATTTTACAAGCCGTGCAGCAGCGGACGTAGCAGCGAGGCTGGACTTGACGCTAAAGTTATTTTGCCGTGCAGCTCATTTACTATGGGCTGGGCTCATCTCATCATTGTAACGTAATTAGATATGAGCAACAGTGATAACACGTGAATTCAAATGCACTCACCTTGAATTCTCTGTGCTTGTCTTTTATATGTTTCGTTGTTGACGAGCCGGGTGCGTGTGCCTCCGACATGTCGTGTGTCGTTGTTCTTCGCATGTGATCAGCACTGTGTGAGGGTTGCCAGATAATCGCTCATTTACAGCCAAAAAAACAACGCTAAAGAAGTGGCCAGATCTGGCGCCTCGGTACCTACGGTACTTTGGGTAGTCTAGAAAAGTCAGTACCGTCACATTTTCTGAATCTTAGTACCGACTTGGTACTGAAGTATCGGTTCTCGTGACAAGCCTAGTATGTGGTACGTTAGTATGCAGTATATATCCATGAGTATGTGGTACGTTAGTATGCAGTATATATCCATGAGTATGTGGTACGTTAGTATGAAGTATATATCCATGAGTATGTAGTACGTTAGTATGCAGTATATATCCATGAGTATGTGGTACGTTAGTATGCAGTATATATCCATGAGTATGTGGTACGTTAGTATGCAGTATATATCCATGAGTATGTGGTACGTTAGTATGCAGTATATATCCATGAGTATGTGGTATGTTAGTATACAGTATATATACATGAGTATGTAGTACGTTAGTATGCAGTATATATCCATGAGTATGTAGTATGTTAGTATACAGTATATATACATGAGTATGTAGTACGTTAGTATACAGTATATATCCATGAGTATGTAGTATGTTAGTATACAGTATATATACATGAGTATGTAGTACGTTAGTATACAGTATATATACATGAGTATGTAGTACGTTAGTATACAGTATATATACATGAGTATCTCTGTCACGTACGTTAGTATACAGTATATATACATGAGTATGTAATGCGTTAGTATACAGTATATATCCATGAGTATGTAGTAACACAAATTATAGCCAGAAAATTCAACTTTTTTGGAGCTGAAATGTTTGTTTCTCTTTCTACTAAAACCCTATAAATCTAAATTCTTATAAAGTTTAACACACTCATGTTTTTATCTCATTTGATAGGTAATGAGTTTTCCCCAACTGATGATCCATTTAAGGACATTTCATCATTGACATGACTGCATTCAGGTGTTTTTAGTCATTTGTGGATCATGTTGATTAGATAGAGGCATCATTTGACTAAACCTGTGAGCAGATCTTTGTTAGCGAGCAGCAGGACCACAGACCTCGTGGGAAAAGTGAATCAGCTGTTTGAACACACGTCTCTACCATCACTGGATCTTTGTTGGAGGTCACTGAAGCCTGTCTGACTGCTGACGGCTGCTTTCTAAACTCGACTCTTACATTTGGTTATCACCTGCTAGCTACATGCAAACTAGGATTTTTTTCCGGCTCAAGCAAATTTCAAACAAACGATTAAAAACACACGTTTCTGAGGAAAGCTTGGTGAAGAATGAAGCAACAGAAACTCCACAGAGGAGGAGGATTCTGCAGAGCCATCAGAGCTCCTCTCTCTTGGTGATCCATCTCTTCCTCCTCTTCCTCGGCTCCTTCTTCTTCTCCTTGTGAAACACTTGTCCGTCCGACTGAGTCTTCCAGCTCAGCTTCAGGTCGTCATCCAGCCCCTGGTCCTTCAGCTTCTTCTTCACCTGAAACAAACAAACAAACAAACATGTCAGCGTGAACACAGACTTCAGCTCCGTCTGCTTCCTGATTGGAGGTCAAATCAGCAGGCCAATCAGAAAGTCCTCCCTCATGGCCAATGGACTGTTTCACATCTCCATGAAGATCATAACCTGCTGTGGGGTCCTGAGCCAATCAGAAGCCTGCATTCATACCTGAGTTTGAGTGTCTTCATCCCTGATTGGACGCCGATGGCCCGGGTCACTTCTGACCAGGACCATCAGCCTGACACACTGAGTGTGACGATCCAGCTGCTCTGAAATGTTTATGAGGCCCATAAGGCAGATGTCATTGTTGCAGTGGCGGCTGCTGGTCAGTCAAAGAGGGGAAACTCATTTTTTTCCCTGGCCTACATCATAAATTTGTTTATTTATGTAAATGATCTGTGACCCTGTTTGGTGTCTTTTCCAGGGCTTTTATTCCCCAAAACTCACTTTTGACCAGACAACACATTTTATTTTATTTATTTTATTTGTGACAGCACTTCCAGTGAGCCAGCTCACCTTGTCACACCAGGAATGCTGAAAGACCTGTTACTTTTCCCCCTTTTGCACTAAATCAATCTTAGGAGTTGACCTGCCCTGCTGTTTAATTTTCTCTTCGTAAGGAAGACTATCAAATGGCTTCGTCTAAATCCGGTCGACATCTTTCATACTATCTGCCATGATGTGCAGCTTGCTAGCAGCTGGAGCTGCTAAGTGAGACTACTGTTAGACAGGCTGTGAGTGTGAGTGACAGGGGGAGAAGCTCCGCAGCTGCAGCTGCTTGTTTGTGAAAAGAAAAAGTGACAGGAGAGTCTTCAAACACAGCGCTAGTCGTTTTTAAGAAATAAGTTATTGGGCCTCAGACAGATCATCCAATCATCACGCAGAAGCTGAGCGTCCAGGCCAGCCCACTGCCTCATAGACCCCCAGAGACGTGAACGTCCGATGGGCGGGACAAAGCCCAGCGTTTATCCAATGACCGTCCAGTTTCCACAGTGGAACAACCCACTCTACGCTTCCCCATCGAAGTCAGAAGACGCTCAGCGTCCGACTGTGTTAAAGCGCTGAGACGCTGCAGGGATGAATGAGAAGGAAGTCGCTCCAGTTACCTGTGATAAGTAGCTGATTCTGAACAAAAGATGAAGGTATTCTAGAGCATATTTAGTCAATGAAATGTACACACAGCAGGACATATCAGCACTTTTTTGAGGACATTTTAGTGGAAGCTGAGCTTCCCTTGCAGTCTTAGAGCAATCCACTGCCACTGCATTGTTGCAGGTTCATTAGGAGACGGTGAATACTTTCTTTTGTTTGTATTTTGTTGTTTCGGTGAGGGATGGTGCAGTGCTGTTTTCTCTTCAGCTTTAGGTGCACGGGGTAAATTGACTATTTCTAAATAGATGTAAAGGGTGAGGACTTTGTTATAGTTTAATTTCTTTTTTTCAATTGATCTTTGGTTAAAGCAACAAACCTTCCCCATAGGAATCCCACTGCCTAGGATCTATCCAGGGATCCCATGATCCACCATTGCTGTCAAATAATTAGCCCACTGACTTTTCATTTGAACTCTGAGTTTAACGTTCCCTGTAGTTTTCTTTATAGGCAGCTTTTTTATTTGATACTTTGTAAGAGATTTGTATTTTACTTTTTTTGTCAAATATAAGCTTTTGGTTTTTGATCCTTAAAGGTGCTCTGAGGAGAATCTATTTCTGGCGACATAGACTCTGCTACCCATGAGCACGCGTGGCGACTGTCGTTAAGATGTGACCCAAGCCAAAGTGTGTGTTTGTTGTGATGCTAATGAATGCAGCTCAGACCTTCCTCAGAACTCTGCATTGCTTTACAACTTCTTTTTTCAACAACTTACAGGATGCAAAGCCACGAGGTAATGTATCTCTTTCTAGTTACGTAGTGGTAGTTTTTGATGTGTGACAACAAGCAATTTTTGGAAAACTTAGTATTGTAGTTTTGTAGCCGGCTATATATGTCTACTTACAGCCTGGTGCTCTAAGACGTGTCTGAATAATATAAATTTGCTCTAGTTTTAATTGTCTTGTTCCTGAAGTTGAGTATCCAGGCCAGTCCAGCCCTGTCCGACCTGACCATGAAGCTAAGGAATAGCATTTATAGATAACCTATTTAGATGCTATAAAACTCATCTTAAAGTGTGTATTTCCATCAGGCAGATATCTAAAAGTCAGACTTTTTTGTAATTACTTAGAAACTCCTCACAGCATCTTTAAAGTCTGTTTCTGTTTCTCTGCATTTGGGCCTGTCTTGTTTTTTGTTTAGTTTTTAACAAATCCTGACCTGAACATACTCCTTATGTTATCGAGTGACTCTAACTGATCTTAGGTGTGAATGTGTGATTGGTTGTCAGTCTCTACATGTCCGCCCTGTGATTATCTGTCCAGGCTGAAGACAGAAAAGTGGGAGTACAGGCAGAGACACCTGATTGGTCTGATTCAAACCCAAATGCTTACCTGTTTCAGGATGTTCTCCAGCACTGCAGGGTTGTTCAGATCCAGAGAGGAGCTGCTCTTCGTCAGCCGCACTTTGATCACTTGTTTGGAGACCCGAGCTGAGAAACAAAGAAACCTCAACATGAGCCTGATGCAGTTTCCCCTCTGAGTTTAAAGAGACAGGACCACAGATCCACCACCTTCACCTCGAGATGTAACGTATGAAAATTTCATATCACGGTTATTATTATTATTACTGTTATCATGATTATTGTCGTTTTGTTGTAGTGTGCTAAAAAGTTAAAAAAGTCCTTTTACACACACTTCAAATCATTAAACCACTTACATATCATTTTAACAGGTCTTTTGTCTTTTTGTAAATAAATGAGTCAGGAAATGACCTTCGACTTCATTTTTTCATCCTTTTTTCATGAGAAATCAAAGTTTTCATATTAATAACCAATAATTTGTCATTATTATATTACTAATGGTTAAAATGTTTGAAATTACTAGAAAATAACAGATTTGAACTTTAAACACGATTCTCTTCATAATAGCTATCTATCTTTCATTCTATCATCCCACTATCTATCTACCTACCTACCTACCTACCTACCTACCTACCTACCTACCTACCAACCATAGTCCACCTGATGTCCTCTGATGAGGACCCATGGTTGTTGCCATGTGATTGGCTGATCAGCCTCTCATTGTGTTCAGTTGAATGTGTGTCTGATAAAGTGTCCTGTGAGTGTTTGTCCCCTCACATGCTCATAAAGCTCTCTTTACTTTATTACTTAACTCATTCACTCATTGTTTGGACTTCATGGACTGGCGTCTCACCGCTGTAGCAGATGAATGCTAGCTTTCTGTCACAGGGCCAGTCCCCCCATCTTCCAGCGTTGTTGAAGTTTGCTGCCACACAGGATTCATTCCCATAATAGTTATTGGGTTCATTTGAGCCCCAGAGCCTGAATGAGGAGTTACTCCCGTCAGTCCACTTCCAGGGTCCTCTGTAGAGGCCAATCCAGACACCACCACTAGAAAACAGACTCTGTATGAGATTGTTCTCCTCCATGTTCCTCACGCTGGCCAGGTCTGTGTGCTGTTCTCTGCAGTAGCTCTGAGCATCACTCCAGTTCATTCCGGTGTGGATGAGGACAAAGCTGACATTAGACCCTGAAAAAAAGACATTTTGACACAGGTTTATTTTTGTGGAGTCTCAGTGATTAAACGGTTTAACTGGAGAATCAGGTTCAGATCAAATCAGTTTAAAATGAGACTCAGGTCTGGACTACACATATATGGGTATCTTCGTCCTCCTTTGAAAAAGAATCTCTGTCCACACCACAGAAATATCTCTGTCCATATGAAGAGACAACACTGAAAATTATCTCCTCTGTAGCCTGCAATGCCATGCCCAGCCTGTAGGTGGCAAATGTGAAAACCACAGAAGAAGAATGTTATGAGCATGCACAGTCAAAAACAGGAAAATTTATTTTATTTATTTAACCAGGAAAAGAAACTCATTGAGATTAAAAATCTCTTTTACAAGAGTGCCCTGGCCAAGATAGGCAGCAGCACAATTTACAAAGTTTCTTACATTCACCAACAGCATTACTCACAAATACAGACATGTAAAACACTTAATGTACAATTAACAAAGACATTTGTCGGGTTGGACTATTAAAGGTAGCAAAATCATCTGTTGACACATCTGCAGCCAGATGCCTCAGTGTTTAAGAGTGAAAAAGAGGCAGTCTAACTGTGAAGGAGCGTTTCTAACCGCTCCTCTTCCTCGCTCAGCGCGCGTCTCTCTCCTGGCCGGAGAGCGTGGGGACCAGGAGCATGCAGAGCTGAGCATTTTAGTTGTCCCTGTGGAGCCAAGCTCTGTTAAAAATTGAACCCCACAGATTTCCCTCATCATGTCCGCCTTTATGTCCCGCACGGGCATCCTGCCGTAGGCTGCCGAGGGTGCACTCACGGCTCCTACGCGGCACAGACAAGCACGCACGCACTCACAAACGCTCACCTGTTGCTGCTGCGGAAGTGTTCCATACTGTTGAGGGCCAAACCCAGGCACTTCCTGGTCACGCAGTAAATAGCGCTTGGTGGCGCGCTGAAAAGACTCATGTGACCACGGACTGCACCATTATGAGTCATTTTTGTGTTCTTTTCTGATTTATTTTGATCATATGAGTGAATTAACAGATGTGTGGAGGGCATTCTGTCTCATATGTTTTCAGGGTAAAATTGTTTCCTGATTTATTAATTTTCATTTGTAAAATAGTGAGTCATGTTGTAAAACCCTATAAATTAGAATTTGATTTGCCCAGGGGAGGGGCTAAGGGGGTATAAAAGGGGAGCTCTGCTCATTCAGGGTGTTGTGCTTGGCCTAGTGGCATTGTGGATAGCTACCTGAGTATGTCCTTAAAGTGAGTCCTCTAAAACTGCTGTGTAAATACTTTAGGGTTTTTTTGCCTTAACTGAACCTGCACTGTAAATATTTTTACACTTTTGTTGTGCACAATGTTTTTGGGACCTTGGTGTTTACAAATTTCACAAAACTAAAGTTTTTCGACTGCGCCATCATCTTTTTATTATCCTCACAAACGAACCCGTGACACTAACCAAAACATACTAATGCCACAGTCACACATTTCTGTTTCTCATGGCGATTGTGCACGACTGTACACGATTGACAAGACTGGTGTGATCACTATGATACGGGATGAAATGACTGCTTCTCCCCTGGACATACCTCGTAAATACATCCCATAAATACACCGTCAGTAGAGCTTCTACAGCACTTAAGGGGACATTTGTCCTGCTCATGTTAGGTTAATACAGCAATATGATGAGGATTCCATGAATATCCATCCCGCTGACCCGACGTCAGCACTGCTCAAGCTCAGTTCGTGTCACTTAAGCCCTGACTGAGCCCCGTCACTTGCGCCGTCTTGAACGGGACACAGTCAGGGCACAAACGGATACATCCTTGTCAGTCGACCTCATAAAGCTTTCAGAATTGAGCCACAATCAGTCCGATTGAGCTCCGTACATGCTGCGCTAATACCGTTGGCCTTAGGACTGCATTAGGCTTCCACCCCGCTGTACTGAGAGCGGTGATTCTCCATGACAGTTTTGAACAGTTCAACACTGTCTGGACCCTTCCATGTTCCCCACTATTCATCCACGACTATACAACGCTGATCCAGACCAAGTAGGGCATGCACGTTTTATCAGGATTATGACAATCGTGCACAATCGCCATGAGAAACAGGAATGTGTGACTGGGGCTTAATGGCTGAAGTTACCGGTAAGAAGATGGCAAAAAAAACCTAATCACATAGTCTTTTGTGTGATGAGGTGGACTCGTTACTATATAACAAGTGATATTAAACTAAAAACAAAAAGGCTTGATGCTTGACGTCATCACATCAACACCATCATCACTACACGGATCCTCTCAACAGGATATTTTTTATTTCTTCACTTTTTAACCCGTTTTAAAATATCTCTGTTGATGTGAGTAAATTGCTGTCTGTGTGGTTGAGAGGCCCAATTTGACAGAACATGTGTGTTTAGGAATAAATCGTATTCATGTGGTCCAGGTCTCAGTGAAGACCGCATAAGGTAAAAAATAAAATATTTAAAAATTAAAGGATCTTTTAGAGTAAAATCATATTTTATCATCATTTCAATCTGGTTTTAGAAAACAGCACAGTACTGTTACAGCTGGTCTTAAAGTGTTAAATGATTTTATCGAGGCAGTAAGAAATATTGTGTAGCTCTTTTTATTGATCCGTCTAAAGCCTTTAACACAGTAGATTCCAAACTCTTTACTAAAATTTTACATAACATTGGCATTTCTAAATCTGCCACTCATTGGTTCAGTGAGTATTTAACAAAGAACACAGTGTGTGCAGGTGGCTGGATCCACCTCCACTATTCTGGGTGTTTCTAAAGGGGTACCCAAAGGCTCAGTCCTGGGACCCATTTTATTTTCAATATATATCAATAGTTTGTGCTCTACTGTGTCAAATGCATTTTATTACTTTTATGCAGATGATACCATTATTTATTGCTGTTCATCCTCACTCACTCAGGCTTTTGAGTTTTTACAAGCTGCTTTTAATGTTGTTCAGTCTCGTCTGAGAAGTCTGAAACTGGTTTTAAACGCTGAAAAGACCAAGCTAGGCTTGTCACGAGAACCGATACTTCGGTACCAAGTCGGTACTAAGATTCAGAAAATGTGACGGTACTGACTTTTCTAGACTACCCAAAGTACCGTAGGTACCGAGGCGCCAGATCTGGCCACTTCTTTAGCATTGTTTTTTTGGCTGTAAATGAGCGCTTATCTGGCAACCCTCACACAGTGCTGATCACATGCGAAGAACAACGACACACGACATGTCGGAGGCACACGCACCCGGCTCGTCAACAACGAAACATATAAAAGACAAGCACAGAGAATTCAAGGTGAGTGCATTTGAATTCACGTGTTATCACTGTTGCTCATATCTAATTACGTTACAATGATGAGATGAGCCCAGCCCATAGTAAATGAGCTGCACGGCAAAATAACTTTAGCGTCAAGTCCAGCCTCGCTGCTACGTCCGCTGCTGCACGGCTTGTAAAATCATGAAGGAAGAGAAAAGAGAGGGACAGAAAGAGAGTCCACAGAAGAAATGGCAGAGAGTGTCCCGAGTGTGTGGTCACTACAAGAAGGGACGAAAAAAAAACACAGTACAGTGTGTCTGATGTCAAACAGAGTTAGCTTAGTTAGCACGGAGCTTAGCATGATAGCATGTCATCAATGCTAAAAACATCCGGTCTGTGCGTCATGTCAGAGCGGACTTAACGGGACGACACTGACGATACATCAACAGAAGCAGCTGTGATCAATAACTGAGATATGGGCTAGTAAATAACCTACTTTGATTATGGCTCCGTGTAAAGGCTGGTTCAGAACGTAAATCAATGCAGAGGCTTCTTGCCCAGAATCATGTGTATTTTGTTCACATACTTTTCCCATCCAATAACTTTAGATTTAATTTGATTGCAGAGAGTAGAACAGGAAACAGTGACAGTGAGTAGAGGAAGCAGGTGTAGGGAATGTTTTCATATGTTATAGAAATGTACATTAGCTAGTTAAATTATCTTAGTATCTAAGTATGATATTATTTGGTCCTAGTAATAAAGTAAGCAATGTAAGATCATCAATATGGTACAGTAGTAAATGCTATAAGGCACTGTCATATAAAAAGGTTTTTAAAAAGTTTCACCACCATGTCTGTAAATTGCTGCTCCCTCTCTCTCTCTCTCTCTCTGTGTTAGTTTTGCCTCTGCTGTTCTCATACAGTCATTAAGCTATACCCAAATCTCAATCTTCTTTTCACAGTATAAGCCAGAGGAGGACAGTGACATGGACAGGCCGGGCAAAGCCAGCATCAACATACACTGCCAACAAGAACGGACGCTTTCAATTTAAGCATAATATTGTTTGTTGTTCAGACTTTGTTCAAATAAAGGAGTGTGTGTTGAACTACAGGAGTTTTTTTTATTTTTACCATGGTATCGAATGGTATCGAGTATTGAAGAATTTAAGTGGTATTGGTATCGACTACTACATTTCTGGTATCGTGACAAGCCTAGACCAAGCTCATGGTCTTTTCAAACACAAGTGAGTTACCAGCAAATATCCCAGCAGTGGAAACTCAACAAGGAAACCCAGTTGAGCTTGTCTCTCATTATAAGTACCTGGGTTTTCTTTTGGATCATGAGCTTTCTTTTAAAGCACACATTGCAATCTTGGTCAGCAAACTCAGGGTCAAGCTCGGTTTCTTCTACAGAAACAAATGTTTCTCACTCAGAGCTGCTTGTGTCAGCAACATTTCCTCCCCTGATTGATTATGGAGATGTGCTGTATTTTGGTGCTGCTCTAAAATGTCTCCAGTCCTTAAACACTGTTTATCACAGTGCATTGAGGTTTGTCACAGGTGATGGTCGCCTCACACATCATTGTGACCTGTACATTAGTTCTTATTTGCCCTCTTTAAGTGAGCAAAGGTGTACGAACTGGCTGACACTGATATATAAAGCAATTCTTGGCTTAGTTCCATCTTACTTATGCTCTCTTCTTCGGGGAACTACAAGTCACTTTGCCTTACGGTCCTGTGATGTCTTCCATCTTTCTGTTCCTCGTGTAAGAACTGAACAGGGGAAGAAAGCGTTCAGTTTTGCTGCTCCAACAGCGTGGACCTCTCTACAGACTGAGCTGAAGCTCTCAGAGCTCATCTCACTTGGAGCTTTTCGGTCCTTGCTGATGGATTAACAGCGTGAAACCATTAAGCAGTGCCTGTGTTTCTGAATAGTTTTGTATGTTCAATAATCCTCTTTCTTTACTGCGCTTTTCTCATTCACAAAAAATGCATTTTTAAATTGCTGTTATGTTGTATACTGTTTCTAGCAATGTGTATTTGCCTTGACGTGTGTTGCTGGCCTCTTGGCCAGGTCACCCTTGTGAAAGAGATCATGATCTCAATGGGTTTTTTACCTGATTAAATAAAGGTTAAAAATAAATTAATAAGGTAAAGAAACACTGGACCAACACGTGGACATCATCAGGGCCAAAATCAGACAGCAGCTCAAATCAAAATGGACATTTAGTCAGCAAACACAGCTGAGTTTACAAGACCTACAGGACGGTTCTTCTCCACCACGTTCATGTTTCCAGGTCTGAGTAAAACCTCTTCAGGACACCATCATCTCAGAGCAGAGGAGAGAAAGGACCACAGCTCTGACAAGAAGCATCTGTGCTGAAGCTACATGGAGGAGGCATCAGCAGGAGGTCAAAGCAGAGCTCATCCTCAGATACAGGAAAAGCTCAGGGTCACTTCTTCATTCTGAGCACCCTGATCCACCTCTCTGCTCGCTCTGTCTGAGCCTCTTTTGTTGACACTTTAAGAAAGCTGATGCTCTGATAATAGCTCTTAAGGCAGTGCCTGACTCTGCTGTCCAATCAGCTGTCTGAACAAAGAGAGACAGTGAGGACATGAAGTTCTGATGGTTTCTGAAGGATGTACTCACCTGTGACCTGGCTGCAGACTGACTTCAAGGAGAAAGAACATTGTTCATCATACCACAGTCCAGTGGGCAACATCGCTGTACAAAACTCTTCATTGTGGAGGTGACTTGGCTGTCCAGGGTGCCAGTTCCTGAACTCACTCTCTCCGTCTGAGTAGAAGCTTGTGTTCTGCAGGGACCACCTCCAGCTGTCATCATACAGACCGATCCACATCAGCTGTGAGGAGAGGAGAAGAGGACCTCTGTGAAAACACTCACCTCCACTTTACTAGACACACCTGCTCAACAGCTCAATACAGCTAATCAGCCAATCACATGGCAGCAACTCAATGGGTTTAGGCAAGTAGACAAGAGTTCAAATTAGTGACCTACTGGGATTTTCACGCACAACCATGTCTAAGGTTGACAGAGAATGGTCTGAAAAGAGAAAATGTCTCCAGTATATGTTGCAAAAATGGACCACAAATATTCAAATACATGTTGGAGAAAATGTTGTATACACACAGGCAATCATACCCATATATTCTTAAAAAAGTTTTCCATAGAGACTTTCCAATTAATCTCATTTCTGCTGCTCTGTGTGCATGTTTGTAATCACTTGTTTTCCTTATTATTAAATTATTTTATTTTGTTATATGATGTATGTATATGTGTGTGTATATGTATGTATATAGCTTATCTATCTCTATATTTTTTATTGTATTATTATTATTTTTTATTTTTTTATTTTAAATCACTCATGTTTTTGTCTATCTTCCCGTGACCTGATACGCGCTCTGTGGAACCGACTGACAGTTGTGGCAGTCGCTTGGATGTGGATATGATGGAAAAGAAAACAAAAGTATTTTGCACCAGATGTTATTTTTGGTTGTTTATTAAATAAAGAATAAGTTATAAAAGAAAGAGAAAATGTCCAGTGAGTAGCAGTTCTCTGAAACTTGTTGATGTCAGAGGTTAGAGTGGGCGGAGAAGATAGAAAGACAACAGGAACATGAGAAGACCACAGCAGGGTCCACTCCTGTCAGCTAAGGACACAAACAGCAGACTGTAAAGTGTCTCCTGTGTAAAGGGCCGCCACTCCTAAATGAGTGTAGAGGAAACACTGCTTTATACTTCAGATTTTAGGAGACTACATTTACAGCAGATTTCATTGACTAAAACTAAACCGAACTAAAATTACAACAACATAGAGTCTAAATTATGACTAAAACTAAAGATAGTTTAGACAGAAGACTATTACCAAATGAAAAAGTGCTGTCAAAATGAACACTGATCTGAACCTGTCCTTCCTGTCTGACCACAGTGATAAGTGACAGTGAAGGTGTCATGATCTAATTGCATTGAGTTGGTGCCATGAGATTGGGTGGTAAGATCTTTGCGGTAATGAGCAGATTAGTCTGTGATGACATTTAAAAAAAGAGATAAACTGAAATAGGTCTTGTTGCTCAGACTGATTGGCCTGCAGTCTTCAGACTCACCCCTTTGTTTGAAGCAGACATGTTGACCAGAAGGTCCATCTCCTCAGAGCTCCTGATGGAGGCCAGGTCAGTGAACTTCTCTCTGCAGTAGCTCTGAGCTTCAGCCATGGTCTTGTACTCAAGGACCAAGTGGAACTGACGTTCAGGAAGCGAATAGACCACCCACAGTCCTAAAGAGACAAATGAATTTTACATAAACATTTATTCTAAATATTTCCCTCCCCTGAGCCACCACCTTATCGTGGTGGGAGGGTTTGCGTGCCCCAGTGACTACAGGAGCTATGTATCCGGGGCTTTATGCCCCTGGTAGGGTCACCCAAGGCAAACAGTTTCTGGGAGAGAGGCCAGACAAAGCATGGCTCAAGGACCTACGCCCACGGGGCCCGGCTGGGCCCAGCCCGAAGGAGAGATGTGGGACCCCCCTCACATGGACCAACCACCTGTGAGAGGGACTGTAGTGGTCGGGTGCGTTGTGAGCTGGGCAGCAGCTGAAGGTGGGGACCCTGGCAGTCTGATCCTCGGCTGCAGCGTCTGGCTCTAGGGACGTGAAACGTCACCTCTCTATCAGGGAAGGAGCCAGAGCTTGTGTGCGATTTGAGCGGTTCTCACTTGATACATCGTAAAATACCAAATAAACGCCCTGTCCCAAAAAAACGCCGGGTTTAGCAGTACATTTTGACAAATAGATACCCATTCCAAATAAACACCTGGTGTAATTTATTAGGTGCAGCGTACCTCTGCATGTCAACAAATGCATGTTGGTGTGAGGCACTCTGTTACATGACAGTGCAGCTACACTCTATGTCCACTAGAAAGCAGAAGCCTGAATCTTACAGACTATAGGGCTTTTAAAGTTCAACACAGAAGACGTTGCCACTGCTGCTGTTTGTCTTTTGTTCTTAACTCACCTCGACACACAGCTTGGGCTCTGGATCCAGTCCTCTTGAGAGGGGTTGGAATCTCTTCGTCTCTGGAGTTACAGGTGGTGAGAGGCGTCGGGCGCGAGTGGCAGTTCTTGTCTCCCCTAGGCTTGAGGCCTGTACATTAGGGTTTACCCCGGTGAATGAGAGGGTAGCCTCCCCCTGCCTTTGGGTGGGGGGATGGAACCTGACTGTTGTTTGTGCTTATGCACCAAACAGCAGCTCAGAGTTTCCACCCTTCCTGGATTCCCTGGAGGAGGTGCTGGAGAATGCCCCTCCGGTGGACTCCCTTACTCTACTGGGGGACTTCAACTCTCACATTGGCAAAGAGACTGAGACTTGGAGGGCCGTGATTGGGAGGATCTGAACCCGAGCGGTGTTTTATTATTGAACATGGTGCTTGTCACAGATTGTCCATAACAAACACCATGTTCAAGCATAAGGGTGTTCATATGTGCGCCTGCCACCAGGACACCCTGGATCCCAGTTCGATGATTGACTTTGTAGTCGTATCACCGGACTTGCAGAAGCATGTTTTGGACACTAGGGTGAAGAGAGTGGCGGAGCTTCAACTGATCACCACATGGTGGTGAGTTGCTTCGATGGTGGGGGAGGATGCCTGTCAGACCTGGTAGACCCAAGCGTGTTTTGCGGGTCCTCTGGGAACGACTGACAGGTACTTCCATCAGAAAGATTTTTAACTCTCACCTCTGGACGAAGTTCAACCATGTGGTGGGGGAGGCAAGGGACATTGAGTCCAAATGGGCCTTGTTCCAGGCCTCTATTGTGGAGGTGGCTAATCGGAGTTGTAGCCGTAAGGTGGTTGGTGGCTGTCGTGGCGGCAACATCGGAACCCGCTGGTGGACACCAGAGGTGAGGGATGGCGTCAAGCTGAAGGAGTCCTATCCCACCTTTCTGGCCAGTGGGACTCTGGATACAGTTGACAGGTACGGGCTGGCCAAGCGGAATGCAGCTTTGGTGGTCGCCAGAGCAAAAACCCGGGCATGGGAGGAATTAGGAGAAGCCATGGAGAACGACTTCCATGCAGCTTCGGAGAGATTCTGGACCACCATCCGGTGTCTCAGGAGGGGGCAGCAGTGTGCCATCAACACTGTCTATGGTGAGAATGGTCTGCTGCTGACCTCAACATCCCAAGTTGAGGCTACTATTAAAGCTACACAAGTTACACTTCTTGTGCCGGTTAGAGCTGGTCTCGTAGGTGCTCAGGAGTTACAGACATAACAGATAAACAACAGAAAAAGAGAGGGGCTTGCAGGGTCGTGTGTGTTTGTAAGGAAAATGCAGTAAGCTAAGCAATCATGTTACAGAGCGTAAGAGAGTAAACGATATTTCAATATAGACCAACTGAAAATGCTTCATGTTAACTCTATTGTTTTCAACACATTGCTAGTCTGGAGAGATATTAGACGGTACTTAAAAATTCCTCCAATTATCTCCGCTTGGTCACCTTTATCATTAAATCCAGATCTTCCTCGCCAAATCAGAGGCATTGGCCTATTAGAATGGTCTTCTGAAGGACTCTCAGACTTCACTGGTCTGTTGAGCTCTCGCTCCTTTAAGACATTTGAGCAAATTGAAAATGACTGTGATATTCCTTATAAAGACTTTTTCAGGTACCTTCAAATTCGTCATTTCACTATGTCCCTTTTGGAAAAAGGTTTAATCAGACTGAAACTGTCAGAACTTAGTGAATGTCATGGTCTCGGCTAAATCACTGAAGGCAAAATCTCTAAGTTTTAAAAGTTTAAAAGTTTTCACTTTTGTTTTACTCTTTATGACGAGATATTGATTCTTCAGGTTGTGAATCCTTGAGGTCACTGTGGAAGCACGATCTGGGGGTGACATTTAGTGCTGAAGAATGGGAAAGAATTCGCAGTGGAATTTTTCCAAAATGTGTTTCGGTTTCTATACATAAACAGAATTTTAAGTTCTTTCACAGAACATATTATACCCCAGTTCGCCTCCAGAGAATGTTTCCCGGTACTTCGTTTGTTTTAAATGTAAGACTCATAAAGGTACATATATTCATATATTTTGGTCATGTAATCTTATCCAAACATTTTGGAAAGAAGTTCATTCTGTGATTCAGGAGATCACTGACAAACATTTTCCACTATCTTCTTCATTTTGTCTGTTGAATCATACTCCTGACAATCTTTTTGACAAAGATGTCAAATCTCTTCTAACTGTCCTCCTATTTTTACCAAAAAAGTGTATTTTGCTACAGTGGTCTGCTTCACAGGTCCCAACAGTTAATATGTGGATTTCACAAATTACAGCCTTCTTTCCTTTGGAGAAATTGACTTTTGACCTCAACCACAAATCTGACCAATTCTGGAGAATATGGAAGCCCTTGGACACATACCTTCAAAAGCTCTAAGGATAATCTATTTTATTTTTTTAATTATTATTCTTATTTATTTATTTTATTTATTTATTATTATTTTTAATTATCCTGCTTCCATTGCGGATGTCTCTGTCTGTCTTGTATTTGTTAATTCTGTGCACAGCAACTTATACTTAACTATTCCATGTGTGTTCTTCACAATTTTTGTGTACATTTGACCACCTGGTATTTCAATGTAATTTATGTCCCACATTTGTATGTAATTGTTGATGCAGCGCTTGTTATTTTGGGGTGGGCTTAATTTGTCTGTCTTGTTCTGTATATAGGTCCACTTTGTTTTATAATTCTCCTGTTCATATTGTCAAAATACAAAAAACTCAATAAAGCAAAAAAAAAGAAAGATATTTCAAATAAAAAATTATATACACTATATACAACAATATATACAAAGACCATTAAATTTCCTGACATTATCTTTTGTTCAACAACATTTATTCTAAATATTACCTCACTGTTCATTAACATTTATTCTTAATATTACCTTATTGTTCATAAACATTTATTCTTAGCACTCGGTCTACCATAATTCTGCCACTACTAGAATTACCATAGTAGTCATTTTGACTGCTCAGTCATTTTTTAAAATAATTTTGCATAATCAATAAAAATTTAAAATAATTTGATGAAAATGGTTAAATGCAGCAGGAAGTAAAAATTAAATTGAATTACATATTTAATTAATGGATGAACTTCTTCTTAACTTTCACATGCAAACTTCGACCGAATTTCTTTTCTTTTTCAAATACGATCAAATTCCATCTGTCTTCAAAATAGGTTGGTGTTATCATAAGACACTGTAACAGTAGCAGAGACCTGATTATCCATCATGAATGCTCTTATGGTTAGCATAGTACTTGCTGCTAAAGTTTTTCAATGTTGCCCTCTCACCAAAAAGGTATAGACTAAAAAGTTTTATTTCATGGAATACTCCTCTTACCCGGTCATTTCCAATTCATGGCACACCTGATAGACACAAAAAGCTACATAGAAGAAAACCATACAGTTATGTAAACTAGAAAAGCACTCAGAGAGCACAGACCTCTGCCAATCAGAGCAGCTCAGCTTAGTGTCTTTTCTGCTCTGATTGGACAGCCGAGTGTCCACTCATGTCTCTCCATGTGGAGAATGCTGCATTCCATCTCCATCAGAAGAGGGAGGGGGAAGAGTGAATGACGTGATCTTCACGTTATCACCAGGAACAAAGTTGGAAAAAAATGTGCCAATCTATCAGGCTGTTGTTAGCTATCATGTTGGCAGAAGTTCTCCTGGCATTGCAAGGGAAGCTGGCAAATGTAGAGTGGCATAGCCTTGAAAAACATTAAATCAATCTAACTTTATTTGTACAGCACTTTTCATACAGGACTTTGTAATACAAAGTGCTTTACATGAGAAAAAGATAAAATAAGTTGAATAAAAAGCAGAAATTGCATAATTGCATAAAATGAAAACACAAGACCCCCACAATCCCCCCCTCCCCCAACCATATTCAATATACACACTCACTTACTGAAACACACGAAGACATAAAAAGGAAATTCTGACAGAGAACAGAATAAGAGGAAAAGCCATCTTGTATTAAAAATGAGGAAACACAGGAGCTAAAACTAAAATAATACTTAAAAATACTCAAAAATACTAGAGGGTAAGATAAATAAATGAGTAAATACATAAATGAATAAAATAATATAACAGTATAGAATAAAAGTTAAATAATATTGTAAAATGAGATTGTGTACATTCAGTTCAGTTTGCAAATAAACCACGATATCGATCACGATGTAAATGAATGGATTTTTCCATTGTAAACTTTAGTGTTTTATGTCATCAACCTGCTCCTGATCAGCACCAAAATGTGGTGGCTCCTTCCTTCAAACCTATTAATTTGTTATAATGTAAATCTATTCAGGATTTTCTTTGTAATCTTGCAAACAGACAGACAGACAGACCCTGGTGTAAACATAACCTCTTTGGCTGAGGTCATTATTTGGCAGACCACCAGTGGGCCCTGGACAACAGCTTGTTAACCATTGTGTAGACTAAGAAGCTCTCAACAACACATAAAACCAGCATAAAATCACATTACAGTATGAGAATAAGTATATGCTACTGCAGACCTCATACCATGAAAATTAGCAGATGTCAGCTAATATGGAATTTGATGTTTCCAGTTATCTAAAATATTTTCTGAGTCAGTCCCAGAGCTAGATGAACCTCCTTCCAAATCCAAGAGACACCATTCTCTGAACCTGCTCTGGTTATTCTTTGCCAAGGCTCTGAAACAAGACTAAACCCTCCTTATTTGTAATTTGTCTTCTAGTGATCACTTTTGCCTCTCTTGTTAGCTAGATATTTGCATCATTATAAATTCTGCAGAAGGAGAGCCACCCAGCAGCTTCAAAGAGTGTAAAAAACAATCCATAGACTCGGAGAAAGAGCTGCTAAATATAACAAGTGAACAATAGAACCACTTGTCAATAGCATGCAGTCAATTTGAGTGCCATGGTAGTTTGAGATATTAATGCTCACAACTCTTTTGTGTTTTGACATTTTAATGATAGAACAATTTCAGAACAAAATATTACCACATTAAGGAAAAGTCAGGGTTCTATGGATATGTAGATAATAATCAAAGTTATGACATCACAAATTTTAAAAGCAGTCAAAATGACTGCCTTGGTAGTTCTAGTGTTAATATTACCTCACTGTACATGAACTTTTATTCTTAATATTACCTCACTGTTCATGAACATTTATTCTTATTATTACCTCATTGTTCATAAACAATTATTCTTAATATTAACTCACTGTTCATGAACATTTATTCTTATTATTACCTCACTGTTCATGAACATTTATTCTTAATATTACCTCACTGTTCATGAACATTTATTCTTAATATTACCTCACTGTTCATGAACATTTATTCTTATTATTACCTCATTGTTCATAAACAATTATTCTTAATATTACCTCATTGTTCATAAACATTTATTCTTAATATGGTAACACTTTCTCTGAAGATCTAGTTAATAATGCAGTAGAAGCACATGCATAAGACGTTATAATGCATGTATAATGCTTCATAAGTGTCATTATAATGGTGTTTAACCATGTATAAGAACTTGTACCAAGGTTTATAAAGTATTACAAGTGTGGACATAATGTATTATAATCAAGCATTTATAATGTTTTATACCTGCATACTCAAGTGACAAGAGTTTAGAATGAAGAATCTGAAGTCCTGGGTCACATTAGAACCATCCTTACTCTAGACAGGAGTAAAGACGCACATAGAACTGCTCAACATAGAACAGACACTAAAGTCTCGGTTACAGAGAGGGCGTAATTCCTTATAAATATCAATAATATGTTATAGGATGACTTTAAGAGCTTTCAGTGAAGTGACAACACTGTATAAAGTTGTTTGCATTTGCATTACATGATAAAAATCAGAATCACTAAGGAGCAGTATTTTACTGTCTGGAAGTAAAATGTAAGTTAAAAATTAAACACCATAATGATCTTTAAAACAACCTTATTTTGCAAAAATAAAATATAAAGGATGTTGCAGATTATTCTCTACATATCAATACAATTAAAATCTGTAAAAAAAAAAAAACCTGCATAGCTCGCAAATTAAAATTCTAGCACCTGGGAGGACTGAAGAATGTAATTTATAACATTAAAACTTGGAACAGACTAGCTTTTTGGCTCATTTAATGTGAACACTGAACACTGTATATAGTTATTAGCAATTGTATGACATCATAACACAATTATAATCACTTAGGAGCATTAATTTGCTGACTGTAAGTTAAGTGTAAGTCAGCCATAATGATGTTTAACACAACTTTATATTTTGCTGATACAAAATGGTTTATTGACCTGTGGAGAGAACATAGGTCAATAAAAAAACAAGTCTGTTACCAAACCAATAAATAAAGCAATAAAGAAAAAAAGCTAGTCTGTCAGATTCTTCATTCTAAGCTCTTGTCACTTGAGTATGCAGGTATAAAACATTATAAAGGCTTGATTATAATACATTATGTCCACACTAGTAATACTTTATAAACCTTGGTACAAGTTCTTATACATGGTTATACACCATTATAATGACACTTATGAAGCATTATACATGCATTATAACGTCTTATGCATGTGCTTCTAATGCATTATAAACTAGATCTTCATAGAAAGTGTTAACCTTAATATGACCTCATTGTTCATAAACATTTATTCTTAATATTGTTGTTGGTATATCGTTTGAATGACATTAATGAAATGTTGAATTGCAAAGACTTGATCTTTCTTCCTTTTCCCTAATGTGTCCACTTCTTGGACAATGTGCCTCATGAGTCTTATTTGTTGTCTCAGGTTAATCAGTGGACATGTGACGGCTGCAGCCTGTGTCCGTCGTCCTTTCTGTGCTCAGCTCAGGATTAAAGATGAAGTTACTCAGAGTGAAGACCCTCTCACCTGAAGCAGCCATGAGGCTCAGAAGAAGCTTGTCCATCCTGGAGGTCTGTGTGATGTCCTGCAGTCTGACTGCAGCTGTGAGGCTGCTGATTCCTCTGCATGTTAATTTAACTGTTTCTGCATACGTATGGCGTCTACGTCAGGTTCCTCTTTGCTCATCAGCCTCTTTATGTTTCATGTGCCAACAGAATTTACATGAACATAAATGAAAGAGTTTTTGTTGCTGTGGGGGTGTTTGAGGCTCCTGTGTCTGTCACCTGTAGGCCGGCTGTGGAGCAGCAATAACAGAGCTGACAGTGGACTAAAGAAGAAAACAACAACACATTCAGCTCTCTGTGGTTTGGTTTAGAGGCCTATATCACGAAGCAGGATTAATGTCTTAGCGAGATAACTTCAGGGTCAACCCTGGTTTATCGTTTGCACGAAGCCAGTTACTTTTTTATCAGAGTAGATCACCATGGTGACTTATTCTGAACAGCTATCCTTCTCCGGAGCAGGAGAAGTTGGGGATTGAATCTGATCCTGCAAAATGACCCTCGCACTAGCCAATCAGCTTCTCAAAATCAGTGACCTACCCTCTTCTCCTGAACCCGGTAGAAGGAGGCACACAACTCTTGAGAAGAGCATGAGGATGAGAAAGAGCGTCACAATATCGATTTGACCAACTAAATCAACCTGGCGATGCGCTTCGAGACGTATCGGTTCTTGTGGCCCAGAATCATCTCCCTGGGTGATATATTGCAGCCGTTTATTCCCCGTGTGACCCGCAGGAGCAGAGCACGAACTGTCCCGCAGTCAGTTTGCATCGCCCTGAAATATAAACTTCACTTCTATAGCCCCTTTCATACATTTAAATACACCACAAAGTTTTAGATTACTGATTAGGTTCATCTTGTCTTCTTGGAACATAAGTGTTTTAGTGTTCTTTTTTAAAGACAAAAAGGTATGGTTACCGTTACATGTTTCACCGTTACTCTGCCGTCTTCTTCAGAAACTGTCATCCTGACAGCTGTGGTATGTCTTTTTACAGAATACACCCGGACAGTAAATGCAATGTCATCTACAACATACCATGCAAAACATGCAATAAATCATACACTGGGGAGACGGGGAGATCATTCAACACAAGAAGAAAAGAACATCAAAAGGAGTGTGAAAAACAAACAGCAACACGTCTCACCCGGGCAGAAAAGGAAAAGGAAAATCAGGAAAACTTCAAATCAGCAATATCAGATCACTGCAAATGTGAAAACCACATAATGGACTGGGACAGATCAACAATAATCGGATCAGAAAACAATAAGTACAAGAGATGGATAAAGGAGTATTTAGAGATCAGGAAACGGGGCACGGACACCATCAACAGGGATGAAGGAGCCTTCCAGCTCTCACACACCTGGGATTCACTTCTCCAGAGGCCGCCAGGCAACGGGGGACGCAGCCGGCGATACAGTCGATCAATCTGTCCTGCTGGCTACTCCCGGAAACAGCTGATAAAAAGACATGTCACAGCTGTCGGGGGGGGTGCGGGGTTGGGAGGGGGGGGCGGGCCGCCGGTCCCAAATCCTATCCGCCGCTCCTTTTTTTTTAAACTGTAAATACACCACTGCAGCATCATGTCGCCGCCTTCACATCAGAGTCCTGCATTAAGTCGGGTGTCGCGGGTGCTGAGGCAAATAACTATCTTGCCCATAGTTGTGTCGCTATGGTTTGCTTACATTCAGTAAAATGCATTTTTCCAAACGCCTCCTCCCCTGCTACTCTCGCACAACACCGATAAGGCGCGCGGCACCACGGGCCGAGATGTAGCAGTGATTCAGCGAACGTCAGAGCAGAGGCCACCTAAAAGTGTCTCACAACACTCCCTGTCATAGAACAAGCCGATAACTTCTGAATCGTTAATTCTCTTTATTAACAGACTCAAACAGCGTGTCATACAGTTAGCAGTTCTCTCTCTCAGTCTACACTTCCGTAACCCTCAGCCAATCCCCGGGCTCCCCCTTAGCAGCGTTAACACTACAAAGATCGTCTACTCTGAAGATGCTCACTCTGACATACACATACAGACACACACACACACACACACACTTACACTAAGGCGGCGGATGAAGGAGCGACCATAACGGTAAAAAAAAAAAAAAAACAATTTAAACAAAATGACCTGAAGCTTTAAAACAATCTCCCCAAGCAAAAATGTCAGCATTTTTAAGCCAGCTGTCCTTACCAAGGAATCAAAGCTAGCATGTAAGAAACTTTCAGCATGTAGTTTCTCCTTATTGTCAGTCACTTCCTATAACTTTATTAAGCATTATTCATCTTCTCTCCATCTGCTGAGCTTACATGGTTACATGAAATGTTACATTCTTCCTGTTTTTTACTTTTACTTTTTATACTTTATGCAGTTTATTTATTTATTTTTTTTGAGAATGTTGTAGTTGTGTGCCCACAGTGCTCACTATTTATTCAGATGTTAATGCTCTTTAATTATGATATTATGGAGCATTTTTGACATTTTGGCATTATAATTTTGAACTTACTGATTTTTTTTCTAGGGTGATTAAGTTAAGGTTAAGAAAATTAATGTGGCTATTTGTGAAGTGAACAATCTCTTATGAAGCGACTCTTTTGACCACTATAAATTATCCTTCAATAATTCTCAGATTTAAAGTTATGAAGTCACCTGGTCAGCTTCCCCACAGACTTGGCCTAACCTCCCCCTCACCTGGAGCCACAGGAGCGCTTTTATTTTGAAAGGCCACAGTTTCCAGGCTCTTTGTCATTGATAGGTCCTTACAATCTCAGTTGAGAGCAAACACTCTTAAATAAGAGTTTGTTTTCATTTTCTCTGTTGCATTTTTCCTTGCCTCAGTGACAAAAGTAAAAAAAATGGCTCATCTTACCCCACTCTCCCCTACTAACATACTACATACTCATGTATATACTGTATACTACATACTATAAGTATGATTAGGATGCCAACCGTTCACACTGTAGTATACTACTAAGTTTCCCATGATGCATTTCAAACCTTCAACGACAAAAATCAGAAGCACAGCAGGCTATCAAATATCTCTGTTGATTCACCACATTTGAAAGTTCAGAGAGCATTTTAGGAGAGAAAGTCACCATGTAGAATACCAAAATGTGGTCATTTGAGCCATAAAACACACAGATACATATTTCAGACATTCCGTTATACACACTAGTATGCTATTGAAGAAACTTCAAAACAAGAGCCCAATTTACAAAAGCGTTAAAGAACTAAAAGGAGATAATAAAAGATGCTTTTATTTTGAAAACAGGAAGTTTGCTAGTGTCTGATTTTAAGCTGAATGCCGGTCTCAAGACGATTTAACATTTATCATATTAATATTATAATCATTAACTTCACAAACACAATGAAATGTTGACTGCCCACAGACACCGAAGACACTTGATTAATACGTACCTACGTATCGCAATGCATTATGGGGCATTTGAGTGTGACTAGCATGCCCATCTCGCATACTTAAATTCTTTCTAATATAGTATACATCCGGGTATTTCTCACACACTCAATCTTTGTACACTATCTAATGTGAACGCACTTCAAACTCATTTGACGTCACACTTAAAGTGATATTCCAGGATTGAACAAGTTGGGTCCTATCACAAGGGTTAGGGCAGAAATTACCTCTACAGCAGTGTTTCTGTGGAGAAGAAACCCAGGGCACTAGGACCTAATTCCCTCTTCCTCCTTTGGATCTGCTCGTCTGCTGAATCCGCTGTAGTCAGACGGGGCCATATTTTACTTGACCAAAAACACAAATAAACGGACTCCCAACGAAAAAGTCTGATATCGGTCTGCATTCACGCTTTATTTAGAGAATTTTCAGCTCGTTACTTTCACACAAAAACACTGCTAAATAAGGCTCTAGTTCGCATAGCGCCGTGAAACGGCCTCAGCTGCAGAGTCTCCGCTGCAGCTCTGGCTCTGCAGCCACAGCTCTGGCTCTTCCGCTGAGGCCGTTTCAAGAAAGCAGTAGAGTTTGAGACACCAGAGCTACTTATTCTGCCGGTGAACATTGTGAGGTTCCATCAAATTCCCAATAAGCGCCTACAGCAGACTGATCCACAAGCCAGGCAGGCTAACCCTTCATGACAGCAACACCACACTACCATAAAACGTCAGTCAATGTGCAGCAGGCAGGCGGGGCTAACAGGGGCGATGTCATGTGTGGCTGTGCAGGTCCCAGCGCCCTGGGCTTCTTCTCCCACAGAAACACTGCTGTAGAGGTAATTTCTGCCTAACCCTTGTGATAGGACCTTGTTCAATCCTGAATATCACTTTAAGGTGCCTACACACCGAAAGGCTACTTGTTCTACCTACCACATAGCTTGTCCAGCGATGTCTAAGTAAAAAAAGTTGGTCTTTTCAGGCGATGTCATGTGTGGCTGTGCAGCAACAGCCAATCAGCGGTGTGTGTGCGTGTGTGACGGGCAATTATTCATCCGGACTACAGAGGAACTATTGATGTCTGTGTGGGAAACATTAGTCAGTGAGGACATTAGTTCCACCTTGACGGAGCGCGGTAAACTCACAGATGATGCTGCTGCATCATCAGCTGCAGTGTTTTGTGTTTGATAAGTGAGTGAAAAGGATACAGCTGGAATAATGTCCACTTATACATCCTATTATATGATATATGATATGATCGCGGTGAAACTCGAGCGGCGTATGTACTAAGATATTACTCATATTTGTATGAGTAATATCTTATTATGCCATTTCAGACACAGCCAGACTTTTATATTCACAGGAAGTGATCAGATCAGGGCCTCACTCACCAGGGCCACCTTGCTGGCCTGCTCTGGGGTTCTGATCCTCAGCTTGTTGACGGTGGTTTCAGTGATGTCCGCTCTCTCCAGTTCGTGTTGGATCAAATCGGACACAGCCAGTGTTTCTGTTTTAATTGTCTTTCATTTCCTTTTTAATTTCTTGGATTGTTCTTATAATGTGTGGACCCCAGTAAGAGTAGCTGTTGTTTTGGCAGTAGCTAATGAGGAGACAGACACACAGGTGAGACAGTCACAGGTGAGACAGACACACAGGTGAGGGAATCATCATCAGGAGACTCAGAGGGGAGGGCAGGAACACAGGGATTTCAAAATACAACAGGAAACACGAGACAAAACACAACCCAGGATCTAAACTAAACAGAACAGAATCAAGAGGCAAAGGAAACACAGAGGTCTAATCTAGGAACAATGTCCAGAATAAGGAAGTGAAAACAGGGAGCATTATGACAGACTGGCTCCTAATGAGCTGACCTGTCCCCGTCAGAGGTCAAAAAGTGGCAGCCCCAGCGGCAGCAGCAGGCGGCTCCCCACCCAGATAGTATAAGCCGCGGGCAGCCCCCTGACCGAAAAATCGCCAGCCTCAAGGGCAGCAGCAGGCGGCTCCCCGACCGGAGCCTGGAGTGGCTCTCCACCTGAAAAATTGGCAGCAGCAGGCGGCTCCCTGCCCGAAAAAGTGGCAGCCCCGGCCGTGGACAACTATGCCCCACCTCTCTCCGGGCTGGAGTAGATCGGGTGCCCCTCTGCACCACAACCAAAACATTTCATCATTTCAGAGGAAACGAAAACAACATAATAAAAGCCGTCTACTTTGAAAGAAAATAACAGGTTTAGGTCTACACTTTTATCCTTGAAAAGCATGTAAACCTGTCTTCTATGACAGACGTGTTTTCATTTCAGTGATTTACACCCCAGGGAGACCATACGGATTGGTGACACCAGTTTTCTGTATCTGGATAACTCCTTGGCCAGCATTTCATTCTTTATGAATGGGGCAGCATTTGAAATGGGGATCTTTGTGGCTGGGGTGGAGAGTGGGGAGACAGGAGTGAAGGTGTCCTGGATAACCACTCCCCTCTCCACCACCTCGACAACCTTTGCCGTGCTATTTAGAAAAAATACAATTGCCTCGTTCATCCGGGAGGCAGATTTAACACTTTCAAAGCTGACCGCCTCTCCCACAGCCAAACCTGCTTCCTCTACTGAGCACTGGACCGTGGGCTGAAGCTTGATAGCATGACGGCGTGTCAGCTTCTCATAGTCCACGACTGTAGCCTCTGCAGCCGGCATTGTGCCAATCGAAGCACGCTGCCCCAACAAACATTTAAAAACACACCCTCACACACACTAAACCACAGCCCTGTTAACCAAATCAGGTAAACTAAGGATTCATAAACACGCTCACACCAACAAAAAGAAAAAAAGGTTGATCAAATCAAATCAGTTGAATCAAAAAAATGATTCACTCTCAGCTCCCCCCTCACACACCACCTCAGTCAGAGAGAGAGAGAGAGCCCAGTGTGCCAGATCCCCCCCCCCAGTCTAAGCCTATTGTGTCTTAACTCTGAGTCTAAGCTCTGGACTATGAGCAACTTCAACTTTATTGTCCCCTGAGGGAAATTTGCTGTGCAAGCAGGTAAAAAGAACATCAATATACAGACACAACAAGTCATTCACCCATAAAAGCAAAGGCACAGGACACATTATCAAGAAGAAGCAACCGTGAGCGGACCAGAGATGGAGCCATCCTGACGATTATAATCAGTGTTCAAGCTGGTTCATTTTTCCATTCAGCTCTGTTATGGCTTGAAAGATAAATGAGTTTTTCATCCTATTTGATTTGGCTACAGGTGGCCTGTATCTTCTGCCAGAGGGCAAGAGATCAAACTCTACATGAAGAGGATGATCAGGACACTGGATGATGTCCCGAGCCTTGGATCTTACTCTCTCTTGAAATATGTCGGATAGATTAGGCAGTTTAACACCAGTGATTTTACCGGCTACCGTTACAATACGTTCAAGCCTTTTTTTGTCAGCCAAAGCAAGGCTCCCAAACCACCAAATAAAAACAAAGGTGAGAACAGACTCTACCATAGACTTATAAAAAACTGACATTAGTCTACTACACACTCCAAATCGGTTTAGTTTTGGGAGGAAGTGAAGCCGTTGTTGACCCTTTTTTAAGACTGAGTCTGTGTTGGCACTGAAAGTCAGCCTGTTGTCTATGATGACTCCCAGGTACTTATGGCTTTCAGTCCTCTCCACAATTTCACCTTTAATTGTTAAAAAAGGGGGTGACTCAGACGTCTTTCTAAAATCAATATGCATTTCTTTTGTTTATGAAATATTTAATTTTAAAAAGGAGTCATCGCACCAGTCAATAAAATCATTCACCACTGGGCCCAGAGCTGTGTCCTCCCCCTTTAGCAAACTGACTATCACTGTATCATCTGCAAACTTCAGAATATGCCTTCCTGGATGGGAACTTCTGCAGTCGTAGGTGTACAGGATGTACAGGATCGGAGAGAGAACACACCCCTGAGGGGAACCAGTGGAGGAGAACAGCAGGTCAGACACCGAGCCATTTACCCTGACAAGCTGTTATCTGCCCACTACAAAATCTAAAATCCACCCAACTAGACCAGGACACAGGTTAAAATGAGACAATAATTTATTCACTAAAATATGGGGCTGGATTGTATTAAAAGCAGACGAAAAATCTAAAAACAATATGTGAGCATGTGTACCTGGACCTTCCAGATGTTTAAAAAGCAGGTTAAAAAGAGTTATAATAGCATCATCCACCCCTCTTTTGCTCCTCTAAGCAAACTGGAAAGGATCAAGGGAGTTCTCTACTACCGTGACCAACTCTTTCTTAACCAGCCTTTCAAAAACCTTCATGACTAAAGAAGTCAGGGCCACAGGTCTAAAGTCATTCAGGCACAATAGTGGATTTTTTCCACGGCGCTGCAACCTTTTGCTGCTCTAAAGAACACTTAAAGATGTGGTGGAGAATGAAAGCCAATGGGTTTGCACAGTGTTTAAGCATAAAATAGAATAGAATATCCTTTATTGATCCTCCTTGGGAGAAATTTTTTTGTCACAGCAGCTCCCAAAAAAAGTGCAATAATGCAATAACAATAAAAATAGAATAGAGATAATAGAATATAAATTAGAAATTTGAAGAAATATAAAAATATATAGGAAAGTAGAAAAAATATTACTATTTACATATTTATATAGGAGCTAGATATATGCAAAGATATGTTCTTGGGAATAACAGCACTTGACAATGAAAAATTTACAGTGAGTACTGGAATGATGTACAAAAAAGGCATGTATTTATTGAATGCTTGATGTCATTATGGAGACAGTTCAGATGTTTGTGTTATGAAGTCTTATTGCAGTTGGGACAAATGACCTGCGGTAACGTTCAGTCCTGCAGGGTGGGAGTCTGAGCCTACTGCTGAAGGAGCTGCTCAGCTCCCCCACAGTCTCATGCAGTGGGTGAGAGGGGTTGTCCATAATGGATGCGAGCTTTGCCAGCATCCTCCTCTCGCCCACCTCCTCCGGGGAGTCTAAAGGTGCGTTCACACCGCAAGCGACCTAGCTACCAAAGTCGCGTCGCCCACTGATGTAGCGTCGCGTGTCCATTCTAGTCAGAACACGTGCTGCAGCATTTTGGACCAGCTGAAGCGTCTTAAGTGACTTGCTGGGACAGCCTGAAAGCAGAGAATTACAATAGTCCAGTCTAGAGGAAACAAAAGCATGGACTAGCTTTTCAGCACCTCTCTGGGACAGGATAGGCCTGATTTTAGAAATGTTACCAAGATGAAAAAAGGCTGTTTTTGAAATTTGCTTTATGTGAGAGTTAAAGGATAAATCCTGATCAAATAGCACTCCTAGATTTCTAACAGTTGAGCTTGATGCCAGGCCAATGCCATCTATGGCAGTTAAATCATTAGAAAAGGACACCAATGGATCGTGGGCTCCCATGGATGTTGGACCCTCACAGATGCTGAGGCCCCCATGGACGGTGGAATTTCCTGCACATGAGCAGGTAAGGAGGAGCAGAGCTGATGTTGAGATCATGAGTCTGAACTGCCTGAGCTTACTGTCATGTTTTATTGGATTGTTTTCTTACATCACTGAATAACAGCATGGACATTATATCATATAAAAGGATAAAACTGACTCATTGAAAACATTTTCCTTCTTCTCATGCTCTCATCTTGTCAAACGGGCCCTCTGTTTGCACCCCAGCATTTGCCTGTACTGCCTATGCTGAGGCCCCCACAGCTACAGCGGGGGCCACAACCTCCTGTGGCTGCTCCACCTCCTCCTGCTGACCTCCTCTGACGTACATCTCTCCTGTAAGTCAGTGTGAACCTCATAGTTCTCATTAAAGCTAATGTAGAGGCGATCTTACTAATCCAGATGTTTCTTGATAACCAGCACAGACTCAGTGTAAACAGGTGTCTGTGCTTACGACAGTCTTTCTTTAAACCAGTGTAAATCCTGATGTCTCTAAACCAAACCACAGAGAGCTGAATGTGTTGTTGTTTTCTTCTTTAGTCCACTGTCAGCTCTGTTATTGCTGCTCCACAGCCGGCCTACAGGTGACAGAGAGACAGGAGCCTCAAAACACCCCACAGTAACAAAAACTCTTTCAATTATGTTCATGTAAATTCTGTTGGCACATGAAACATAAAGAGGCTGATGAGCAAAGAGGAACCTGACGAAGACCCCATACATATGCAAAACTGCAGAAACAGTTAAATTAACATGCAGAGGAATCAGCAGCCTCACAGCTGCAGTCAGACTGCAGGACATCACACAGACCTCCAGGATGGACAAGCTTCTTCTGAGCCTCATGGCTGCTTCAGGTGAGAGGGTCTTCACTCTGAGTAACTTCATCTTTAATCCTGAGCTGTGCACAGAAAGGACGACGGACACAGACTACAGCCGTCACATGTCCACTGATTAACCTGAGACAACAAATAAGACTCATTAGACACTTTGTCCGAGACGTGGACACATTAGGGAAAAGGAAGAAATAGATCAAGTCTTCAAAATTCAAGATTTCATTAATGTCATTCAAACGATATACCAACAACAATATTAAGAATAAATGTTTATGAACAATGGGGTCATATTAAGGTTAACACTTTCTATGAAGATCTAGTTTATAATGCATTAGAAGCACATGCATGAGACGTTATAATGCATGTATAATGCTTCATAAGTGTCATTATAATGGTGTATAACCATGTATAAGAACTTGTACCAAGGTTTATAAAGTATTACTAGTGTGGACATAATGTATTATAATCAAGCCTTTATAATGTTTTATACCTGCATACTCAAGTGACAAGAGTTTAGAATGAAGAATCTGACAGACTAGCTTTTTTTCTTTATTGCTTTATTTATTGGTTTGGTAACAGACTTGTTTTTTTATTGACCTATGTTCTCTCCACAGGTCAATAAACCATTTTGTATCAGCAAAATATAAAGTTGTGTTAAACATCATTATGGCTGACTTACACTTAACTTACAGTCAGCAAATTAATGCTCCTAAGTGATTATAATTGTGTTATGATGTCATACAATTGCTAATAACTATTACAGTGTTCAGTGTTCACATTAAATGTGCCAAAAAGCTAGTCTGTTCCAAGTTTTAATTTGTTATAAATTACATTCTTCAGTCCTCTCAGGTACTAGAATATTAATTTGTGAGCTATGCAGATTTTTTTTTACAGATTTTAATTGTATTGATATGTAGAGAATAATCTGCAACATCCTTTATATTTTATTTTTCAAAATAAGGTTGTTTTAAAGATCATTATGGTGTTTAATTTTTAACTTACATTTTACTTCCAGCCAGTAAAATACTGCTCCTTAGTGATTCTGATTTTTATCGTGTCATGCAATTGCTAACAACTTTATACAGTGTTGTCACTTCACTGAAAGCTCTTAAAGTCATCCTATAACATATTATTGATATTTATAAGGAATTACGCCCTCTCTGTAACCGAGACTTTAGTGTCTGTTCTATGTTGAGCAGTTCTATTTGTGTCTTTACTCCTGTCTAGAGCAGTGGTTTTGAACCTTTTAAAGTCGCAGACCCCCAATTTAACGTTCAGCACTGTCCGTGACCCCCCCCCCCCCCGGCACACAATGAAAATTCGCTGTCCGCGGTGCTGAAACAACACCCGATCGATGAAACGTATGTCGGATAAACAAATCAGTAATTGATTTTGAGTAATAAAATGCCTGTGTGAGACCAATCACTTGTCCTTTAACGTCCGGTCGGACGCCACATTAACTTTGCGCATTTATATTTTTCCTAAATGATTTGGCGACCCCCAGAAATCATCTCGCAACCCCAATTGGGGTCGGGACCCCAAGGTTGAGAATGGCTGGTCTAGAGTAAGGGTGGTTCTAATGTGACCCAGGACTTCAGACTCTTCATTCTAAACTCTTGTCACTTGAGTATGCAGGTATAAAACATTATAAAGGCTTGATTATAATACATTATGTCCACACTTGTAATACTTTATAAAACCTTGGTACAAGTTCTTATACATGGTTATACACCATTATAATGACACTTATGAAGCATTATACATGCATTATAACGTCTTATGTTTCTAATGCATTATTAACTAGACCTTCACAGAAAGTGTTACCATATTAAGATTAAATGTTCATGAACAGTGAGGTAATAATAAGAATAAATGTTTATGAACAGTGAGGTAATATTAAGATTAAATGTTTATGAACAGTGAGGTAATATTAACACTAGAACTACCAAGGCAGTCATTTTGACTGCTATTAAAATTTGTGATGTCATAACTTTGATTATTATCTACATATCCATAGAACCCTGACTTTTCCTTAATGTGGTAATATTTTGTTCTGAAATTGTTCTATCATTAAAATGTCAAAACACAAAAGAGTTGCGAGCATTAATACCTCGAACTACCATGGCACTCAAATTGACTGCATGCTATTGACAAGTGGTTCTATTGTTCACTTGTTGTATTTAGCAGCTCTTTCTCCGAGTCTATGGATTGTTTTTTATACTCTTTGAAGCTGCTGGGTGGCTCTCCTTCTGCAGAATTTATAATGATGCAAATATCTAGCTAACAAGAGAGGCAAAAGTGATCACTAGAAGACAAATTACAAATAAGGAGGGTTTAGTCTTGTTTCAGAGCCTTGGCAAAGAATAACCAGAGCAGGTTCAGAGAATGGTGTCTCTTGGAACTTTGAAGGAGGTTCATCGAGCTCTGGGAGTGACTCAGAAAATATTTTAGATAACTGGAAACATCAAATTCCATATTAGCTGACATCTCATCTGCTAATTTTCATGGTATGAGGTCTGCAGTAGCGATCCTTATTCTCATACTGTAATGTGATTTTATGCTGGTTTTATGTGTTGTTGAGAGCTTCTTAGTCTACACAATGGTTAACAAGCTGTTGTCCAGGGCCCACTGGTGGTCTGCCAAATAATGACCTCAGCCAAACAGGTTATGTTTACACCGGGGTCTGTCTGTCTGTCTGTTTGCAAGATTACAAAGAAAATCCTGAATAGATTTACATTATAACAAATTAATAGGTTTGAAGGAAGAAGCCATCACATTTTGGTGCTGATCAGGAGCAGGTTGATGACATAAAACACTAAAGTTTACAATGGAAAAATCCATTCATTTACATCGTGATCGATATCGTGGTTTATTTGCAAACTGAACTGAATGTACACAACCTCATTTTGCAATATTATTTATCTAACTTTTATTCTATACTGTTATATTATTTTATTCATTTATGTATTTACTCATTTATTTATCTTACCCTCTAGTATTTTTGAGTATTTTAAGTATTATTTTAGTTTTAGCTCCTGTGTTTCTTCATTTTTAATAAAAGTTTCCTCAGTCCTCTTATTCTGTTCTCTGTCAGAATTTCCTTTTTATGTCTCCGTGTGTTTCAGTAAGTGACTGTGTATATTGAGTATGGTTTGGGGGAGGGGGGATTGTGGGGGTCTTGTGTTTTCATTTTATGCAATTATGCAATTTCTGCTTTTTATTCCACTTATTATTTCATTTTATCTTTTTCTCATGTAAAGCACTTTGTATTACAAAGTCCTGTATGAAAAGTGCTGTACAAATAAAGTTAGATTGATTGAATGTTTTTCAAGGCTATGCCACTCTACATTTGCCAGCTTCCCTTGCAATGCCAGGAGGACTTCTGCCAACATGATAGCTAACAACAGCCTGATAGATTGGCACATTTTTTTCCAACTTTGTTCCTGGTGATAACGTGAAGATCACGTCATTCACTCTTCCCCCTCCCTCTTCTGATGGAGATGGAATGCAGCATTCTCCACATGGAGAGACATGAGTGGACACTCGGCTGTCCAATCAGAGCAGAAAAGACACTAAGCTGAGCTGCTCTGATTGGCAGAGGTCTGTGCTCTCTGAGTGCTTTTCTAGTTTACATAACTGTATGGTTTTCTTATATGTAGCTTTTTGGTCTGTAAGGTGTGCCATGAATTGGAAATGACATGGAAAAGTAAGAGGAGTATTCCATGAAATAAAACTTTTTAGTCTATACCTTTCTGGTGAGAGGGCAACATTGAAAAACTTTAGCAGCATGTACTATGCTAACCATAAGAGCATTCATGATGGATAATCAGGTCTCTGCTACTGTTACAGTGTCTTATGATAACACCAACCTATTTTGAAGACAGATGGAATTTGATCGTATTTGATAAAGGAGAAATTCTGTCAAAGTTTGCATGTGAAAGTTCAGAAGTATTTTGGTATCCATTAATTAAAAATTTCATTCAGTTTGATTTTTACTTCCTGCTGCATTTAGCCATTTTCATCAAATTATTATTTGAAATTTTTATTGATTATGCAAATTATTTTTAAAAAATGACTGAGCAGTCAAAATGACTACTATGGAAATTCTAGCAGTGGCAGAATTCTGGTAGACCGAGTGTTAAGAATAAATGTTTATGAACAATAAGATAATATTAAGAATAAATGTTTATGAACAGTGAGGTAATAAGAATAAATGTTTATGAACAATAAGATAATATTAAGAATAAATGTTTATGAACAGTGAGGTAATATTTAGAATAAATGTTGTTGAACAAAAGATAATGTCAGGAAATGAAATGATCATTGTATATTTGTTGTATATAGTGTATATAATTTTTTATTTGAAATATCTCTCACTCTCTTCCACTCTGTAACATGATTGCTTAGCTTACTGCATTTTTCTCACAGACACACACATGACCCTGTACAGCCCCTCTCTTTGTCCGTTGTTTATCTGTTATGTCTGTAACGCCCGAGCACCTACGAGACCAGCTCTAACCGGCACAAGAAGTGTAGCTTGCTCAGTGTAGCCCCCCCCCTCACATAAAGGAGAGAAAACGTAGTATTATCCTCAGTTCAACACTTCAGACTGCTGGACACTCTGTATTGTTGTAACTCGTTGTCCAAGTAAACATCCATTTAATTTGCATCCAGCTGCTTCTCGTCATCATTATTCTGAAATATGTCAGGTGTTGGTATGAACTGGTTTCTGAGCAATCTGAGGGCTGTAAGGGGGAAAACCCTGACAGGTAATATAAAGAGAATACCGTACCGTCTTCTCCTGCTTATCCGTGGTCAGGTTGCGGGGGCCGCAGCCTAAGCAGGGAAGCCCAGACTTCCCTCTCCCTGGCCATCTCGCCCAGCTCTTTCCGGGGGATCCCGAGGCGTTCCCAGGCCAGCTGAGAGACATAGCCTCTCCAGCATGTCCTGGTCTTCCCTGAGGCCTTCTACTGGTGGGATGTGCCCGGAACACCTCACCAGGGAGGCATCCTGACCAGATGCCGGAGCCACCTCATCTGGCTCCTCTCTATACGAAGAAGCAGCGGCTCTACATCCAGGGCCTTGAGGAACTCCAAGCAGATCTCATCCACACCCCAGAGCCCTGCCATCTTGGCAACCTCGGCTCCAGAGTTAGAAGAATCCACCACAGAGCCCCCCAGGTCTGCTTCCACACTGGAAGACATGCTAGTGGGATTGAGGAGGTCTGACCTCAACATCCCCAGTTGAGGTCAGCAGCACACCATTCTCACCATAGACAGTGTTGATGGCACACTGCTTCCCCCTCCTGAGACACTGGATGGTGGTCCAGAATCTCTCCGAAGCCACATGGAAGTCGTTCACCATGGCTTCTCCTAATTCCTCCCATGCCCGGGTTTTTGCTTTGGCGACCACCAAAGCTGCATTCCACTTGGCCAGCCCGTACCTGTCAACTGCATCCAGAGTTCCACTGGCCAGAAAGGCTGGATAGGACTACTTCTTCAGCTTGACGCCATCCCTCACCTCTGGTGTCCACCAGCGGGTTCGGATGTTGTCGCCACGACAGCCACCAACCACCTTACGGCCACAACTCTGATTAGCCACCTCCACAATAGAGGCCAGGAACAAGGCCCATTTGGACTCAATGTCCCCTGCCTCCCCCACCACATGGTTGAACTTCTCCCAGAGGTCAGAGTTGAAAATCTTTCTGATGAAAGTACCTGTCAGTCGTTCCCAGAGGACCCGCAAAACATGCTTGGGTCTACCAGGTCTGACCGGCATCCTCCCGCACCATCGAAGCAACTCACCACCAGGTGCTGATCAGTTTAAGCTCCGCCACTCTCTTCACCCGAGTGTCCAAAACATGTGGCCACAAGTCCGGTGATACGACTACAAAGTCGATCATCGAACTGCGACCTAGGGTGTCCTGGTGGCAGGTGCACATATGAACACCCTTATGCTTGAACATGGTGTTTGTTATGGACAATCTGTGACGAGCACCATGTTCAATAATAAAACACCGCTCAGGTTCAGATCCCCCCAATCACAGCCCTCCAAGTCTCAGTCTCTTTGCCAATGTGAGAGTTGAAGTCCCCCAGTAGAGTAAGGGAGTCCACCGGAGGGGCACTCTCCAGCACCTCCTCCAGGGAATCCAGGAAGGGTGGAAACTCTGAGCTGCTGTTTGATGCATAAGCATAAACAACAGTCAGGTTCCATCCCCCCACCCAAAGGCAGGGGGAGGCTACCTTCTCATTCACTGGGGTAAACCCCAATGTACAGACCTCAAGCCTAGGGGAGACAAGAACTGCCACTCGCGCCCGACGCCTCTCACCACCTGTAACCCCAGAGACGAAGAGATTCCAACCCCTCTCAAGAGGACTGGATCCAGAGCCCAAGCTATGTGTCGAGGTGAGTTAAGGGCAAAAAACAAACAGCGGCACTGGCAACGTCTTCTGTGTTGAACTTTAAAAGCCCGATAGTCTGTAAGATTCAGGCTTCTGCTTTCTAGTGCCCTCTGTGGATGTAGAGTGTAGCTGCACTGTCATGTAACAGAGTGCCTCACACCAACATGCATTTGTTGACATGCAGAGGTACGCTGCACCTAATAAATTACACCAGGTGTTTATTTGGAATGGTGTCTATTTGTCAAAATGTACTGCTACACCTGGCGTTTTTTTGGGACAGGGCGTTTATTTGGTATTTTACGGTATATCAAGTCGGAACCGCTCAAATCGCACACAAGCTCTGGCTCCTTCCCTGATAGAGAGGTGACGTTTCACGTCCCTAGAGCCAGACGCTGCAGCCGAGGATCAGACTGCCAGGGTCCTCGCCTTCGGCTGCTGCCCAGCTCACAACGCGCTGGACCACTACAGTCCCTCTCGCGGGTGGTTGGTCCATGTGAGGGGGGTCCCACATCTCTCCTTCAGGCTGGGCCCAGCCGGGCCCCGTGGGCGTAGGTCCTTGAGCCATGCTTTGTCTGGCCTCTCTCCCAGAAACTGTTTGCCTTGGGTGACCCTACCAGGGGCATAAAGCCCCGGATACATAGCTCCTGTAGTCACTGAGGCACACAAACCCTCCCACCACGATAAGGTGGTGGCTCAGGGGAGGGAAATATTTAGAATAAATGTTTATGTAAAATTCATTTGTCTCCTTAGGACTGTGGGTGGTCTATTCGCTTCCTGAACGTCAGTTCCACTTGGTCCATGAGTACAAGACCATGGCTGAAGCTCAGAGCTACTGCAGAGAGAAGTTCACTGACCTGGCCTCCATCAGCAGCTCTGAGGAGATGGACCTTCTGGTCAAGATGTCCATGTCTGCTTCAAACAGAGGGGTGAGTCTGCAGGACACCAGGCTGCGCACCAATCAGTCTGAGCAACAGGACCTGTTTTAGTTTATCTCTTTATTTTAATGTCATCACAGACTAATCTGCTCATTACCGCAAAGATCTTAATTCCCAATCTCATGGCACCAACTCAATTCAGTTGGATCATGACACCTTCACTGTCACTTATCACTGTGGTCAGACAGGAAGGACAGGTTCAGATCAGTGTTCACTTTGACAGCACTTTTTCATTTGGTTACAGTCTTCTGTCTAAACTATCTTTAGTTTTAGTCATAATTTAGACTCTATGTTGTTGTAATTTTAGTCTTGTTTTAGTCAATGAAACCTGCTGTAAATGTAGTCTCCTAAAATCTGAAGTATAAAGCAGTGTTTCCTCTACACTCATTTAGGAGTGGCAGCCCTTTACACAGGAGACACTTTACAGTCTGCTGTTTGTGTCCTTAGCTGACAGGAGTGGACTCTGCTGTGGTCTCCTCATGTTCCTGTTGTCTTTCTATCTTCTCCGCCCACTCTAACCTCTGAGATCAACAAGTTTCAGAGAACTGCTACTCACTGGACATTTTCTCTTTCTTTTATAACTTATTCTTTATTTAATAAACAACCAAAAATAACATCTGGTGCAAAATACTTTTGTTTTCTTTTCCATCATATCCACATCCAAGCGACTGCCACAACTGTCAGTCGGTTCTACAGAGCGCGTATCAGGCCACAGAAAGATAGACCAAAATATGAGTGATTTAAAATAATAATTATAATAATAATAATACAATAACAATTGTTTTTATATATAGACAACATATCTACATACACACACACACACACATATATATGTATATATATATATATATATATATATATATATATATATATATATATATATATATATATATATATATATATATATATATATATATATATACATATATATACATGCATCATGTAACAAAATAAACTAATTTAATAATCAGAAAAAGAAGTGATTGTAAACATGCACACAGATCAGCAGAAATGACATTAATTGGAAAGTCTCTATGGAAATCTTTTTTAAGAATATATGGCTATGATTGCCTGTGTGTATACCACATTTTCTCCAACATGTATTTGAATATTTGTGGTCCATTTTTACAACATATACTGAGGACATTTTCTCTTTTCAGATCATTCTCTGTCAACCTTAGACATGGTTGTGCGTCACTAATTTGAACCCTTGCCTAAACCCACTGAGTTGCTGCCATGTGATTGGCTGATTAGCTGTAGTGAGCTTTTGAGCAGGTGTGTCCAGTGAAGTGGAGGTGAGTGTTTTCACAGAGGTCCTCTTCTCCTCTCCTCACAGCTGATGTGGATCGGTCTGTATGATGACAGCTGGAGGTGGTCCCTGCAGAACACAAGCTTCTACTCAGACGGAGAGAGAGAGTTCAGGAACTGGTACCCTGGATATCCAAATAACCTCTGTTGTATAGTGATGTGGTCCAATGGACAGTGGTATGATCTACCATGTACTGACTCCTATCAGTCAGTCTGCAGCCAGGTCACAGGTGAGTACATCCTTCAGAAACCGTCAGACCTTCTTCATGTCCTCACTGTCTCTCTTTGTTCAGACAGCTGATTGGTCAGCAGAGTCAGGAGCTGCCTTAAGAGCTATTATCAGAGCGTCAGCTTTCTTAAAGTGTCAACAAAAGAGGCTCAGACAGAGCGAGCATAGAGGTGGATCAGGGTGCTCAGAATGAAGAAGTGACCCTGAGCTTTTCCTGTATCTGATGATGAGCTCTGCTTTGACCTCCTGCTGATGCCTCCTCCATGTAGCTTCAGCACAGATGCTTCTTGTCAGAGCTGTGGTCCTTTCTCTCCTCTGCTCTGAGATGATGGTGTCCTGAAGAGGTTTTACTCAGACCTGGAAACATGAACGTGCTGGAAAAGAACCGTCCTGTAGGTCTTGTAAACTCAGCTGTGTTTGCTGACTAAATGTCCATTTTGATTTGAGCTGGTGTCTGATTTTGGCCCTGATGATGTCCACGTGTTGGTCCAGTGTTTCTTTACCTTATTAATTTATTTTTAACCTTTATTTAATCAGGTAAAAAACCCATTGAGATCATGATCTCTTTCACAAGGGTGACCTGGCCAAGAGGCCAGCAACACACGTCAAGGCAAATACACATTGCTAGAAACAGTATACAACATAACAGCAATTTAAAAATGCATTTTTTGTGAATGAGAAGGAGCTATAAAGGACAGATTATTAAACATACATAACTATTCAGAAACACAGGCACTGCTTAATGGTTTCATGCTGTTTATCCATCAGCAAGGACCAAAAAGCTCCAAGTGAGATGAGCTCTGAGAGCTTCAGTTCAGTCTGTAGAGAGGTCCACGCTGTTGGAGCAGCAAAACTGAACGCTTTCTTCCCCAGTTCAGTTCTTACACGAGGAACAGACAGGTGGAAGACATCACAGGACTGTAAGGCATAATGGCTTGTAGTTCTCTGAAGAAGAGAGCATAAGTAAGATGGAACTAAGCCAAGAATTGCTTTGTATACAAGTGTCAGCCAGTGCGTATACCTTTGCTCACTTAAAGAGGGCAAATAAGAACGAATGTACAGGTCACAATGATGTGTGAGGCGACCATCACCCGTGACAAACCTCAATGCACTGTGATAAACAGTGTTTAAGGACTGGAGACATTTTAGAGCAGCACCAAAATACAGCACATCTCCATAATCAACCAGGGGAGGAAATGTTGCTGACACAAGCAGTTTCCAAGCTCTGAGTGAGAAACATTTGTTTCTGTAGAAGAAACCAAGCTTGACCCTGAGTTTGCTGACCAAGCCTGCAATGTGTGCTTTAAAAGAAAGCTCATGATCGAGGAGAAAACCCAGGTACTTATAATGAGAGACAAGCTCAACTGGGTTTCTTTGTTGAGTTTCCACTGCTGGGATATTTGCTGGTAACTCACTTGAGTTTGAAAAGACCATGAGCTTTGTCTTTTCAGCGTTTAAAACCAGTTTCAGACTTCTCAGATGAGACTGAACAACATTAAAAGCAGCTTGTAAAAACTCAAAAGCCTGAGTGAGTGAGGATGAACAGCAATAAATAATGGTATCATCTGCATAAAAGTAATAAAATACATTTGACACAGTAGAAAACAAACTATTGATATATATTGAAAATAAAATGGGTCCCAGGACTGAGCCTTGGGGTACCCCTTTGGAAACACCCAGAATAGTGGAGGTGGATCCAGCCACCTGCACACACTGTGTTCTGTTTGTTAAATACTCACTGAACCAATGAGTGGCAGATTTAGAAATGCCAATGTTATGTAAAATTTTAGTAAAGAGTTTGGAATCTACTGTGTTAAAGGCTTTAGACGGATCAATAAAAAGAGCTACACAATATTTCTTACTGCCTCGATAAAATCATTTAAAACTTTAAGACCAGCTGTAACAGTACTGTGCTATTTTCTAAAACCAGATTAAAAAGATGATAAAATATGATTTGACTAAAAGATCGTTTAATTTTTACTAACTTTACTTTATTTTTTACCTTATTCGGTCTTCACTGAGACCTGGACCACATGAATACGATTAATTCCTAAACACACATGTTCTGTCAAATTGGGCCTCTCAACCACACAGACACAGCAATTTACTCACATCAACAGAGATATTTTAAAACGGGTTAAAAAGTGAAGAAATAAAAAATATCCTGTTGAGTGGATCCATGTAGTGATGATGGTGTTGATGTGATGACATCAAGCATCAAGCCTTTTTGTTTTTGTAGTTTAATGTTACATGAAGTAACGAGTCCACCTCATCACACAAAAGACTATGTGATTAGTTTTCTTCACCATCTTCTTCCCGGTAACTTCTGCCATTAGTGTGTTTTCGTTAGACTGTCTCTTCTTCCTGTTTTTGACAGTGCATGCTCATAACATTCTTCTTCTGTGGTTTTCACATTTTGCTAACCTGCCACCTACAGGCTGGGCATGGCATTGCAGGCTACAGAGGAGATCATTTTCAGTGTTGTCTCTTCATATGGACAGAGATATTTCTGTGGTGTGGACAGAAATTCTTTTTTAAACAAGGATGAAGATACCCATATATGTGTAGTCCAGACCTGAGTCTCATTTTAAACTGATTTAATCTCAGAATCAGAATCAGCTTTATTCACCAAGTATTTCCAGGGATACAAGGAATTTGACTCCGGTTTCAACTGCGCTCTCTGAGTACAATTATGAATAGAAAGAACATTAAGAAAAACACTAAATATTAAAAAAGTCTTAAAATAGAGCTTAAATAGTATATACACAATTAAAGTTAAAAAAAATAGTGCACTGGATACATGTCAGAACAAAATTGTGCAATTTGCAATAGACAGAGAGAAACGGACGATAAATAAATGTGCAAGAATAAACAGAAGAAACAGACATGACAGGTTGTACATGAGGTATAAGAGTTGTTGTTTTATGGCAGGTTAAGTGTTCATCAGAGTGACGGCCTGGGGGAAGAAACTGTTCCTGTGTCTGGATGTCTTGACACACAGTGCTCTGTAACGCCGGCCAGAGGGGAGCAGTTTAAACAGTTTGTGTCCAGGGTGTGAGGGGTCTGCAGAGATGTTGCCGGCTCGCTTCCTGGTCCTGGACCGGTCTCAGTCCTGGATGGAGGGCAGGCTGGCCCCGATGATTTTTTCTGCAGCCCTGACAGTTCGTTGCAGTCTGTGCCTGTTGTGTTTGGAGGCTGAAGAAAACCAAACAGAGATGGAGTTGCACAGGACAGACTGGATGATGGAGGTATAGAAGATGATGAGCAGGTCCCGGGGCAGGTTGAACTTCCTGAGCTGTCTGAGGAAGAACAACCTCTGCTGTGCCTTCTTCCTGATGGAGTCTATGTGGGGGTCCACTTCAGATCCCGGGAGATGGTGGATCCCAGGAACCGGAAGGAGTCCACAGTAGACACAGTACTGTTGAGAATGGTGAGGGGGGGCGGAGGAGGGGGGTTTCTCCTGAAGTCCACTGTCATCTCCACAGTCTTGGGCGGGTTCAGCTCCAGTAGGTTCTGACTGCACCAGAGGACCAGCTGTTCCACCTCCTGTCTGTAAGCGGCTTCATCACCATCCTGGATGAGACCGATGATGGTGGTGTCGTCCGCAAACTTCAGGAGTTTCACAGAGGGGTCCCCTGAGGTGCAGTCATTGGTGTAGAGGGAGAAGAGCAGTGGGGAGAGCACACAACCCTGGGGGGCGCCGGTGTTCACTGTCCGTGTGGTGGACGTGATGGACCCCAGCCTCACTTGCTGGGTCCTGCCAGTCAGGAAGCTGGAGATCCACTGACAGGTGGGGGGTGGCACAGAGAGGTGTGAGAGCTTGTGCTGGAGGATGTCAGGGATGATGGTGTTGAACGCCGAGCTGAAGTCCACAAACAGGATCCTCACGTACGTCCCTGCAGAGTCCAGGTGCTGTAGGATGTAGTGCAGTCCCATGTTGACTGCATCCTCAGCGGACCTGTTTGCCTGGTAGGCGAACTGCAGGGGGTCCAGTAGGGGTCCTGCGATGTCCTTCAGGTAACTCAGCACCAGGCGTTCGAAAGACTTCATGACTACAGATGTCAGGGCGACGGGCCTGTAGTCATTCAGTCCTGTTATGGAGGGTTTCTTTGGGACTGGGATGATGGTGGAGCGTTTGAAGCAGGAGGGCACGTCACACAGCTCCAGAGATCTGTTGAAGATCCGAGTGAAGATGGGGGCCAGCTGGTCAGCACAGGCCCTCAGACATGAGGGGGAGACACCGTCAGGTCCTGGAGCCTTCTTGGTCTTTTGTCTCTGGAACTGCTGACACACATCCTCTTCAGGGATCGTCAGCACGGGTGGGGTTGCAGAGAGGGGGGGCTGTCCAGGGGGGCAGGTAGTCCTTTGTTGTTGGGGTTAGTGGGGGGTGTGAAAAAGTCACTCTCAAACCTGGTGTAAAACAGATTGAGCTCCTCAGCCAGTTGAGGGTTTTCCACAGGGTGGGGGGGGGGGGGGGGTCGTCTCTTGTAGTTGACGGCCTCCTGAAGGCCTCTCCACACCTACGCAGGATCGTTAGCTGAGAATTGTCTTTTCAGTTTCTCAGAGTAGATCCTCTTAGCTGCTCTGATCTCCTTTGTCAGCGTGTTCCTGGCCTGCTTGTACAGGAGCCTGTCCCTACTACTGTAGGCCTCCTCCTTGGCCTGGCAGAGCTGCCTCAGTTTCCCAGTAAACCAAGGTTTATTATTGCTGTATGTGCAAAAGGTCTTGGTTTGCACACACAGGTCCTCACAAAAACTGATGTAGGATGTCACAGTGTCACAAAGTCCATGAATGTCTGTGGCTACAGCTTCAAAAACACTCCAATCTGTGCAGTCAAAACAGGCCTGGAGCTCCTGCCTTGACTCTTCTGTCCACTTCTTCACTGACTTCACTACAGGCTTTGCAGATTTTAGTTTCTGCCTGTAGGTGGGAATAAGGTGGATCAGGCAGTGATCAGAGAGTCCTAAATTCTCCAGTTAAAAGAGTCTGATTCTCCAGTTAAACCGTTTAATCACTGAGACTCCACTGAAATAAACCTGTCAAAATGTCTCTTTTCAGGGTATGATGTCACCTTTGTCCTCAACCCCACCCCAATGACATGGAGTGATGCTCAGAGCTACTGCAGAGAACAGCACACTGACCTGGCCAGTGTGAGGAACATGGAGGAGAACAACCGCATACACAGTCTGTTTCCTGGTGGAGTGAATGATGTCTGGATTGGCCTGTACAGAGAACCCTGGAAGTGGACTGATGGGAGTAACTCCTCATTCAGGTTCTGGGGCTCAAATGAACCTAATAACTATTACAAGAATGGATCCTGTGTGGCAGCAGACTTCAACAACGCTGGAAGATGGGGGGACTGGCCCTGTGACATAAAGCTAGCATTCATCTGCTACAGCGGTGAGACACCAGTCCATAAAGTCCAAACAATGAGTGAATTAATTAAGTAATAAAGTAAAGAGAGCTTTATGAGCATGTGAGGGGACAAACACTCACAGGACACTTTATCAGACACACATTCAACTGAACACAATGAGAGGCTGATCAGCCAATCACATGGCAACAACCATGGGTCCTCATCTTTAGATAGGTAGATAGATAGATAGATAGATAGATAGATAGATAGATAGATAGATAGATAGATAGATAGATAGATAGATAGATGAACCTCTATTGTCTCAAAAAAGGGAACTTTGTTTCCAAAGCCTTCCATATCATGTTCCCAAAGCACACCATCACACAGAACACAAACAGAACAATGGACAATCACCACAAAAATAAAGAGCAAAACTGTCCTTAACATTGTCTGGCAAGTAGGTTAAGTCAAGGGGGTAGATTGTTCAGTATATCCAGAGCAGATGGAACAAAATCCCTCTTAAAATGGGCCTTCTATGTTCAAGAGTCCTGTACCTGTGCCCAGAGGGAAGGAGCTGGAAGAAGTGATGGAGAGGATGATCAGTGTCCGAGACTATTGACTTGGCAAGCCAGGCTATTGCTCTGCCGTTGAGTTCTGAGATATTTGGTGTGGGTGAACAGATGATTTTGGATGCTGTGTGGGTGATTTTGAGGAGTTTATTTCTACTAGAGACTGACAGCATGGTGTAAAAACAGGATGAACAATACAACAGAATGGACTGAATGATGCCCTTGTACAACAGCAGCAGAAGATGTGGAGCGACATGGAGAGAACTGAGTGTCCGGAGAACATGAAGTCTTTGTTGTGAGCGTTTGTGAATGTCCATGACATGGTGTTCAAAGGTGAAGTTATTGTCCATTTTTCTATTGTGTCATTGTTGATGGAAATATGCTTCAGACTGGGAGTAGGAGGGTTGAAGACCATTTCCTTTGTTTTGTCAGAGTTGATGTGAAGATGATGCTTATGCACCATTGTGTGAAGCAGATAACTGAGCTCTGGTGGAGGTAGGGATGTAAAAGTAATTGTAAAATTGTAAGCCTTGGTAAAAATTCCAATGGTTAGTGTTACCGTTAAACGGAGTTTGATCCCCACACTGTGTCAGTAACTCACGGTGAAGCTGCTCTTTACCTGGAAAAGCCTGAACTATGTGAGTCTGCTTTCGGTGAAGCAGCCGCGGTCCCTCATGTTTGGCCTCTGACAGTGAAAGTATGGCTGCTGGTGCCACACAGACACCATACCAGAGGGTTTTTCCCACTCTGTCTGAAGCCTGGTTGACTTTTGACTTTTAAAGGATGCTGAGGAGAAACTGATAGAGGACAGTCAGCCTTTGAAAGAAACAGACATGCGTGATTAAAACTGCTGTAACTGGAGAGAGTGAGCTGACTGAGCCGGAGAGAGAGAGAAGATTCAGAGAGCCATACCTGAGTGAATTAGAGGCGGTTTATCAGGATTTTCTGTGTAAATGTTTAACAAACAGCATTAGTATCATTCTGGAGTGAGTTCTTGACATTCTTTTGCCGTTTATTCACCGTGTTTTGTCGTATTTCGTAATGGATTGTCTTTTACCGTCTTAGATTTCATAAATCTTAATTTGAGATATTGGAGGAGAAAATGTGGAGGAAATCTGCCAGGGAGAGGGGAGACTATAGTCAGTAAAAAAAGGCCTGGACATGGTCTAATATAAGGAGCTGTAACATGGACACTAATGCTGCAGGCAAACTAAAATGTCTGAGTGTTTCTAAAATAGGTTACATTTACTTTTAATCATCTCAAAACTTAAAATGTTCATTTACAATTGTTTATGAAGAGAATCATGGTTAAAGTTCAAATCTGTTTTTTTCTTTCCTTTTAATTACACACAGCTGTAACATCAATAAGATAATAAGGACAAATATTTGCCAGGATTGTAGATTTCTCATGAAAAAGGGTGAAAAAAAGAAGTCAAAGTATTGACAAAAACACAACAGACCTGTTTAAATGATGATATTTAAGTGGTTTAATGATTTGAAGTGTTTGTAAAAGGACTTTTTAAACTTTTTAAGCGCACTGTAACAATACGACAACAATCATGATAACAATAATAATAATAACCGTGATATGAAGGTGAAGGTGGTGGAGCTGTGGTCCTGTCTCTTTAAACTCAGAGGGGAAACTGCATCAGGCTCACGTTGAGGTTTCTTTGTTTCTCAGCTCGGGTCTCCAAACAAGTCTCCAAACAAGTGTTCAAAGTGCGGCTGACGAAGAGCAGCTCCTCTCTGGATCTGACCAACCCTGCAGTGCTGGAGAACATCCTGAAACAGGTAAGCATTTGGGTTTGAATCAGACCAATCAGGTGTCTCTGCCTATGGTCCCACTTTTCTGTCTTCAGCCTGGACAGACAATCACAGGGCTGACATGTAGAGACTGACAACCAATCACACATTCACACTTAAGATTAGTTAGAGTCACTCGATAACATAAGGAGTATGTTCAGGTCAGGATTTGTTAAAAACTAAACTAACAAAAAACAAGACAGGCCCAAATGCAGAGAAACAAAAACAGACTTTAAAGCTGCTGTGAGGAGTTTCTAAGTAATTACAAAAAAGTCTCCCTTTTAGATATATTCCTGATGGAAATACACACTTTAAGATGAGTTTTATAGCATCTAAATAGGTTATCTATAAATGCTATTCCTTAGCTTCACGGTCGGGTCGGACAGGGCTGGACTGGCCTGGATACTCAACTTCAGGAACTAGACAATTAAAACTAGAGCAAATTTATATTATTCAGACACGTCTTAGAGCACCGGGCTGTAAGTAGCCATATATAGCAGGCTACAAAACTACAATACTAAGTTTTCCAAAAATTGCTTGTTGTCACACATCAAAAACTACCACTACGTAACTAGAAAGAGATACATTACCTCGTGGCTTTGCATCCTGTAAGTTGTTGAAAAAAGAAGTTGTAAAGCAATGCAGAGTTCTGAGGAAGGTCTGAGCTGCATTCATTAGCATCACAACAAACACACACTTTGGCTTGGGTCACGTCTTAACGACAGTCGCCGTGCGTGCTCATGGGTAGCAGAGTCTGTATGTCCCTTGAAATAGATTCTCCTCAGAGCACCTTTAAAGGAACACTACACCCAAACAACGATTTGGCCTCATTTCGTACTCACCCTCATGCTGAACAACACTGTGGAGTAGTTTTGGAACATCTAGGATGCAGCCGGAGATCTGTGGGGATCCTCGCTGTCCACTGACATTGATATCATGACTTCGGTAAGAGCCCGAACAAACAGTGTCCTTAAAAGTCCACAAAAAGTCCACAAAAAGTCGGCAATATTCCTCCATACTGCTCGTGCGCTGTAATCCAAGTGTCCTGAGCGGGTAACGTCCACCATTTACTCGAAACGACATCATTTAGCACATGTTTATAGTCTAAACAGTACTACTTCGCATTTCTATGATACACTTACGGGTGCCTACGGGAGCCGCGGCTGACCAAACAAACGAATGCGCACTCTGCAATAACTAGGAGCGTAGAACAACAAACAAGAACACAAGAAATCCCACATTCTGCTGACCCCTCTTTTGTCTGTCCACGGCTCCGTCACTCACAGCAGAATGTGGGATTTCTTGTTCTACACTCCTAGTTATTGCAGAGTGCACATTCCTTTGTTTGGTCATCCGCGGCTCCCGTAGGCACCCGTAAGTGTATCATAGAAATGCGAAGTGGTACTGTTTAGGCTATAAACATGTGCTAAATGATGTCGTTTCGAGTAAATGGTGGACGTATCAGGACACTTGGATTACAGCGCACGAGCAGTATGGAGGAATATTGCCGACTTTTTGTGGACTTTTAAGGACACTGTTCGTTCGGGCTCTTATCTAAGTCATGATATCAATGTCAGTGGACAGCGAGTATCCCCCCAGATCTCCGGCTGCATCCTAGATGTTCCAAAACTACTCCACAGTGTTGTTCAGCATGAGGGTGAGTAGAAAATGAGGCCAAATCGTTGTTTGGGTGTAGTGTTCCTTTAAGGATCAAAAACCAAAAGCTAATATTTGACAAAAAATGTAAAATACAAATCTCTTACAAAGTATCAAATAAAAAAGCTGCCTATAAAGAAACTACAGGGAGAGTTAAACTCAGAGTTCAAATGAAAAGTCAATGGGCTAATTATTTGACAGCAATGGTGGATCATGGGATCCCTGGATAGATCCTAGGCAGTGGGATTCCTATGGGGAAGGTTTGTTGCTTTAACCAAAGATCAACTGAAAAAAACAAATTAAACTAAAACAAAGTCCTCACCCTTTACATCTATTTAGAAATAGTCCATTTCCCCCGTGCACCTAAAGCTGAAGAGAAAACAGCGCTGCACCATCCCTCACTGAAACAACAAAATACAAACAAGAGAAAGTATTCACCGTCTCCTAATGAACCTGCAACAATGCAATGGCAGTGGATTGCTCTAAGACTGCAAGGGAAGCTCAGCTTCCCCTAAAATGTCCCCCAAAAAAGTGTTGATATGTCCTGCTGTGTGTACATTTCATTGACTAAATCTGCTCTAGAATACCTTCATCTTTTGTTCAGAATCAGCTACTTATCACAGGTAACTGGAGCGACTTCCTTCTCATTCATCCCCGCAGCGTCTCAGCGCTTTAACACAGTTGGACGCTGAGCGTCTTCTGACTTCGATGGGGAAGCGTAGAGTGGGTTGTTCCACTGAGGAAACTGGATGGTCATTGGATAAACGCTGGGCTTTGTCCCGCCCATCGGACGCTCAGCGTCTCTGGGGGTCTATGAGGCAGTGGGCTGGCCTGGACGCTCAGCTTCTGCATGATGATTGGATGATCTGTCTGAGGTCCAATCCCTTCTTTCTTAATAACAACTAGCGCTGTGTTTGAAGACTCTCCTGTCACTTCTTCTTTTCACAAACGAGCAGCTGCGGAGCTTCTCCCCTGTCACTCACACTCACAGCCTGTCAAACAGTAGTCTCACGTAGCAGTGAAAGGAACTACTAGTTCTTTGATTGAACAACCCCAGAAATCACAGGAGGAGATGTATTTCTCAGTTGAACATTTATTGAAACCACATGAAAGTTACAGCGCTGGTCTCAAGAAAAATGAGCCCCGATATCCGGGGTTGTTACACTTTTAAAACATTATTGCTATCCCTATGCAGAGGTTGGGTTAAGCTTAACAACCGTATATGATTGGCCATCTAACAGTGACATAGTTGTCCCAACCCACAACTGACATCACTTCCAGGATGTAGTATAAACCAAATGTGGGTGTTGTATGGAGGGTGGCAGGGCGCAGACTCGATTAAACTAACAGAGATACTGACAGAGGCTGGATTCAGGAGCCATCCGTCAGACATAACAAAAATGAAGGACAGAAGCTGGAGTCAGGATCTGTCTGTCAGACATAACAACAATGAAGGATAAAATGTTCTTAAGATTATACAGAAATGTAACAAAAATGATCATGGCCACATTATACAGTATTCAAGGGCTAGACAGTTCATAAGCAGAAATAGAAATGATCTAACAATCCCCCTTTCGTCATGATTTTACTATGACGACACAAAAGAAGGGAAATTATGTGTCACATGTCTGCCCTTCCACACCAGATCAAGAATCATGCACCTGGGTCCCCAAACCAGGACATTCATCAGGACTCTGGGGGGAGAACAGAGATGTCTACAGAACAAAGTATCTATATGTGCTGCATATGTGTAAGCTGTTCTTCATTGCACTTAACAGCAGCAAGCATTCTTCATTGCACAGTGCATGTGGAAATCTCTAAACAGTAATTCACATCATGGTAAAAAAAAAAACTGTAAGGTTATACCAAAACAGTTGAATAAAAATGGTTATTGATTAAAACTAGTAAGGCAGAAGCTAAACATTCCAGATCAGTAGTATCATAACCATCGTCCAGGTATATTAAACATTCAAATCTCAACTGATCTCAACTCAGCAATGAGCACATTGATAAATACTGAAAAAGGCCCCTGCCCCCAGTGTGTGTGCGCTATATATGGTTATGTAGTAGCATTAGCAGAATATGTGTATCTACAGAGGTGTAGGGAAGTAAATGCGGTATTCAGGATCTTCTTCTTCATCCTCGAGGGATTGGTAACCTGTTAAAGGAATAGTTTCTGTAGACTTTTGCATCAGTTGGTAAGCTGGTGGTGCCTGAAATTTATCATTTATAGCAGTGGTGATGCATTTCAAGCAAAGGTGTCTGGCGCAAGGTATACAGCAGCAGCCACAAAAGGCCAATAGAGCTCCTGCAGATATTAGTGAGATGAGCACTGAAGTGACCAAGGGCTTCCATTTGCCAAATGTCTTCTCAAACCATTCTGTTACAGGATTGTTTATACCTGAATGTTTAGCCAATTCTTCTGAAAGTGCTCGCAGGCCATGCAGAGCCTTAGTGAACGAGCCATCTGGAGCTGTATTTTTAGGAATGAATACGCAACAATCTTGTTGGACCACTGCACAGACACCACCCTTTTCAGCCAATAAAAAATCGAGAGCCAATCTGTTTTGATAAGTCATCAGAGAGGTTGCTGACAATTGTTCATGTGCTCCAGTGAGTGCATCTCTAGTCATGTTATTTAGTCTCTGGATATTGAAATGGATGTAATTTATTCTATCTACGTTTTTGTTGATTGTAACCCACCAGAAAAGTGTCGATTCAAATCCTGCTGCAATTTGGTTTACCAATTTATACTCATTCGGGACACCTCTGGGGACTCCTATTGAGTCAATATAAGTGGGTGAGTCCCTGTAGATATCAAATTCTCGTTTATGTCTAATACTGTGTTCCTGATTCAGACTGTCAGCAGCCTTCTGCAAGTCCAAGGCAGAGGTCTTGATAACTTTAATTGGCGCGATTAGAGACAGAATAGTACAAGTACCTGTCCATCCAGATGGAAGTACGTTATAAAGGACTCTTCCCCCACAGTACCAATAAACATCTGCTCTGGCATAAATCAATTCAGACACATTCTGCCAATTAGTCACCTTATGGATGACAGTACACCAATCTGGGGGAACATGTCCCACAGGAGTTGCTGCCTTATATCTGGTCAGACAGGTATGGTTGGCCTTGACTGGCGTAAAGACTGGTGGGATAGCCCCTTTTGGTGCCAGTGGGTATGGTTTTTCAAGATGTTTACATCTAGGTTCTGGATTTTCTGTCATGTGCAAGTGCATCATACAGTTAGTCTCATTATATGAAAAAGGAAATGGTACCGTCAACAGCCCTGGTCTTGCACTAGCACATACCACACAGTCTTCTTTAGTGACTTTTCTCGCTGCAGTCTCAACAAAGTCTAACCAGTAATTTTTCTGAGAGAAGCCGGTTTCATATTGGATTACTTTAGGCACAGTCAGATTTTTTAAATAGGTCACCTCATCAATTCGGTTATGCGCGGAAAGAGTACTGACCTTAACCCTGGACCCAGCGGTAGACACGGATATATTTATAAACCCAATAGGATCTAAACCGGGCATGTAGGCCCCCAAGGCATACAGACCTGAGTCTGAAACCTGGGGGTCTTTTACTGACAGCATAAGTGGATTGCAGTTTTGCTCAGAACAACGGTGATGTACAATATCCCTTTTAACCAAACTCAGTCTGTTCTTTAACGAAGTCGGATCCTCACAGGAATACGGACAATATCCCCAATCTTCCTGTCCTGTATTTGCTATGACAAATCGCCAGAGAGAACATGCATCTAAACGAAGATCTGTCCCCCAGGGGGTTTTTGCAGAGATACCAGAAATTGTCACACGCTGCGAAACACAAATGTAGCTTTCGTACTGCTGATAATGGCCATAATCTGGGTCACAAGATATGACAGAGCACAGATCAAATTGGGCTGTTGAGGTTTCTCCCTGGATAAAATCTAGTTGCAGAATATGAGGTCTTTTAAGATGATTAGCAGAGTTTGTGAGTCGCTGAAGAATCTCACCTCGTGTTTGGTTTGTACTTTTTGTCACTGAGTTTTGAGTCTCCCACCAAAGAAAGGGGAGGGACATCAACAATCCAATTATGATTAAAGATGTAGCAGTGGCTCTAAGGCCACATCCCAAAGTGGTTCTCATTTCTATTCATGTAGAGTCAACAGGTCTTTTCTTTAGTCCACAGCCGGCTGTTCAGTCAGATTGTTTGGTTTCAATGTCAGAATCAGTCTCCGTGTTTTCCAGGTCAGTCTTAACACGGTCAAGAGTTCTTTCAGTTGGGTCAGTTGTAATCTTACAGTGGGTTTTATTGATCCAGTTGCTTAATTTTTCATCAGTCAACCACACCTTCACACAATGTGTGGTAGCTTCTGCAACTTTGTATGGGCCTTGCCACCTGGGTTCCGACCAGTTGAACTTATTGACCTTTCTCAGAACCCAGCTTCCTGGTTCAACTGGTGTAGGGTCTTCTTCTGCTTCTTTGGTCAGGATTTCAGCCACCTGTTGAGAGATACTGATCACAGTGTTGTTCAGCTGAGTGGTATACTCTGTTATATCAGCATGCTGTACCACTAAAGGTGAGGTATCACTGGGTGCTGTTGTCAGCAGGCAATGCATCCTCCTGCCTGTAAGCACTTCATGAGGGCTCACATTAAGTGTGGCGTTTGGTGTTGATCTGATGTTGAACAGTAGGTGCAGCAGCTTGCAGCAGCTTCCTGCAGCTCCCTAATGGTTTTAGTATTCAGTTCTAACTGACACTCCTCCAAACTTGGTTTTAAAATCATTTGTTTGTGTGCTACATAACCTGCTTTAGCCTTTGCAGCTGCATCTGCAGCATTGTTTCCTCTGTTTACACGGCCATCCCCCTTTTGGTGTCCTCTGCACTTAATTACTGCTACTTGTTTTGGTTCCTGCAGTGCATAATATAAGTCTAAAAGAGGCTGTAAATGTTTACTGGCGTGCCTGCTGCCGTCACAAACCCTTTTCTTCGCCAATGGCACAGATCTACATAGACCGCTTGAACTGCGTAAGCCGAATCAGTATAGATGTTTACTGTTTGATCTTTCGCCATTTTGCATGCTTCTGTTAAAGCTACTAGTTCAGCTACCTGAGCGGAGGCGGGTTGTGTGAGGAGTCCTGTTTTTACCGTTTGTAAGCCTGTTGGTGTATCCTGGACTACTGCATACGATGTTACTAATGCTCCTGTAGAAGTATGATGACTGTGTCCGTCACAATACAGTGTCATCTCTGGCGGTTCAGTGAGAGGTTCTTTATGAACGTTAGGATATATCTGCATTTCTTTTGTTGTCTTGCTGACACAATCATGATCTTGTTTGGTATCCATTTGACTTGCCATATTAGCCCCTGAGCTAGTAAAATGAACATGTGGTTTATCTAATAACTGTCTGAGACCCTGGTTCCTGTGTGCTGAGAGGGTGAATGCATTTGAGTCCAGAAAGGCTTTAACCCCATGTGTTGTGTGAACAATAGTTTGATTCCCCATTGTTAAATGAGCTGTTTTCTGGACAGCTTTGCCAATAGCTGCCACATGTTTTACACAAGTTGGATGACCAATTTCAACCTGGTCTAGTTTTGAACTGTAGTACATCAAGATTTCTCTGTCACCCCCCCCCCCCCCCCTTTTTGATAAAGCACAGCGTTAACAAATCCCTCTTTCTCATCAACATCCAAATGAAAGGGCTTTGAGTAGTCTGGGGCATGAAGTCAGCACGCTTGAGACAGGCATGCTTTTACCTCAATAAAGGCTCTATCAGCCTCAGGGCTCCACTGAAGAGGGCCCGAGTAGTTTTTGTAGCCTGCCTGTGTGATAAGAGCTCTCAAAGGTGCCATAAGGTTAGCGAAATCTGGGATAAAGTTTTTACCGTAGGTTACAAGACCAAGGAACTGCATCATTTCACGTACAGTGGTAGCCGAGTATAGGTGTACTGGACACCTTTGTAAGCGAAGGCAAAAATACCCTGAGATTCAGGGGCAAGAGGCACACAGAAGAAAGCATTTGCAAGGTCAATACACGTAAAGTACTTGTGCTCGGCAGTGATAGCATTGAGCATAGTGTATGGATTTGGTGTGTCATAACAGGTGGGCACTACAACCTTGCTTATGGGTCTGAGGTCCTGAACCATTCGGTAATCTGGTTTGTTAGGTTTAGGAACTGGATTAATTGGTGTGTAAGTAAAAAATCAAATTGAATCAGAAATAGGTGTGTCTAACAATTCAGGTCTAAGCAGAAATGTCTTAAGAGAATATTCTAATTAGTCATGATCATCACTTGCATTTTCAACATGTGGTGTAAGAGTTGCATGTTTTAGCTCGATAAAGCCAATTGTATCACATTTGACACATAGTATTACAATACCTCTATCAACTCAATGTGATCAACAAATTACAAAAAAAAAAAAAAAAAAAAACATCTGAAAACAATCAGATAGATGTTAAAAATGCCCTCAAATGGATTATTAGTTGCCAAAAACCCCCAATGTATCAAATGAAATACAAAAAGTCTATATGTTGAATTTTATGGACATTTTAATTTTTATGGACTTTTAGCAGAAAGTGAAACAAACATTTCAGCTCCAAAAAGAAATAGATTTTGTGTGGCTATAATCTATGGTCTTGGGCCTTAAACGGTTAAAACTGTGCAGTGTACTATTTCTAAGTGTGGCTGAGACAGGAGTACAGTCATACAGCGCAGATGTCTAGCAGGCGAGAGGAAATTAATCTTAGCATGTTGTAGCAGCGCATAAACATCATGGTTCACATGCAAGGTCTAAGGATGAAAGAGAACGACATCTGCACTGGATGAGACTGCCTCTGCAGCCTCTGTGACAGCCATAACACAAGGAGAGAGGCCTTGTGCTACAGGGTCAAGCTTTTTAGAGTAGTAGGCTATAGGTCAACAGCATTTTATTTCTTTCTGTGTTAATACTGCAGACATGTGACCACGTTTAGAGTGGCAGAAAAGATTTAATGGTTTATCATAGTCAGATAGTTTTAATGACAGGGACTGATGTACTGCCTTTTTCAAATAATCAGAGGTTTTCATTCCTTATAGATAATAGAAAAACTGTATCGTTTAATATTAACAGCAAGTACAGCAGTCTTCATATGGCAGAGAAATTTGGAATCTATTATCTGCAGTAATTAAGAGTTCCTAAGAACGTCATAAAGTCTTTAGGTTGAGAAATAGTGTGTCCTAGGAATTTAACCAATGATTCTATCAAACAAAGTGAAAACAGATCATTTTCACTAAACAGGAGCCATGAAGCAGGCAGACAGACAATCCGGACCAAACGTCAAGGTCAGAGATACGCTGCTGCTAGGAGACGGTGCTATCAGAGGCCTTAACCATACAAGAATTCAAACATGCTGCTATCCCAGTTCCACTGTCTCTGAAATAACACTCCTCCCAAAAGTTTTGTCAACACACCGAGGAGTCAAACAGCTGATCGTGCACGTGGGTGCAGCGGACATCAGAAAGGAACAGAGTGAAGTCTTGAAAGGGGATTTTACTACATGTCCTTATTCAGCTAAAAAAATTAAGTAATGCCAATCAATCTATGCAGCATATCATTATCTCAGGCAAGAAGGATATCATCAACATACAAAACAATTTGTAAGCCACAAGGTGGGCTAAATTTAGAAAGAATTGTGATTTTTATCTACAGATATAGAAAAAGAAATGCATTTGCTAGATCCACAACTGTAAAATGTTTTTTCTGTGGTCATAAGTTAGTAAGTAATGTACGTGCATCAGGCACAAGTGGTACATTTGTTTAAACAGCTCTTTTAGAGCTCGTAAACACTTTACCATTCTGAACCCTGTACTGGGTAGAGCTTTCATTACAGGAAAAATAGGTGTATTACAGGTGAGTCCTCTCATGGTATCAGGACTCCAGCTTTTAATAAGTCTTGCATTATTGTATCACAGGCGTAATACCTGTAGTGCACTAGGCTTTAATAAATATTATCTCTATCGAGGCCTGTTTTCATTTTATCTCTTTAATCCTTGAGGCACCCCAAAAAGAAAAATAGTAAAACTAAATTAATTAATTAATTGATTAATGCATTCTAAAGCCACTCGTTTGCCAAAACAGTTCCTCTCATTAATGTAATAAAAGTAAAATACATTGCTCAATACATTCCTTTTAATTTCATTGCATTAAACCTTTTTAACAACTTCTGACGTCAGTATAGATATAAAATATTTCATTATTATTAAAGTTTATGTGCTTTAATGTACTTTTAGTTATGAAACTATTGTTTGTTTTTGTTTCAATAGGAGAACCTTAAATCTTGAATTTTCTTTGTTTGCAAAGTGGATTTTTTTGGTGTGAGGTTATTGCAGTCTTAATAAGGTCATTAATTTATAAATAAATAGACTTTGATGCATTATGTGTTTAGGAGCAATTAGAGCTCACTTAAGAATTTAACATTAAAGTACCTCTAACTTTAATTTAAAGAGAATTCTTTTTAAGTCTTAGAATAAGAATGAGACAGATGGAGGGGTTCCTCTGTTTCAGGGACCTCTTCTGGTATCTGGTCTCTTGAATCTGGTTTTCTTTGTCTTTCTTTAGGTGTCAGAGCTTGCTCTGTTTTACCCTTATCTTGTTTAAACAAATGCCATGTCATCATATCATATCGTAATCATTCTGTTTTTGTTGTTCTAACATATATTTTTGCTTTATATTGCTGAGCTCCTCTTTGTTCTCAGCATTTACTGCTGCTTGTGTCTGGATCATTCTCAAAGTACTGTGACAAACATGTCCCTGCATATTCCAGATGCACAATATATAAATATATTTATATAAAATAAAAAAAAGTAGTAATAATAAGTATAATAAAACTTTGTTTCCTAAAAAAAATTATCATCCAAATTAAAGTAAAATTATGTAATTACATACCATTTTAAATGAAGATAATTTCAGTTTATTTAGGGTAGCAATTTTGTTATTGTTATTATTTTCCTAGTTCAGTTAAAATATTTCCTCTTTTTTTTTTTATATACATAAATATGCATATATATGATAATTGGTCAATGATGTAAAATCAAGTGTTTAATATTAGAATAAAATTCAAACTTAAGTGGCAATTTAACAATCAAACATCAACATCACTGGTGTTACTGGTATCACAGACCTTATGCTTTAAATGCCAAGAATATGTAAGAGAACCCCCAGGGTCATATATCATCAGACATTATTTAAGATTTTATCAATTATGTCATTGCAATTTAGCTCTTATCCAAATATATTTTTGCTTAACTTCATCCATAGTGAATGTCAGTAATTTTATCAGCATATTTTATCCTTTATCAAAAGTACACATATATGAATTTTGTAATGATAACCTAAAGTGTGGTTACATTAATGACAGAAAACTATGTACGTCTTTTAAAGAAAAAAACAAAGCAAATGTTCTAGTTGTCTTTTACTGTTGCTTATAAATACCTCACATTAACTTAAGTTTGTAAAAACTGAATTAAAATTTTCTACTCTTTTACTTGGAAAGTCACAGTATTTTGGTAATGATCCGACTACAGCTGTAACATGTAGGGTGCTGGTTGTAATAACCCGTTCTGTATTACTAACAATGAATTGTTATCATCAAATGTTTGGTTCAGTTCAGTCAGCGGCATCTGTTTGCTTATTTGACCCGAGGTTTGAGTTAACAAGGCCTTAGCCTCACTGTACGGGCTACTACGTGGAGGGAGGGAGCATGCTGAAGCTCTCTCAGTTCCCCCCTCAGCTCCAAGGTTGTCAGGCTTATCAGGCTTTACTTCAGGTTTTGAAAGTGGCTCGGTGTTTATCTTAGTCAGTGGCATTTGTTTTGGTGCAGAGGACGGGGCGACCGATGTTATGATTACGTATTTTACTTCTCCAAGAAAGCACTTGCAATCTTGGTAGAATTCAGACGCCTTTCCTGCTATCTTTTTAGCTTTTGCTTTTCTCAAAACGCTCCCTTCTTCTACTTCACTCTGACTTTGCTTCAGAACTGTTTCTGCCATTTTTTAAAAACTGAGACAGGTCACTAGACAGTGGTGGAGGCCCAGTGATGTCACTGAACATTCCTTTCTCGTGCATTTGTCTCACCCATGTTACAAATCTTTCCTGCTCATCCTCGGCTCTCTCTGTTCTGGTTTAATCTGTCCAATTGCACAAGGTAGCATAACATACCGGTCCCAAAGAACCGGGTTTACACATTTTCCATTTTTCAATCACATCAAGATACATGTTGAATAAGATATATTGCAGGCTCTCTCAGTTATTAATGAGTGGTGCAATACCCAGGGGGGGGACCCGACCAAGAAGCTTCTACACCAGGACCTTTGCCTCTGGTGCGCTTGATCGCTGGGAGTTATCTCAGTCCAACACACCTGTTTTACTCAACTTTCACTGAGAAATGCTCTAAACCTACTACTCTAAATTTCCCTTTTCCTACTTGTACCTATACCACCCAAAGTACCCACAGAAGTTGTTCAGTGTCCACTGAATGAATGTGGAATTCTCAATCAGTCTGACTGATCGATACACACATCCAGACTGTGGTAAAAATACCTCTGAACAACGAAACCACCCACACAAATCAGGAAAATAACAAACTTATCCCTGTGTCCTTATATGTTTTTCCAGACCTCCTCAAGGGGTCAATTTATACTAAATCAACAAACAGCAGCTTGGGAGTCACTACTCAACCAAAAACCTGGACTGTGCTTCAGCACCTCGGGAGTCCCCACTCGACCGAAAACCTAGGGTCCACTTAACCTACTCGGGAGTCACTACTCTACCGAACACCTGGACTGTGCTTCAGCACTTCGGGAGTCCCCACTCGACCGAAAACCTAGGGTCCACTTAACCTACTCGGGAGTCACTACTCTACCGAACACCTGGACTGTGCTTCAGCACTTCGGGAGTCCACACTCGACCGAAAACCTAGGGTCCACTTAACCTACTCGGGAGTCCCCACTCTACCGAAAACCTAAAGGCTATGTGATTTGAACTTTACATGTAGTTCTCAAACAAGCACAACTGAGAGTTTTTCAGCATTTATCATAAAATTTAGCAATCGGAGGTAATCACCTCAGACAATCTTCTAAATTTGGTCAAGTCCAATATGCAGAAATTTTATCAAAAAGGTTTTCTGCTTACCTGTTTAAAAGATGCGCGCACCAGATTGTCTGGAAGATCACTCTACGATTTCCTCTCCGCTGGTCCAAATGCCCATGCCTCTGAGAGATGTCAATTCGATTTTCGGCACCAATTGAAAGGAACTACTAGTTCTTTGATTGAACAACCCCAGAAATCACAGGAGGAGATGTATTTCTCAGTTGAACATTTATTGAAACCACATGAAAGTTACAGCGCTGGTCTCAAGAAAAATGAGCCCCGATATCCGGGGTTGTTACACTTTTAAAACATTATTGCTATCCCTATGCAGAGGTTGGGTTAAGCTTAACAACCGTATATGATTGGCCATCTAACAGTGACATAGTTGTCCCAACCCACAACTGACATCACTTCCAGGATGTAGTATAAACCAAATGTGGGTGTTGTATGGAGGGTGGCAGGGCGCAGACTCGATTAAACTAACAGAGATACTGACAGAGGCTGGATTCAGGAGCCATCCGTCAGACATAACAAAAATGAAGGACAGAAGCTGGAGTCAGGATCTGTCTGTCAGACATAACAACAATGAAGGATAAAATGTTCTTAAGATTATACAGAAATGTAACAAAAATGATCATGGCCACATTATACAGTATTCAAGGGCTAGACAGTTCATAAGCAGAAATAGAAATGATCTAACAGCAGCTCCAGCTGCTAGCAAGCTGCACATCATGGCAGATAGTATGAAAGATGTCGACCGGATTTTGGCGAAGCCATTTGATAGTCTTCCTTACGAAGAGAAAATTAAACAGCAGGGCAGGTCAACTCCTAAGATTGATTTAGTTCAAAAGGGGGAAAAGTATCAGGTCTTTCAGCATTCCTGGTGTGACAAGATGAACTGGCTCATTGTGCTGTCACAAATAAAATGTGTTGTCTGGTCAAAAGTGAGTTTTGGGGAATAAAATCCCTGGAAAAGACACCAAACAGGGTCACAGATCATTTACATAAATAAACAAATTTATGATGTAGGCTGGAAAAAAAATGAGTTTCCCCTCTTTGACTGACCAGCAGCCGCCACTGCAACAATGACATCTGCCTTATGGGCCTCACAAACATTTCAGAGCAGCTGGATCGTCACACTCAGAGCGTCAGGCTGATGGTCTTGGTCAGAAGTGACCGGGGCCATCGGCGTCCAATCAGGGATGAAGACACTCAAACTCAGGTATGACTGCAGCCTTCTGATTGGCTCAGGACCCCACAGCAGGTTATGACCTTCATGGAGATGTGAAACAGTCCATCGGTCATGAGGGAGGACTTCCTGATTGGTGGGTCACAGACCAATCAGGAAGCAGACGGAGCTGAAGTCTGTGTTCACGCTGACATGTTTGTTTGTTTCAGGTGAAAAAGAAGCTGAAGGACCAGGGGCTGGAGGACGACCTGAAGCTGAGCTGGAAGACTCAGTCGGACGGACAAGTGTTTCACAAGGAGAAGAAGAAGGAGCCGAGGAAGAGGAGGAAGAGATGGATCACCAAGAGAGAGGAGCTCTGATGGCCCTGCAGAATCCTCCTCCTCTGTGGAGTTTCTGTTGCTTCATTCTTCACCAAGCTTTCCTCAGAAACGTGTGTTTTTAATCGTTTGTTTGAAATTTGCTTGAGCCAGAAAAAAATCCTAGTTTGCATGTAGCTAGCAGGTGATAACCAAATATAAGAGTCGAGTTTAGAAAGCAGACATCAGCACTCAGACAGGCTTCAGTGACCTCCAACAAAGATCCAGTGATGGTAGAGACGTGTGTTCAAACAGCTGATTCACTTTTCCCACGAGGTCTGTGGTCCTGCTGCTCGCTAACAAAGATCTGCTCACAGGTTTAGTCAAATGATGCCTCTGTCTAATCAACATGATCCACAAATGACTAAAAACACCTGAATGCAGTCATGTCAATGATGAAATGTCCTTAAAAGGATCATCAGTCGGCAAAAACTCATAACGCATCAAATGAGATTAACACATGAGTGTGTTAAACTTTATAAGAATTTAGATTTATAGGGTTTCAGTAGAAAGAGAAACAAACATTTCAGCTCCAAAAAAGTTGAATTTTCTGGCTATAATTTGTGTTTTAAGATCCAAGAGGTGAGAGGTCAGTCCAAGTTCAGTGCGTGACAGAGATAAACTCAGGCGGCGTCTGAAATGGCATACTAACATACTACATACTCATGTATATATACTGCATACTAACGTACTACATACTCATGGATATATACTGTATACTAACATACTACATACTCATGGATATATACTGTATACTAACATACTACATACTCATGTATATATACTGCATACTAACGTACTACATACTCATGGATATATACTGTATACTAACGTACTACATACTCATGGATATATACTGTATACTAACATACTACATACTCATGGATATATACTGTATACTAACGTACTACATACTCATGGATATATACTGTATACTAACGTACTACATACTCATGGATATATACTGTATACTAACGTACTACATACTCATGTATATATACTGTATACTAACATACTACATACTCATGGATATATACTGTATACTAACATACTACATACTCATGGATATATACTGTATACTACATACTGTAAGTATGATTAGAATGCCGACCATTCACACTGTAGTATACTAAGTTTCCCATGATGCATTTCAAACCTTCAACGACAAAACCAATCACAAACATGGACCAGTCTGGAGCGTCAGAGCAGGCCGGAGAGAGAAGGACCTCATACTTCACACAGGAGGAGCAGGAGGTGATCATGACAGAGTATGAAGAATTAAAACATGTAATAAACATCAAAAGCAACACCGTCACTGCTGCAAAAGCACGGAAGGAGTGCTGGCAGAAAACTGCTGACAGTCTCAATGTATAAGTAAAGAGCACAAAAATCTTTGGTGCCATTATCATCCTGAAATAGCACTGTTCAACATGCACTTTTACGTTGCCATGGAGACTCGCCTCGCTAAGTAGTGAACCCGTCTCGTAGAACAGGGTTCCTACAGCTCAAGCCAAGTTAAATTCAAGACTTTTGAAGACTTTTTAAGGCCGTTTGAAATAAAATTTAAGACCAAGTCGACAAAGAACCATCATTGAAACAAACAAAACAAACAAAACAAAAACACCACATGAATAACCTGGGTTAGAGGCAATTTTAACCCAATGTTTATTTTAAACAAAACATCACTTTTTGCCTTCTTTTTAACCCTGTTTTTACATTTTTACGCCTATTTTGCCCCGTTCATCTTTTTTTGGCCACTGTAAAACCATTTTTGAAATTTTTACATGGTTTTTGAAATTTAAAATCAAATTTAATTCCCAATTTTGCTGCCATAATCAATTTTCCTAAGCCACTTTTGGATTTTTTGCAATTTCATACCTATTTTGCACCTATTTATTAACCTTTTTACCCAATTTCTGAATTTCATCCCTCTCTTTTACCTCTGTTCACACACTCTGTCCCACTTTTGGACCATTTTTACCTTTTCTTAAACCCATTTTTACAACTTTCTACCTATTTTGCCCCCGTTCATCTTTTTTGGCAACTGTCAGAACCATTTTTGGAATTTTTACATGGTTTTTGAAATGTAATTTCAAATTTAATTCCCAATTTTGCTGCCATAATCAATTTTCCTAAGCTACTTTGGGATTTTTTTGCCAATTTTTCCCAATTTTTTTCCCTCTCTCCAGGCACTGTAGGTAGAATAAAGACAGGAGTCTGCTCTGAAAGATGTGCAACCACATCACCGTTTAGTTCAATCTAACATAAATCTTACTCATGAGGTCAAATTTTTAAGACTTTTGAAAATTGGATTTAAGACATTTTAATGCCAATTAAGGCCTTATTTTTAGAAAAATGAATTCAATGCCTTTTAAGACTTTTCAAGGATCCGCGGGAACCCTGTAGAACAGGAAACCCAGAACTTACCCTCAAAGTTACCTCGCTAGGCAGTAATCCTGCTTCGTAGAACAGGGCTCGGGCTATCAAATATCTCTGTTGATTTGCCACATTTGAAAGTTCAGAGAGCATTTTAGGGGAGAAAGTCACCACGTAGAATACCAACATGTGGTCATTTGACCCATAAAACACACAGATACAAATTTAATTTCAGCATTTCAGACATTCCGTTATGCACCATTATGCTATCAAAGAAACTTCAAAACAAGAGTCCAACTTACAAAAGTGTTAAAGAACTAAAAGGACATAATAAAAGATGCTTTTATTTTGAAAACGGGAAGTTTGCTCGTGGCGGTCACACAGGTGAGGGAATCATCATCAGGAGATTCAGAGGAGAGACAGGAACACAGGGACTTCAAAATAAAACAGGAAACAAGAGAAAAACACAACCCAGGATCTAAACTAAACAGAACAGAATCAGGAGGCAAAGGAAACACAGAGGTCTAACCCAGGAACAATGTCCAGAACAAGGAAGTGAAAACAGGGAGCATTATGACAGACTGGCTCCTAACGAGCTGACCTGTCCCCGTCAGAGGTCACTGACGTCCGTCTGTCCGTCTAATAAGTCGTCACTGATCAGCAGGTTATCAGAGGTGATGAAGGCTGTTTCCTCAGAGCCTCATGCTCTTATTTCTTATCCTGCACAGCGTGACATATTAAACAGGTTATCAGAGGTGATGATGGTGATGGGTGTTTTTGTTTAAACATGAATATTTGTGCTCTTCATAAAGCTGTTTGTTAAAGTGCTCTAAATAAAGCCCTTCACTTACTGAGCATCTGTCCACTGACATGATTTTTTTTCAAATATTGAATTAGTTTTTCAAATAATTCAATAAAACACCTACTTTCCCTCCCCCAAGCCACCAACTTGTCATGGTGGCAGGGTTTGCGTGTCCTAATGGCTCCAGGAGTTATGTTGTCGGGGGCTTTATGCCCCTGGTAGGGTCACCCAAGGCAAACAGGTTCTTGGAGAGGGGCCAGACGTAGTGTGGCTCGAAGACCACTATGAAGAAGAAGATATATGGTCTTGTGTCTCCCTTGCCTAGGCGTAGGTTACCGGGGCCCCCCGGAGCCGGGCCTGGGGGTGGGGCTCGTAGGCGAGCACCTGGTGGCTGGGCCTACACCCATGGGGTCCGACCGGGCCCAGCCCGAAAAGAGACGTGGGATCCCTCTCACATGGGCGGTAGTCAAAGGCAGGAACCCTGGCGGTCTGATCCTCAGTTGCAGCATCTAGCTCCAGGGATGTGGAACGTCACCTCTCTATCGGGGAAGGAGCCGGAGATGGTGCGCGAGATTGAGCAGTTCCCACTTGATATAGTCGGACTCACCTCGACACGTAGCTTGGGCTCTGGAACCGGTCCTCTTGAGAGAGTTTGAACTCTTTTCCCCTCTGGAGTTGGGGATGGTGAGAGGCGTCGGGAGGGTGTGGCAGTTCTTGTCGCCCCTAGGCTCGAGGCCTGTATGTTGGGGTTCACCGTGGCAACAGCCCCAAAAACAGCCTCGCTGCCCGATGCAAAGCGTTTTTTAAAGCGTCTGCTGCCGCCGCGATACGAGCATAGCATAGAGTCCCAGGCGGCCTCCTCAAACACTCTGAGGTGAAATGCTGTCTCATGCCAAGTTTTTCTCCTGATTATCTTAATATGAAGGTAGAGCTGTTTGGTAGAGCTCATTTAATGTTTGCTTTGACCCTTGAAGTCTGCTATTTCCAGGTTCTCTCCCTACTCAGATGAGATTGGCTGCTGCCGCTAGAAAGTTTTGGTGCAGCAGGGCAAAGTCTATAGACATTACATACATATATCATAAGTATATATACGTATTTTATACGTATACGTAATATATTACACGTATATGATTTCTATGACAAAATCTGTACACGCTCACGTGGGCGCCAACCGCTTCTCTGTCCTACCGCCACGGTTAAAACTGTTTCCTGTCTGCTGCCCATCCCTCATTAAAATGACTGGAGGTGGCACATACGCGGAGGTGAGAAGGGGGCTATATAGGTATTTATATTTACATCACCTCCGTCTCACATTGGAGGTGGCTTCTGATTCACACTGGAGCAGCCGTTGGCCGGCTGAGGGTGGAGGTCTGCAGCTGGACCCCTCTCAATTTTTGTGGTGGTGCACCTTAAAAAAAATTTAGGTGCACCCTTGCACCAAATGCAAAAATTAGTCTGGAGCCCTGCTTTGGCTGACATCAGTTATTTTACCTTTCATCTCTATGTCCTCTCCTCCTGTCACCTGTCCTCCCCTCGTTGGTCATGTTGGTCTCCTGTAAAAATATTATTTACATCAACAGAACATTAACATAAGCAAAATGTCACACACACCTACCTGCCTACCTGCAAACTATTAAGCTGTATAGAAATTATATATATAAATATATATATATATATATATATATATATATGTATATATATATATGTATATATATATATACATCTACGTCTAAAAACTGTTTGTCTCCCACCTCCACTCAAGCAACACCTGATCCATTCATTCTCTGATTGATTAAATGACCTCTGACCTCTGAAAGGGGGCAGGCTCACCGGGGAGCTGTGGCAGCGAAAACAGATGACACTTGTCAGCAGATTTTAGATTTACGCACAGCATAATGCCCCTTTTTGTTGAAAGAAGGTAAAAAAAAAAAAAGATTTCTTAATGAGGCTATAATCAATGACAAAGTGACCAACTTTCAAGATTTCCTGCTGCTTAACAGAAGTTTTTTTCTTGAGCCATGATGGAGGGATTCATGACTGGCTATATGGATTCATGTTGGTGTTGGATGTATATATTTGTATATATATGTGTGTGTATATATATATATATATATATATATATATATATATATATATATATATATATATATATATATATATAAGTGCATGGTTGGAAAAAAAATTTTCAAAGTGTTTTTTTTCCCAAAACTTTTTCCATACATATGTTGTACCATATCTAAGGTACATATATCTTGTATAGTGCAGTATTTTAATTTCTGCTTGTTCTTGAAATGTTTTTTCTGCTCCCAAAATGTGTCACAACCGAAACATAGCAACACACTGCAATAAAAGGTATTATATTAATCTGTTCATATTGTACTTCCATGCCCCCTCTAAAGAATATTTTTACAAATTTGTCTTGAAGGGTTTTACAACAAAATCAATAAAAATGATATTTTAAACATTTTTTAAAGTTCAATTTCTAAGACTCATCAAAATCAAAATCCAATCTTTTCTTGTAAAATGAATTCCACTGATTATATAGATCTCAGAGTTAATGAGTTATGAAATTGAACATACATTTAAAGAATAGTCATCATAAAATGTTAGTTGATGACTCAATATCTTTTATTTTTTACAAAACTCCCAGTGTTTCGGTTGTGACTGCACTATTTTGGTAGTGACCACTATTTTTTTGTTTGCAAGGTTGTATCATATTCCCTCCACCTTATTGATTAATATTAACTTCAAACATGTCTTACATTGGGAATATTATGAACACAAATGTTTATAATCAATCAAATGACATTTACTTTGAAGGCCAGCATTAGCCTACTCAAACATCACAACACATCTACTGTAACATTACTTAAAGGTGCTATGAGGAGAATCTATTACCGCCTACATAAAGACTCTACTACCCATGAGCACACGCGGCGACTGTCGTAATGCTGCGTTCAAGTAACCTCAGAACTGGGAGTGACATCATCTCTGACTTATCGGCGTTCCAGCTGAAGTCAGAAAAAAACATGCCGATCTACCAGGCTATTGTTAGCTGTTGTTAGCACGCCCTGCGTTGTTGTATGAAGAATGTGATTATCACTATGGCAGCATTTTTGTAAATATAAGTCTAACAATACTATGTATACAGCTGATCTAGAGCGACCAACCCCAGTCAGAAGTGACAATAAATGGATTATTACAGGAGCTAAATAACTGTTCACACTGGGGGCATCCATCTTCAATTGTCAACTCGGGGGTGGAGAGGTTTCACCGAGTTCCCAGTAGAAAATTTAGACTTCGGGGGACGTTTCAGTTGCAGTTTCCTACTTGGAAATCAGAAATTCCTACTTCTGACTACAACTGGAACGCACCACAAGCCAAAGTGTGTGTTTGTTGTGATGCTAATGAATGCAGCTCGGACCTTCCTCAGAACTCTGCATTGCTTTACAACTTCTTTTTTCAACAACTTACAGGATGCAAAGCGACGAGGTAATGTATCTCTTTCTAGTTACGTAGCGGTAGTTTTTGATGTGTGACAACAAACAATTTTTGGAAAACTTAGTATTGTAGTTTTGTAGCCGGCTATATATGGCTACTTACAGCCCGGTGCTCTAAGACGTGTCTGAATAATATAAATATGCTCTAGTTTTAATTGTCTTGTTCCTGAAGTTGAGTATCCAGGCCAGTCCAGCCCTGTCCGACCCGACCGTGAAGCTAAGGAATAGCATTTATAGCTAACCTATTTAGATGCTATAAAACTCATCTTAAAGTGTGTATTTCCATCAGGCAGATATCTAAAAGGGAGACTTTTTTGTAATTACTTAGAAACTCCTCACAGTCCCTTTAAAACACCTTTTTTAAAAAATACACACACCAGAAAGTGTTATGAAAGAACTTTAATGAACTTAAAACAAAACAAACAACTTCTTAAGAATAACGTGGTCGACACCCTTGGGCTAAAAGTCTAGTTTTTCAAATACTTTGTTTTGCCATATTGATGTTTTTTTTAATTTCCCCCTGTTGCTTTCTCCTGATGCTTTATAATATAAAACATGAATCAGCATTATCTACATGTTTTAAGAGGTAATAATGATCAAACATTGACTTAAGTGAGTGGACCAACTGAAACTTGTCACAACTGAAACTCTACCATCTGTTTTGGTTGTGACAATTTTAGTTAATTTTAGCTAATAACTAAAAAATGCTACTAAGCACATGGGCAGCAAATGGATGTTTGAACAGGTGTACACCCATAAAAACATAATGTGTTGCATTAAACCTCCAAAAGTTTACCTAATTACAGAGAATATGTGTTTGGTAGTGACAATTAAAAATGTTCCCGACAGATTTTCAGATTTTGGAACACGTTTACTCCAAAATGATGAGAGGTAACTACTCACCATGATGCCATGAGGTAGAGGGATGCTGAGTCTCTGCCTGATCAAAAATGCAGGGCTGTGGCTAAAAACAGGCTCAACCTATGTGGTAAAACTATCTGTGTTTCAGGAGTGACATGAAAGTGTGGGACAGCATTTTTTGAATGATCTTTTTAAATTAAAAAAATAAACCCACAATACATCCAAATCTTTTCAATGCTGTTTAAAAGAAATCAACAAGATATTTTAAAAAACATCATTGAAAAAAAATACAAAATTGTTTTAAGTATTATTTTCATAGGTCGAAATTTAGGGCTTAGGGGTTGGGACAACCACTCCCCAATAGAAAGTACACTATAAATGATGATTTTATATATATTTAGCTTATTACTATCTATTTGCTGTCTTGTGTGTTAAATAGATCATAACAGAATCTTAAAAAATATGTAAAGTCTGAATTCTTTATTGTTTTGTTACATAGTTTTTTTTAGTGTGGGACCACAGTTTGGACAAATTCGGTAGAATGGCCCATATATGTACATGTATATACCATAGACTGTAAAAAACATGGACGTCATGTCGCTGGGCTCAAATTGAAGCCCCACGCTCAGGTGGGCTGTGGGGTTTGAACCAGGCTCAGGTGGACTGTGGGGTTTGAACCAGGCTCAGGTGGGCTGTGGGGATTGAACCAGGCTCAGGTGGACTGTGGGGTGTGAACCACGCTCAGGTGGACTGTGGGGTTTGAACCAGGCTCAGGTGGGCTGTGGGGATTGAACCACGCTCAGGTGGGCTGTGGGGATTGGACCAGGCTCAGGTGGACTGTGGGGTTTGAACCAGACTCAGGTGGACTGTGGGGTTTGAACCACGCTCAGGTGGGCTGTGGGGATTGAACCAGGCTCAGGTGGGCTGTGGGGATTGAACCACGCTCAGGTGGGCTGTGGGGATTGAACCAGGCTCAGGTGGGCTGTGGGGTTTGAACCACGCTCAGGTGGACTGTGGGGTTTGAACCACGCTCAGGTGGGCTGTGGGGATTGAACCACGCTCAGGTGGACTGTGGGGTTTGAACCAGGCTCAGGTGGGCTGTGGGGATTGAACCACGCTCAGGTGGGCTGTGGGGATTGAACCAGGCTCAGGTGGGCTGTGGGGTTTGAACCACGCTCAGGTGGACTGTGGGGTTTGAACCACGCTCAGGTGGGCTGTGGGGATTGAACCACGCTCAGGTGGACTGTGGGGATTGAACCACGCTCAGGTGGACTGTGGGGTTTGAACCAGGCTCAGGTGGACTGTGGGGTTTGAACCAGGCTCAGGTGGGCTGTGGGGATTGAACCACGCTCAGGTGGACTGTGGGGTTTGAACCAGGCTCAGGTGGACTGTGGGGATTGAACCACGCTCAGGTGGACTGTGGGGTTTGAACCAGGCTCAGGTGGACTGTGGGGATTGAACCACGCTCAGGTGGACTGTGGGGTTTGAACCAGGCTCAGGTGGGCTGTGGGGATTGAACCAGGCTCAGGTGGACTGTGGGGTTTGAACCACGCTCAGGTGGACTGTGGGGTTTGAACCACGCTCAGGTGGGCTGTGGGGATTGAACCAGGCTCAGGTGGGCTGTGGGGTTTGAACCACGCTCAGGTGGGCTGTGGGGATTGAACCACGCTCAGGTGGGCTGTGGGGATTGAACCACGCTCAGGTGGACTGTGGGGTTTGAACCACGCTCAGGTGGGCTGTGGGGATTGAACCAGGCTCAGGTGGGCTGTGGGGATTGAACCACGCTCAGGTGGGCTGTGGGGTTTGAACCAGGCTCAGGTGGGCTGTGGGGTTTGAACCACGCTCAGGTGGGCTGTGGGGTTTGAACCAGGCTCAGGTGGGCTGTGGGGTTTGAACCACGCTCAGGTGGACTGTGGGGTTTGAACCATGCTCAGGTGGACTGTGGGGTTTGAACCAGGCTCAGGTGGACTGTGGGGTTTGAACCATGCTCAGGTGGACTGTGGGGTTTGAACCAGGCTCAGGTGGGCTGTGGGGTTTGAACCATGCTCAGGTGGGACTGAAGGACCACCAGCAGCAGCCTCAGTCACAGACTTTATGTAATCCATGTGTTTTCATCAAACCTGTGGCCGCTCCCATTCCTTTTTGGTTAAAGGTTATTTTAGTCATTTTATCATCTTAAAGGGCAACTTCGGTATTTTTCAACCTGGGTCCTATTGCCCCAAGTGTATGTGTGTATACGATTGACTGGTACAACTCGTTTTAAAATTGGTTCAGTATCAAGGGAGCGGATGCAGCCGGCAGCCGCGAAGCTAGATAGGGGGGCAACTGCATCCCGTATAAATTTGAGCATTGAAAGTGTTTATTTCGCCACAGACCGGTTGCGATCGCCGGTGCTAGCCCTCTAATTAGCATTGTAAGCATTGCGTTTTCCTTCACGTCCTCTGACCTGTGTGACGTCATCTGTGAGCTTGTTGCCGGAAGAAAACAGAGGAGCCATGCAGCGCGCCGCTCAGAGTGGAGCTGCTTATCCCGGAGGACAGTTGAAAGTTTTACTGCATCGGTATCATGGCTGAATATTTACCAGATTTCGAGAGTGAAGACGAGCCTTTTCATTACGACGGCCACCCGTATTTATTTGAGCCAGAGTATACGGACAAGGAGCTGCTACAAACTCAAGAGCTAACGAGGATAGCAACAGAGGGCCAACGAGCAGACGAGGTTGAAGCAGCGGCGGCACGAACGCGAATTTCTGAGGACTGGTGGTGCTCCTGTGGTTGCTGTGACTCTATGCCCTCAGAGGAAGAATGTCTGTGTAACGAGTGGGACCTGTTGCCCAATGTTCGTGGTCTCGATGTGTCGTGGGATGATACAGAAAGTACCCGACGCTGTGTAACTACATTAGAGGATCTCCCCCCTCTGATCAACAGGGCAGTGCTGGATACCTTTTTTCATGTACCCAAAATAAATTGGAGGAGGCGACCAAAACCACAGGGACCAAATGGTCAACTATCCATAAAGTAAGTATAACTAATATGTCTTTATGCATACAATACGTATAAGTATTGTATGTGTTGTGTAAGTGTTTATAATTCGCCACAGACCGATCGCCGCTGCTAGCTCTCTAATTAGCATTGTAACTCGGTAGGCCACAAGTCTGTACTGGCTGGACGAGAGGAAAAAGTGAAGAGGATTTAGGGCAACAGTAAATGTGAGTGTCAGAGACAAATCTAGAGCGTTCGTGCCGCCGCTGCTTCACCCTCGTCTGCTCGTTGGCCCTCTGTTGCTATCCTCGTTAGCTCTTGAGTTTGTAGCAGCTCCTCGTCCGTATACTCTGGCTCAAATAAATACAGGTGGCCGTCGTAATGAAAAGGCTCGTCTTCACTCTCGAAATCTGGTAAATATTCAGCCATGATACCGATGCAGTAAAACTTTCAACTGTCCTCCGGGATAAGCAGCTCCACTCTGAGCGGCGCGCTGCATGGCTCCTCTGTTTTCTTCCGGCAACAAGCTCACAGGAGATGACATCACACAGGTCAGCTTACAATGCTAATTAGAGAGCTAGCACCGGCGATCGCAACCGGTCTGTGGCGAAATAAACACTTTTAATGCTCAAACTTATACGGGATGCAGTTGCCCCCCTATCTAGCTTCGCGGCTGCCGGCTGCATCCGCTCCCTTGATACTGAGCCAATTTTAAAACGAGTTGTACCCGTCAATCGTATACACACATACACTTGGGGCAATAGGACCCAGGTTGAAAAATACCGAAGTTGCCCTTTAAATCAGAGTGGAGGACATCACGGTTCATAATTACTGTGCATGTCGTCATATTTTAATGCAAACTGGATTTTTGTGTGTTTGATGTCATGCTGTGATGTTTTTTTCTTCTAATTTCATCCACTCAGTATTTCATCAGTGGAACAATAACCATTTATTGACGCCTGCAGGTGCCGGCCCCTCTGAATGCTTGCCCAATTGATTTATTTGCACCTCTTCCAAGTCCTAATCTACATAAATCCACTGTAAAGTCACTCGGTCCAACCAAACCAAATAATGAGTTGGGGATGTTTTTAAATTCACAAAGCTTTTTCATACCTGTTTTATATAATACTAGGCCTTCGCCTAACATTTTAAATGGTTTTAACAAAAAGAGTGCCAGTAGAAACCGGCAAAACTTAATTGCTTTAAATTCAACCCCTGTTATGGAGCTCTCAGTGAACTTTGGTTTGCTCAACGTGAGAGCTCTGTCTAACAAATCTTCTATCTGTCAGGATTTTATTGAATCCAATAAAATTGATTTTTTCATAATAACTGAAACCTGGCTAAATGCTGGTGACTCAACCCCCCTCATTGAATCCTCACCTCCAAATTTCTCTTTTTTAAACCAGCCTAGGTTATCTGGTAGAGGAGGAGGATTTGCAGTGATTTATAATAATTCCCATCTTTTGAGTCACTTTGTTTTGATATTAGAGGGGATCCTAAATTGTTGTGTATTGTAATCTATAGACCCCCCAAATCCACATCTGGCTTTCTTGAGCAGTTCTCTGAGCTTCTGTCTCTTGTTTTAACAACCTATGATCGTGTCCTGGTTGTAGGAGATTTTAACATAAATGTCTGCTGCCCTGAAAATCCATTTGTTTCCGAGTTTCTGAACATTGTTGATGCTTTTGACTTAAAGAGGATTCAAACAGGGCCTACCCACAACAAAGGACACTCACTTGATCTTGTGCTCTCACATGGGCTTTTAATTAATAATGTTTCTTGTAATGATTTTAGTGTCTCAGACCACAAGTGCATACTGTTCAGGTCAATGATGCAAAACAATCAGCTCAGAAATAATGAACACTTTGTACTCACCCGTATTTTTAATTCCACCTCTGCGTCCAAATTTACAGATGCATTCACATCTTCACCATTACACGTTGAGTCAGATGAGGATGTGGGCACTCTCTTGAATAATTTTAATAATACCTGCATTAAAATTCTTGACCAGATAGCACCATTTAAAAAAAGAAAGCAGGCAATGGCTGTCCGGCCTTGGCTGACAGACTCTCTGCGTGGCCTTAAGAGGGACTGTCGTAGAGCAGAGAGAAGGTGGAAAGCCTCTAAACTCTCAGTGCACCTCAAAATTTAAAAAAATGTAATGCACACTTTTAACTCAGAGGTAAAAAAACGCTCGAGCAAAGTATTTTCCGATCTGATTGATAACAGGCACAACTCAAGGACTCTGTTCAGTGTCATAAACCGTGTCACAGAGGCTCCTTCAAATGTTTTAAAGGACACATCCCCTGAGAAATGTGAGGAATTTTTTAACTTTTTTATCAACAAGGTTTCCAGCATCAGAATGCATATTACCCCCCCTCCCCAAGATGCGGTCATTTGTTTTAAAACTACTGCTGTATTTGAGTCTTTTAACATGATTTCTATGGACACACTGACCAAAGTCATCAAAAAAATGAAGCCCTCCACCTGCGCTCTTGATATCTCACCAGTGAGGCTTCTAAAAGAGGTATTTGAGCCAATCAGCTCATATATCCTCACTATCATTAATAAATCACTGACAACTGGTTGTGTTCCGGCTCAATTTAAAAAAGCTATCGTTCAGCCTCTTCTCAAAAAGCCTTCTCTGGACCCAGACTGCCTTAATAATTTTAGACCTATTTCAAAACTGCCATTTCTGTCTAAAGTCCTTGAGAAAATTGTGGCTGAACAAGTAATCACTTTTTTAGAGCAAAATGAACTCTTTGAGGAATTTCAGTCTGGCTTTAGGGCATGACATAGCACAGAGACAGCCCTCCTCAAAGTTTTTAACGACCTGCTTATTGCTTCTGATGCTGGAAAATCCTCTGTTTTAGTTCTTTTAGATTTGAGTGCTGCCTTTGATACTGTCGATCATTTTATTTTACTAAACCGACTGGAAAACTGGGTTGGCATGTCTGGTTCAGTTTTAAATTGGTTTTATTCTTATTTATTTGACAGATCTTTTAGTGTAGCAATAGGCAGCTCTCAGTCCTCACATGCAAGGCTGACATGTGGGGTTCCCCAGGGGTCGGTCCTTGGACCACTCCTTTTTTCTCTTTACATGCTACCCCTGGGACATATTATCCGCAGCCATAATCTAAGTTTTCACCTCTATGCGGACGATACCCAACTGTATCTGTCTTTTAACCCAAATGATTTTAACCAATTAAACACACTGAGGAACTGCATCAATGACATAACATGTTGGATGTCACAGAATTTCCTCCAATTAAACCTAAATAAGACGGAGGTTCTGATTGTTGGCCCTGGTTCACAAGGACTTAAGACACATCTAGGGTCACTGTCTAATAATATTGCTACCAGCTGTAAAAACCGAGGTGTCATCTTTGATGAGAACCTCAGTCTGAACCAGCATGTCAGCCTAGTTGTACAGTCTTGTTTTATGCACCTCAGAAAAGTATCTAAATTAAGGACATTTTTATCTAGAACAAATCTTGAGGTTGTCATTCATGCTTTTATTTCTTCTCGTTTGGACTACTGCAACTCCCTGTACACATGCCTAAACCAGCACAGTGTGCAGAGGTTGCAGCTGGTCCAAAATGCAGCAGCACGGCTCCTCACAGGAACAAAAAAGAGAGAGCACATAACTCCTGTTTTAGCTTCTCTTCACTGGCTCCCCATTCATTTTAGAATTGATTTCAAGATTTTATTGCTGACTTTTAAAGCACGCTCTGGTCTTGCTCCTAACTACATTTCTGATCTCCTCAGGCCATATGTGCCCGGTCGTACCTTGAGGTCCTCGGCCAAGACCCTGCTCGCTGTCCCGAGGTCAAGGCTTAGGACCAGAGGTGACCGGGCCTTCTCTGTCAGAGCTCCCGTCCTATGGAACAGTCTGCCTGAGGAGATCAGAATGGCAGACTCTTTGTCCTCTTTTAAGTCTCTTTTAAAGACACATTTTTACAGATGTGCTTTTACTGGAGATTTTAGCTGAGTGTGTTTTAATTGTTAAAATGCTGCTTTCACTCCGACAGTGTCATGGGCAGCTTCTTAAATCTTTTATCTCTTGTTGTCTTAATTGTTTTACTCTTTTATTGTTTGTATCTTATAGATTCTTTTATTTATTGTCTATTATTATTTATTGTCTTCGGTGCTGCTCCTCACATTTCTCTCTTTTTCTCTTTTATTTCCTCTTTTAATTCTTTTAATGCCTGGTTTTATTATGTAAAGCACTTTGTAACATTTGTTTTGAAAAGTGCTATATAAATAAAGTTTATTATTATTATTATTATTATTTAATCTGCCCTGTCACTTAAATATTAGATTAAATAGATCAATCCAGGATCTGATTTCTTACCAGAGACTGTTCTGTATTCTTCCTGAGCTCAACTATTTCATGTCTATGAGTTTTTCAGTAGGCTATACAATAAAAATTCTTTTTAGAACTTTTTAGAAATTCTCTTTGTCGCGTTTTCTCCTGGACCCTTGAAAGCAACCCGCTGTGACGTCATCACGTCATTGGCGTCCCTCTGTTTGTTGTTTCCATGGAAACGGAGTCTGTCTCTCGGAGCTGCCGCGGGTCCGTCCGTGCGTCACGGTGAGTCAAGCCGTTAACGGAGCCGTTAAACGTTATGACGTCACCGTCCGGTCATTCACCTGAGCCTCACCTGGACCCCTCACGGTGAGCTCTGTCTGTTTTCTCCTCAGTAAGGAGAGGATGCAGGTGCTGAGGCGCGTGCTTCTCTTCTGTGTCGCTCACGCGCCCGCAGACGTGACCTGAACCCGGATGTGGTTGTTTTTTTGTTTTTGTTTCTAATTCAACAAACAGAAACAAAAAGAGCTTTTCAAAAGAGTTTCCCTCGCGCTGTCATTATCTCTGTGTTTTAGAAACACTCTCTGATATGTCTGAATGTTATTAGTGCATTTTTACTGAAGATTTCAACAACAGTAATATAAAGGGTATCAACAGGTGTGCCCTGGACACAGCAGGTGACGACAGAGCCTGTCTGTCCAATCTCTTATTAAAAATACATATGTATATATATATATATATATATATATATATATATATATATATATATATATATATATATATATACATATATATATATATATACATATGTGTGTGTGTCTGTGTGTCTGTGTCTGTGTGTGTGTACATATATGAGGATGCCACAGAAAAAATTCAAATGTTTAAACAGTCCTTAAAAAGTCAGTTTTTTAATACAGAAAACCATAAAAACATTGTTTTCCTCTGTATGAAGATGCAGGAGGAGCTGATGTCAGAGAGAGGAAAGACCAACACAGAGGAGGAGGAGAAGGAGGAGGAGGAGAAGGAGGAGGAGGAGAAGGAGGAGGAGGAGGAGGAGAAGGAAAAGGAGGAGGAGGAGGAGGAGAAGGAGGAGGAGGAGGAGGAAAAGGAGGAGGAGCCCGACTCTCAAAGAGAGCAAACATCAACAAGGTCAGAGGTCATCAAGCATGTTGATGGTCTGCTTTGAGCTACAAAATTAACTTTAATGCTGTTTTATCAGTTCAGAAATATAAAAACTGTTAACACTGAAGGTGGAGCAGATATTATCCTATCAGTATAAAGTCCACTTTGACAGGATCTATTCAGTATAAAGTCCACTCTGATACGATCTGTTAAGTATAAAGTCCACTGTGACAGGATCTATTCAGTATAAAGTCCACTCTGATACGATCTATTCAGTATAAAGTCCACTCTGACAGGATCTATTCAGTATAAAGTCCACTCTGACAGGATCTGCTCAGTATAGATTCCACTTTGACAGCATCTGCTCAGTATAAAGTCCACTCTGATATGATCTTCTCAGTAAAAAGTCCACTCTGACAGGATCTGTTCAGTATAAAGTCCACTCTGATACGTTCTGTTCAGCATAAAGTCCACTCTGACAGGATCTATTCAGCATAAAGTCCACTATGACATGTTTTGTTCAGTTTGAAGTCCACTCTGACAGGATCTGCTCAGTAAAGAGTCCACTCTGACAGGATCTGCTAAGTGAAAAGTCCACTCTGACAGGATCTGTTCAGTATAAAGTCCACTCTAATACGATCTGTTCAGTATAAAGTCCACTCTGACAGGATCTGTTCAGTATAAAGCCCACTCTGACAGGATCTGCTCAGTATAAAGTCAACCTTGACAGGATTTGAGTAGACTGTTTACAGAGCAGATCGTATCAGAGTGGACTTTATACTGAACAGATCATATCAGAGTGGACTTTATACTGAACAGATCGTATCAGAGTGGACTTTAACTTAACAGATCCTGTCAGAGTGGACTTTATACTGAACAGAACAAGTAAGAGTGGACTTTATACTGAACAGATCCTGTCAGAGTGGACCTTATACCAAAAGATTCTGTCAAGGTTGACTTTATACTAAACAGATCCTGGCAGAGTGGACTCATTACTAAACAGAACAAGTCAGAGTGGTCTTTATACTGAACAGATCCTGTCAGAGTGGACTTTATTCTGAACAGATCCTGTCAGAGTGGAAGTTATACTGAACAGATCCTGTCAAAGTGGACCTTATACCAACAGATCCTGTCAGAGTGGATATTATACTGAACAGATTCTGTCAAAGTTGACTTTATACTGAACAGATCCTGTCAGAGTGGAATTCATACTGGACAGATCCTGTCAGAGTGGACCTTATACTGAACAGAACAAGTCAGAGTGGACTTTATACTGAACAGAACATGTCAGAGTGGACTTTTTACTGATCAGATCCTATCAGAGTAGACTTTATACTGAGCAGATCCTGTCAGAGTTGACTTTATATTGAGCAGAACATGTCAGAGTGGACTTCATGCTGAGCAGATCCTGTCAAAGTGGACTTGAAACTGAACAGAACATGTCAGAGTGGACTTTATACTGATTAGATCCTGTCAGAGTAGAATTCATACTGAACAGAACATGACAGTGGCTCTGTTCAGTATAAAGTCCACTCCGACTCGTTCTGTTCAGTATAAAGTCCAATCTGACTTCATCTGTTCATTATAAAGTCCACTCTGACTTGTTCTGTTCAGTATAAAGTCCACTCTGACAGGATATGTTAAGGATAAAGTCCACTCTGACATGATCTGTTCAGTATAAAGTCCAGTTCTGACAGGATCTGTTCAATATAAAGTCCACTCTGACAGGATCTGTTCAGTTTAAAGTCCACTCTGTTTTGTTCTGTTCAGGATAAAGTCCACACTGACAGGATCCGTTCAGTAAAAAAGTCCACTCTGACAGGCTCTGTTCAGTATAAAGTCCACTCTCACAGGCTCTGTTCAGTATAAAGTCCACTCTGACAGGCTCTGTTCAGTATAAAGTCAAGTTCTGACAGGATCTGTTCAATTTTTAGTCCACTCTGATAGGATCTGTTCAGTCTAAAGTCCACTCTGACAGGATTTGTTCAGTATTAAGTCCACTCTATCTTGTTCTGTTCAGTATAAAGTCCAATCTGACAGGATCTTTAAAGGATAAAGTCCACTCTGACAGGATCTGCTCAGTAAAAAAGTCCACTCTGACAGGCTCTGTTCAGTATAAAGTCCACTCTCACAGGCTCTGTTCAGTATAAAGTCTACTCTGACAGGCTCTGTTCAGTATAAAGTCCAGTTCTGACAGGATCTTTTCAATTTTAAGTCCACTCTGATAGGATCTGTTCAGTATTAAGTCCACCCTGACAGGATCTGTTGGTATAAGGTCCACTCTGACAGGATCTGTTCAGTATAAAGTCCACTCTGACAGGATCTGTTCAGTATAACTTCCAGTTCTGACAGGATCTGTTCAGTATAAAGTCCACTCTGACAGGATCTGTTAAGTATTAAGTCCACTCTGACAGGATCTGTTCAGTATAAAGTCCACTCTGACTACTGTTCAGTATAAAGTTCAGTTCTGACAGGATCTGTTCAGTATAAAGTCCACTCTGACAGGATCTGCTCAGTATAAGTCCACCTTGACTTGTTCTGTTAAGTATAAAGTCCACTCTGACAGGCTTTGTCCCACTCAGGCTGGTCCAGGCCTCTTTCCCGGTCTCTTACAGGACCTGCTCCCCTGCTGAGTCCAGGCTGAGGAACATGGCTGAGACCTTCCAGCGTCAGTTTTCTCATGTCCACCCTGAGCGCCGGCCGCTGCTGCTCTGCCCCGTTAACGAGTGTGGAGTCAAGGTGAGAAACATGTCCACCATCAGGCTGCCGTAGACGTCCACTCCTTACGCTGTTTCTGTCTCCACAGAAGTTTGTCTCTACAACGCTCCGGCCCATGCCCACAAACCACCCCGAGCTCCTCACCTGGGAGGGCTGTGCCCGGTTTGTGGCAGACTTCCTGTCCCTGGTCCCTCTGGATCCCCCTGTAGACCTGGTAAGGACCCCCGCGATCTGCAGGATGTTCAATCCGCTGCAGAGTGGACTCAGTGTGGAGACACACTTTGTCTCATCATTCACACCTATGTTTGTTCATTAACACGGTGATCAGTCAGTCGATAGACCTGTGTTTGTGTTTTTAATCTTATGTTTGTGTTGTTAATGTTGTGTTAATGTTGTATTTGTGTAAATATTGTGTTTGTATTTTTAATCTTGTGTTTGTGTTGTTAATGTTGTGTTTGTGTTGTTAATGTTGTGTTTGTGTTGTTAATGATGTGTTTGTGTTAATGTGTTTGTGTTAATGTTGTATTTGTGTTAATCTTGTGTTTTTGTTTTTCATCTTGTGTTTGTGTTGTTAATGTTGTGTTTGTGTTTTTAATCTTGTGTTTGTGTTGTTAATGTTGTGTTAATGTTGTATTTGTGTAAATGTTGTGTTTGTGTTTTTGATCTTATGTTTGTGTTGTTAATGTTGTGTTAATGTTGTATTTGTGTAAATGTTGTGTTTGTGTTTTCAATTTTGTGTTTGTGTTGTTAATGTTGTTTGTGTTGTTAATCTTGTGTTTGTGTTAAAGTTTTCTAGTGTTAATGTTGTGTTTGTGTTTTTCATCTCGTGTTTGTGTCGTTAATGTTGTGTTTGTGTTGTTAATGTTGTGTTTGTGTTATTAATGTTGTGTTTGTGTTAATGTTGTGTTTGTGTTTATCATGTTGTGTCTGTGTTGTTAATGTTGTGTTTGTGTTAATGTTGTTTTTGTGTTGTTATGGTTGTTTGTGTTGTTAATGTTGTGTTTGTGTTAATGCTGTCTTTGTGCTGTTAATGTTGTGTTTGTCTTATTAATGTTGTTTTTGTGTTGTGTTAATGTTGTGTATGTGTTAATCTTGTGTTTGTGTTGTTAATGCTGTGTTTGTGTTGTTAATGTTGTGTTTGTGTTGTTAATCTTGTGTTTGTGTTGTTAATCCTGTGTTTGTGTTGTTAATGTTGTGTTTGTGTTAATGTTGTGTTTGTGTTGCTAATGTTGTGTTTTTGTTGTTAATATTGTGTTTGTGTTAATGATGTGTTCGTGTTGTTAATATTGTGTTTGTGTTAATCTTGTTTTTGTGTTTATCTTGTGTTTGTGTTGTTAATGTTGTTTGTGTTGTTAATGTTGTGTTTGTGTTGTTAATGTTGTTTGTGTTGTTAATCTTGTGTTTGTGTTGTTAACCATGTGTTTTTGTTGTTAATCATGTGTTTTTGTTGTTAATCTTGTATTTGTGTTGTTAATGTTGTGTTTGTGTTAATGTTGTGTTTGTGTTGTTAATGTTGTGTTTGTGTTGTTAATCATGTATTTGTGTTGTTAATCTTGTATTTGTGTTGTTAATCTTGTGCTTGTGTTGTTAATCTTGTATTTGTGTTGTTAATGCTGTGTTTGTGTTGTTAATGTTGTGTTTGTGTTGTTAATGTTGTGTTTGTGTTGTTAATCTTGTATTTGTGTTGTTAATCTTGTGCTTGTGTTGTGTCTTTTGTCCAGCCCCACTCCCTCTCGTCCCCGTCTTCGGTGCTGCAGACTCAGAGAGGATCCTGTTTTGAGTTCGGTACTCTGCTCGTCAGCCTGCTGATCGGCGCTCACTACGACGCCTACTGCGTTAGCGGCTACGCTGTCAGAGAGCTGTGTCTGCTGGACCAGCGGCTGGAGGAGTGCCCCCTGCTGGACACAGAGGACAAGGTCACTGCTGACAGTCTGTATGACGGAGGACACCTGTCCTCTGCTACTTCACTGTTGTTTAGAAGGGCTCCCTGTCGGGGCTCTAATGTTTGTTTAAAGGTCTGTTGTCAGTCACTTTGGGGCCTCATGGTCTGTTGTCAGTCTCTGTGGGGCCTCATGGTCTGTGGTCAGTCTCTTTGGGGCCTCATGGTCTGTTGTAAGTCTCTTTGGGGCCTCATGGTCTGTGGTCAGTCTCTTTGGGGCCTCATGGTCTGTTGTAAGTCTCTTTGGGGCCTCATGGTCTGTGGTCAGTCTCTTTGGGGCCTCATGGTCTGTTGTAAGTCTCTTTGGGGCCTCATGGTCTGTTGTAAGTCTCTTTGGGGCCTCATGGTCTGTGGTCAGTCTCTTTGGGGCCTCATGGTCTGTTGTAAGTCTCTTTGGGGCCTCATGGTCTGTTGTCAGTCTCTTTGAGGCCTCATGGTCTGTTGTCAGTCTCTTTGGGGCCTCATGGTCTGTTGTCAGTCTCTTTGGGGCCTAATGGTCTGTTGTCTACAGACCACCCAAACGTTGCGCCTCTTTTATCAAGGAATTTTCAGAACTGCTCTCTTTTATTCATTCGAAGTACGACAGAGTTCTTATTTTAGGTGATTTTAATTTGCACATTGACAATCAATCAGATTCCTTTAGCACTGAATTTTTACGTCTTCTTAACTGTATGAATTTTATCCAACATGTAACACAGCCCACCCATAACAGAGGTCATGTCTTAGATTTAATTATCACTTATGGCCTATCGGCATCTGTGACCTCTGTTATGGACGTGGGCCTGTCTGACCATCTCTGTGTGTTTTTTACTGTCAATGACTCCGATAAACAAGAAATCCCAGTGCGTACTATCAGGAAACGCTATCTGACTGCTGAAGTGGCTGCAAATTTTATTGACATTTTAACTGATACCCCCTCAGATGTTTTACCTTCTTCCTGTGATTTTATTGTTGAAAATTTTAACAGTAAACTAAGGTCAGCTCTGGACATTGTGGCACCAATAAAAATAAAAAAGTTATCAACAAAATCGAAACCACACTGGAAAAATGAATACACTAACAACCTCAAAAGAAACTGTAGGAAAGCAGAGCGCAAGTGGCGCAAAAACAAAATTCAAATTAACTACAACATTTTTAAATATCATCTGAAAACCTACAACACAGCCATCAAACAGGAAAGAAGAAAACATTTTTCAACGTTAATTCATAACAATCAAAATAATCCCAAAGTCCTTTTTAAAACAATAGACCAACTAATCAACCCGGATTTTAAACAAACTCAGAGTTCAGACTTGTCATGTGATGACTTTGCAGTCCACTTCAGCAGTAAAATAGATTTTATCAGATCAAACCTTTTATCTTCTCAGCCTTTAAATTTTAACACTTCGGAAGCTTTGTTTTTAAGTGAGGAAACACTGGAAAGTTTTGTCCTGGTTGACAATGAGATGCTTGAAAAGGTTTTTAAACAACTCAAGGTAACTACCTGCCTTTTAGACCCCATCCCAGCATCTCTTTTTAAAACCTTTTATGACTTTTTTAAACAGGATTTTCTTACAATTTTAAATTATTCACTTCAGACAGGCATATTTCCCTCTGCTTTTAAAACCTCTATCATAAAACCTCTCCTGAAGAAAAGCAATTTGGATACAGCAGTAGCTGATAATTTTAGACCTGTATCCAATTTGCCATTTTTAAGTAAAATTTTTAGAAAAGATTGTTTTAAACCAGTTAAATGATTTTATTAGTTTTAGAAACATTCATGAAGTTTATCAGTCAGGTTTTAGGAAAAATCATAGTACAGAGACTGCCCTGGTCAAAATAGTTAATGACCTCAGGTCCGACATGGACAATAAATTACCTTCTGTTTTAGTTTTATTGGATTTGAGCACTGCATTTGATACAGTCGACCATAAAATTCTTTTAAATAGACTTCATGATTTTATCGGCATCTCTGGCACTGTTTTTAACTGGTTTAAATCTTATCTTAGCAATAGAAAGTTTTATGTGAATCTTGGGGATCACTCATCAAAATGCTATGACATTGCGTGTGGTGTTCCCCAAGGTTCAATTTTAGGCCCTACTCTTTGTAATATTTACATGCTTCCTTTAGGTGATGTCATCAGGAGACACGGCATCAATTTCCACAGCTATGCTGACGACACACAACTTTATGTTGCCGTGTCTCCTGATGACACAGGGCCACTCGATGCCCTTTTAAATTGTATTTTAGATATTAAATTATGGATGGCAGAGAACTTTTTACAACTCAACCAGGACAAAACTCAGGTTTTAGTCATTGGTTCAGGGGTTAAGAGAGAGAAACTAGTCAGCAAACTACAAGCAGCATCTTTTAATCCGTGTGGGCAGGCTAAAAATTTAGGGTTTTATTCGACTCCGAGCTCAGTTTTGAGCCACATATCCGGGAGATCACCAAAATAGCTTTTTATCATTTAAAGAACATGGCCCGTGTGCGACAGTTTCTCTCTCGAGCCAATGCAGACATTAATCCATGCTTTTAACACCTGTAGAGTAGATTATTGTAATGCTCTTCTTTCTGGTCTTCCACACAAAAAAATCTACCCTCTTCAGCTCCTGCAGAACTCAGCTGCACGGATGCTGACGGGGACCAGAAAGAGAGCCCATATTACACCGGTTTTAAGGTCTCTGCATTGGCTGCCCGTTACTTTTAGGAAAGATTTTAAAATTCTTTTACTGGTTTTTAAAGCTCTTAATGGTCTTAGTCCTTCATATTTATCAGATTTGCTTTTACCGTATGAGCCCATTAGAGCCCTCAGGTCTTCAGGAAGCTCTCTGTTAACAGTTCCCAAAGTCAAAACAAAAACTTATGGTGAGGCATCTTTTAACTACTATGGCCCCCGCTTATGGAACAGCCTACCTGTTGACCTGAGGGCTGTACCTAATGTGAATGTCTTTAAAAACAAACTCAAAACCTACCTTTATAGTCGAGCTTTTACCTGAATTACCTTTTAGTGTTTTTATTTATTTTAATTACAGACCACTTTTTATTATCTTATCTTGTCTTTTTTTTTTTTATCTTTTCTTTTTTAAATATTTTCTATTTTCCTTATTTTATTCTCTAGTTTTCCTGTTTTATTTCTCATTTTTTTATTATATATATGTATATTTTAACTTAATTTCAAGTATTCTTTATTCTTAATAATCATTTTCTTATTTTATTTTATGATATATTTGATTTTATACTTTTAACCTAGCCTCCAGTGTTTTCTCATTTTTAAACCTTTAAGATGGCGTTTCCTCAGTACGTACTGGGTACAGCAGTGTACTTTATTAGTGTCTTTTATTTATGATGCCTTTTATCAACACTGTGTATGGATTGCTGTGTGGGTGGGTTCAGGGGCTGGGTGGTGTGGGTTTGGGTTATAATTTCTTCATTTAATGCATTTGTCTGTTTGTAAAGCACTTTGTGCTACATTTTATTTGTATGAAAAGTGCTATATAAATAAATTTTGATTGATTGATTGATTGTCAGTCTCTTTGAGGCCTCATGGTCTGTTGTAAGTCTCTTTGGGGCCTCATGGTCTGTGGTCAGTCTCTTTGGGGCCTCATGGTCTGTTGTAAGTCTCTTTGGGGCCTCATGGTCTGTGGTCAGTCTCTTTGGGGCCTCATGGTCTGTTGTCAGTCTCTTTGAGGCCTCATGGTCTGTGGTCAGTCTCTTTGGGGCCTCATGGTCTGTTGTCAGTCTCTTTGAGGCCTCATGGTCTGTTGTAAGTCTCTTTGGGTCCTCATGGTCTGTGGTCAGTCTCTTTGGGGCCTCATGGTCTGTTGTCAGTCTCTTTGAGGCCTCATGATCTGTTGTAAGTCTCTTTGGGGCCTCATGGTCTGTTGACAGTCTCTTTGGGGCCTAATGGTCTGTTGTAAGTCTCTTTGAGGCCTCATGGTCTGTTGTAAGTCTCTTTGGGGCCTCATGGTCTGTTGTCAGTCTCTTTGGGGTCTCATGGTCTGTTGTCAGTCTCTTTGAGGCCTCATGGTCTGTTGTTCGTCTCTATGGGTTCTCATGGTCTGTTGACATTCTCTTTGGGGTCTCATGGTCTGTTGTCAGTGTCTTTGAGGCCTCATGGTCTGTTGTTCATCTTTATGGAGCCTAATGGCCTGTTGACAGTCTCTTTGAGGCCTCATGGTCTGTTGTAAGTCTCTTTGGGGCCTCATGGTCTGTTGACAGTCTCTTTGAGGCCTCATGGTCTGTTGTAAGTCTCTTTGGGGCCTCATGGTCTGTTGTCAGTCTCTTTGGGGTCTCATGGTCTGTTGTAAGTCTCTTTGGGGCCTCATGGTCTGTGGTCAGTCTCTTTGGGGCCTCATGGTCTGTTGTAAGTCTCTTTGGGGCCTCATGGTCTGTGGTCAGTCTCTTTGGGGCCTCATGGTCTGTTGTTCGTCTCTATGGGGCCTCATGGTCTGTTGACAGTCTCTTTGGGGCCTCATGGTCTGTTGTTCGTCTCTATGGGTTCTCATGGTCTGTTGACATTCTCTTTGGGGCCTCATGGTCTGTTGTCAGTGTCTTTGAGGCCTCATGGTCTGTTGTTCGTCTCTATGGGGCCTCATGGTCTGTTGACAGTCTCTTTGGGGCCTCATGGTCTGTTGTTCGTCTCTATGGGGCCTAATGGCCTGTTGACAGTCTCTTTGGGGCCTCATGGTCTCTGTTGGTTTTGCAGAGCATGGGCCTGGAGGAGGAGGAGCCTCAGGAGGAGAAATACTGTCTGAAACCAAAGGGGGCGCTGCAGAGCCGGTTTCTGATGCAGCAGGAGAAGAAGAAACAGGAGGCTGAAGCTGCTCTGCTGCAGGAGCGAGAGCTCCAGGTGAGGAGGTCTGTGGCACCTGGACACTCCGAACAGGTTTATGCACGAGCCTCAAATAGCTGCTGTGGCACCACAGATGTTACCTTATCTTATCTTATTTTCTCTTATCTTATTTTCTCTTATCTTATTTTATCTTTTCTTATTTTATCTTATTTTATCTTATTTTATTTTATCTTATTTTGTCTTGTCTCATCTTGTTTTATCTCTGATATTAAATTATATCATATTGACTTGGATCTGAGAAATCCCCTAAGGAAAACTCAGATTAAAGATAAATAATAGTAATGTTAATAATAATAAACATAGATGCTAACTAAAATATAAAAAACTAACTAATGTAAATATGATAAATTAATATGCCTATGGTTGGATAATCACTGTTTCCCACCTTCTGTGTCTGCAGCAGAGTGTCCGACCCCCCCACGACCGTCTGCGAGGGCTGCGCAGACACTGCTGGGTGTTAGTGCTGTCTGGGGGCGTGGTGAGAGTGGTGTGGTGATGGTGTGATGATGGTGTGGTGATGGTGTGATGATGGTGTGGTGATGGTGTGGTGATGGTGTGATGATGGCGTGGTGATGGCGTGGTGATGGCGTGGTGATGGTGTGATTATGGTGTGGTGATGGCGTGGTGATGGCGTGATGATGGCGTGGTGATGGTGTGGTAATGGCGTGATGATGGTGTGATGATGGCTTGGTGATGGTGTGATGATGGTGTGATGATGGTGTGGTGATGGCGTGGTGATGGCGTGGTGATGGTGTGGTAATGGCGTGATGATGGTGTGATGATGGCGTGATAATGGTGTGATGATGGCATGGTGATGGCGTGATGATGGCGTGGTGATGGCGTGTTGATGGCGAGGTGACGGTGTGATGATGGCATGATGATAGAGTGATGATGGTGTGATGATGGCGTTATGATGGCGTGATGATGGCGTGGTGATGGCGTGATGATGGCGTGGTGATGGCGTGATGATGGCGTGGTGATTGTGTGATGATGGCTTGATGATGGTGTGGTGATGGCGTGATGATGGCGTGATGATGGCGTGATGATGGTGTGATGATGGCTTGGTGATGGTGTGGTGATGATGGCGTGATGATGGTGTGATGATGGCGTGGTGATAGCGTGATGATGGCGTGGTGATGGTGTGATGATGGTGTGGTGATGGCGTGATGATGGCGTGGTGATGGCGTGATGATGGCGTGGTGATGGTGTGGTAATGGCGTGGTGATGGTGGGGTAATGGTGTGGTAATGGCATGATGATGGTGTGATGGTGGAGTGATGATGGTGTGATGATTGTGTGATGATGGCTAGATGATGGCGTTATGGTGGCGTGATGATGGTGTGATGAATGCGTAATGGTTTGGTGATGGAGTGATGATGGTGAGATGATGGTGTGATGAATGCGTAATGGTTTGGTGATGGAGTGATGATGGTGTGATGATGGCTTGATTATGGCGTGATGATAGAGTGATGATGGCGTGGTGATGGCGTGGTGATAGCGTGATGATGGCGTGATGATGGTGTGATGATGGCGTGGTGATAGCGTGATGATGGCGTGGTGATGGTGTGATGATGGTGTGGTGATGGCGTGATGATGGCGTGATGATGGCGTGGTGATGGTGTGGTGATGGCGTGGTGATGGCGTGGTGATGGTGTGGTAATGATGTGGTAATGGCGTGATGATGGTGTGGTAATGGCGTGATGATGGTGTGATGATGGAGTGATGATGGTGTGATGATGGAGTGATGATGGTGTGATGATAGAGTGATGATGGTGTGATGATTGTGTGATGATGGTGTGATGATAGAGTGATGATGGGGTGATGGTGTGATGATGGTGAGATGATGGAGTGATGATGGTGTGATGATGGAGTGATGATGGTGTGGTAATGGCGTGATGATGGTGTGATGATGGAGTGATGATGGTGTGATGATTGTGTGATGATGGGTGATGACTAGATGATGGTTTGATGAATGCGTAATGGTTTGGTGATGGAGTGATGATGGTGTGATGATGGTGAGATGATGGTGTGATGAATGCGTAATGGTTTGGTGATGGAGTGATGATGGTTTGGTGATGGCGTGGTGACGCTGTGATGATGGCATGATGATAGAGTGATGATGGTGTGATGATGGCGTTATGATGGCGTGACGGTGTGATGTTGGCGTGATGATTATGGCGTGATGATAGAGTGATGATGGCGTGGTGAAGGTGTGGATGTTGGCTTGATGATGGCATGATGATAGAGTGATGATGGTGTGATGATAGAGTGATGATGGTGTGATGATGGCGTAATAATGGTGTGATGATGACGTGATGATGGCTTGATGATGGTGTGATGATTGTGTTATGGTGGCTTGATGATGACGTGATGATGGTGGTGATGGCGTGATAATGGCGTGATGATGGCGTGATGATGGCGTGATGATGGTGTGGTGATGGTGTGATGATGGCGTGATGATGGTGTGGTGATGGCTTGATGATTGGGTGATTATGGCGTGATGATGGCGTGATGATGGTGTGGTGATGGCGTGGTGATGGCGTGTTGATGGCATGATGATGGTGTGATGATGGGGTGGTGATAGAGTGATGATGGCGTGATGATGTTGATATGATGGCGTTGTGATAGCGTGATGATGGCGTGGTGATGGTGTGATGATGGTGTGGTGATGGCGTGATGATGGCGTGGTGATGGCGTGATGATGGCATGATGATAGAGTGATGTTGGTGTGATGATAGAGTGATGATGGTGTGATGATGGCGTAATAATGGTGTGATGATGGCGTGATGATGGCTTGATGATGGTGTGATGATTGTGTTATGGTGGCGTGATGATGGTGTGATGAATGCGTAATGGTTTGGTGATGGAGTGATGATGGTGTGATGATGGAGTGGTGATGGCTTGATTATGGCTTGATGATAGAGTGATGATGGCTTGATGATGGTGTGATGATGGTGTGATGATGATGTGATGATGGGCGATGATGGCATGATGATGGCGTGATGATGGTGTGGTGATGGCGTGGTGATGGTGTTGATGATGGTGTGATGATGGTGTGATGATTGTGTTATGGTGGTTGATGATGATGTTGATGATGGCGTGATGGTGTGGTGATGGCGTGATGATGGCGTGGTGATGGCGTGATGATGGCGTGGTGATGGTGTGGTAATGGTGTGGTAATGGAGTGATGATGGTGTGGTGATGGGGTGATGATGGTGTGATGATTGTGTGATGATGGCTAGATGATGGCGTTATGGTGGCGTGATGATGGTGTGATGGTGATGATGGTGTGATGATGGGGTGATGGTGATGGTGTGGTGATGGTGTGATGATGGCGTGGTGATGGCGTGATGATGGCTTGGTGATGGTGTGATGATGGCGTGGTGATGGCGTGATGATGGCGTGATGATGGTGTGATGATGGCGTTATGATGGCGTGGTGATGGCGTGATGATGGCGTGGTGATGGTGTGGTAATGGCGTGGTGATGGTGGGGTAATGGTGTGGTAATGGCATAATGATGGTGTGGTAATGGCGTGATGATAGAGTGATGATGGTGTGATGATGGCGTGATGATGGTGTGATGATGGCGAGGTGACGGTGTGATGATGGCATGATGATGGAGTGATGATGGTGTGATGATGGCGTTATGATGGCGTGGTGATGGCGTGATGATGGCGTGGTGATGGTGTGGTAATGGCGTGGTGATGGTGGGGTAATGGCGTGATGATGGTGTGATGATGGAGTGATGATGGTGTGATGATGGCTAGATGATGGCGTTATGGTGGCGTGATGATGGTGTGAAGAATGCGTAATGGTTTGGTGATGGAGTGATGATGGTGTGATGATGGTGAGATGATGGTGTGATGAATAAGTTATGGTTTGGTGATGGAGTGATGATGGTTTGGTGATGGCGTGATGATGGTGTGATGATGGAGTGATGATGGCGTGATGATGGTGTGATGATGGCGTGGTGACTGTGTGATGATGGCATGATGATAGAGTGATGATGGTATGATGATGGCGTTATGATGGCTTGATTATGGCTTGATGATGTTGTGATGATGGTGTGATGATGGCGTTATGATGGCTTGATTATGGCGTGATGATAGAGTGATGATGGCTTGATGATGGTGTGATGATGGCGTGGTGACGGTGTGATGTTGGCTTGATTATGGCGTGATGATAGAGTGATGATGGCGTGATGATGGTGTGATGATGGCGTGGTGAAGGTGTGATGTTGGCTTGATGATGGCATGATGATAGAGTGATGATGGTGTGATGATAGAGTGATGATGGTGTGATGATGGCGTTGTGATGGCGTGATGATAGAGTGATGATGGCGTGATGATGGTGTGATAATGGCGTGGTGAAGGTGTGATGTTGGCTTGATGATGGCATGATGATAGAGTGATGATGGTGTGATGATGGCGTAATAATGGTGTGATGATGGCGTGATGATGGCTTGATGATGGTGTGATGATTGTGTTATGGTGGCTTGATGATGATGGAATGAATGCGTAATGGTCTGGTGATGGCGTGATAATGGCGTGATGATGGCGTGATGATGGCGTGATGATGGTGTGGTGATGGTGTGATGATGGCATGATGATGGTGTGGTGATGGCGTGATGATTGGGTGATGATGGCGTGATGATGGCGTGATGATGGTGTGGTGATTGCATGATGATGGTGTGATGATGGCGTGATAATGGCGTTGTGGTGGCTTAGTGACTGTATGATGGTGTGACGCTGTGGTGATGGCGTGATGATGGTGTGATGATTGGGTGATGATGGCGTGATGATGGTGTGACGTTGTGATGATGGCTGGATGATGATGTGATGATGGTGTGATGATGGTGTGGTGATGGCGTGATGATGGTGTGATGTTGTGATGATGGTGTGATGATGGTGTGATGAATGCGTAATGGTCTGGTGATTGCATGATGATGGCGTGATGATGGCGTGATGATGGCGTGATGATGGCGTAATGATGATGTGTTGATACTGTGGTGATTGGGTGATGATGGCGTGATGATGGCGTGATGATGGTGTGGTATTTGGGTGATGATGGTTTGATGATGGTGTGGCGATTGCATGATGATGGTGTGGTGATTGCATGATGATGGTGTGGTGATTGCATGATGATGGTGTGGTGATTGCATGATGATGGTGTGGCGATTGCATGATGATGGTGTGGTGATTGCATGATGATGGTGTGGTGATTGCATGATGATGGTGTGGTGATGGTGTGATGATGGTGTGATGTTGTGATGATGGTGTGATGATGGTGTGATGAATGCGTAATGGTCTGGTGATTGCATGATGATGGCGTGATGATGGCGTGATGATGGCGTGATGATGGCGTAATGATGATGTGTTGATACTGTGGTGATTGGGTGATGATGGCGTGATGATGGCGTGATGATGGTGTGGTATTTGGGTGATGATGGTTTGATGATGGTGTGGCGATTGCATGATGATGGTGTGGTGATGGTGTGATGATGGTGTGATGATGGCGTGATAATGGCGTTGTGGTGGCTTAGTGATTGTGTGATGGCGTGATGATGGCGTGTTCATCACTGCTCTTATATCTGTCTCTATAGGGCATGACCTTTGACCTGGAGGACATGGACCTGTGGGAGCCCGTCCTTTTTGGGTCGAGAACGAAAAAACAGCTGATGCAGAGAAAGGAGAGTAAGATGACGAAGAGTATCGGCGAAGAGGAGAAGGTGAGTTTACACAGACTCACCTGTGTGTGACGCGTGTGTCTGTTTGCTTTGCTAACTCACCTGTGTACGAGTGTGTAGACGCCACCAGAGGGCGCCGAAGACCTCAGGCTGTGACTTCCTGCTGTGTTTGAGGTTAACTGTAAACGTGGGCTGATTCTGAGTGTCACAAAGGATCAACAAGATCATCTTCAGATATTTGTTGACAGCTGATGGGCAGAGGTCAGAGTTCAGCACTGAGCCGTCTCGGTGTTGTGGTTTGACGAGTTACCGTGTTAACTGATGACTGTGCTGATGGATGTGTTAGTCAGGACAGAGGACCACGCCCAGGTCCTGCTGCAGGTGATTACACCTGTGTCAGGTACGAGGTCTGAGTCCTGATGGAGAAGCTAAACCACAAGGTCAAGAGGTCACCACGGAGAGAGAGAGGCCCCTCAGTGACATGTGACCTCATTAGGGGCTTCGGCCATATTTGTAGTCCTTTTGGCCGCTGCACTCTAAAGCCATAACGCTTTAGACGTCACTTTCTGTAAAGTTTAATTATTCTAACAGATTCAGAGTTAAAGTCGTCTATTTTCTGTCTGACACCAAAGAATCACAAAAATAAAAACGACTCAGAGAGATTAGCTTCAGCTGTTTCAGTAAAATCAGACTGATCATACACCGCCAGGTGACATCTACTAAGGAGGGCGGGGCTTCCTGTCAAGTGCAGGGCTTGACAGAAGGCTATTGCCTGTAATGGGCGGGGCTTGATGGAGGGTTACTTCCTGTAAATCAGTGGTTCCCAAACTTTTCATAGTCTGTATCCCTTCAAAATCTTTTCCTCCAGCCATGTTCCCCCTCCTCCCTCACACTTAAAGCAGCAGGAAAAGAAACCTGCAGACCCCCCCCAGCTCCACATTTAGTACGAATAACATACAAATAAATCTGTTAAAGTGGATTATGTCTCACTTACAGGAGAGTATTAGGGCCATGTTGAATGGAGAAAATGGTTTTGTTAAGTCAAGATCAAAGTTGAAATGATGAGAATAAAGGCAAAATAGAACTTTGCAATAAAAGTCAAAATGTCAGGGAAAAAGTCAAATGTCAAGAAAAAAAGCTGAAAAGTCAAGATCAGGGTCAAAATTTCAAGATTAAAGTTGAAATGACAACAATAAATTGGAAACAGAATTTTGTCATGACAAGTCGAATTGTCGGGAAAAAGTGAAATGTCAAAATAAAAGTCAATCAGCCAACATTAAAGTCGAAATTTCAAGATTAAAGTCGAAATTTCAAGATTAAAGTCGAAATTTCAAGATTAAAGTTGAAATGACGCCAAAGTTGAAATAGAATTTTGTGATAAAAGTGGAATGTCGGGAAAAAGCCAAATGAAAGAAAAAAAAGTCAACTATTTGAGAATAAAGTTGAAATACATTGTATGTTGATTTTATTCTTGATTCCCAATTTTGTTCTCAACATTTGAACTTTATCTCATCATTTTTGCTTTTAACTTTAAATTTTCACTTTATTCTCATCATTGTGACTTTATTCTCGACCTCCCATAAAAAACAGCTTTAATGAGAAGGATGTCTGATTGAATTTATGTAAATATGAGAATCTTACATTATTTGGGACAGATTTCCTTCTCCAAGATGCCTCACAGATCCAGCCTTCAGCCTCTGCCAAACACTTCAGGCCTTTTTAAAATCTCACAATGCAAACATTTGTCAGGTTGAACTTTGACTACCAGAAACAGCTGTTTCAAACCTGACAGGTATCCTCGTACCCAGTTTGGGAATCTGCTGTAAATCATCATTGGTGTATTGATGTCCTGTCACAGCCCTTCTTCTTTATACACCCACAGGAGGACCAGGAGAGGCCGCGGGCCTTTGAGATGCCAAGGTCATGGGTCAGATCCATCAGCATCTCCAGAGAAGGTACCAGAACTCTGCATGAACATGATGACCTTTAAAACCCCCCTGACTCCGCCTCTGACCTCTGACCCCCCCTGACCCCGCCTCTGACCTCTGACCCCTCTCCTTCAGACCTGGAGCGGCGGTTCCCTGGGGGGCAGAAGGTGAGCCGTTACAGGAGGGCGGAGCTTCAGAGGTTTGCAGAGTTCGTTCATGCTGATGGCCTGACGACCCGACTGACGACCTTCAGAGACCAGGACTGTGAAGGTCAAACATTTTCTCTGAAGGTCATGCTGTCGTTATGTTTCTGAATGGGGGGGGGGGGGGGGGCTCCTCTCTGATGGACGATGTGTCTGTGTTGCAGGGTCAGAGGTCGTCTCGGTAAGGGAGTGGTTTAACCACAGGGCGGATCACCTGGAGCAGAGGGAGGTCAACAAGGTGGACGGGGTCACCGCAGAGCGCTTCAGACGTGGACGACGCTCCCACCTCTTAAGTAAACACCTGACGAATGTTGACGAGGGGTGAAACGGTACATGTATCCCACTCGAAAAGGACGTTCGGTTTGGTACAGCGCTGTACTGAACAAGTACAGTAAGTTTACGTTAGCCGCTGCACATGGCTCTTTAATATTCACGCGGGTACTCGTCTACGATTGGCTGGTTAGGGGAGGCTTTTTAATATTCATGAGGAAAGTGGTCTGTGATTCCTGCTCCTGCGATCATGTGCATATGCTGCGTTCCATTAACCTCGGAACTGGGAAGAGGGAACTGGGAGTGACATCATCTCCGACTTATCGGTGTTCCAGTTACGAAGTCGGAAAAAACATGCCGATCTACCAGGCTATTGTTAGCTGTTGTTAGCACGCCCTGCGTTGTTGTTCACAAATATCACATGAAGAATGTGATTATCACTATGGCAGCATTTTTGTAAATATAAGTCTAACAATACTATGTATACAGCTGATCTAGAGCGACACACCCCAGTCAGAAGTGCAAATAAATGGATTATTACAGGAGCTAAATAACTGTTCACACTGGGGGCATCCATCTTCCATTGTCAACTCGGGGGTGGTGAGGTTTCACCGAGTTCCCAGTAGGAAATTCAGACCTCGGGGGACGTTCCAGTTGCAGTTTCCTACTCAGAACTCAGAAATTCCTACTTCTGACTACAACTGAAACGCACCAATATCATTATGATGTGATGTCTCACAGGGGGCCAATCAGAAGACGAATATCAAAGAGCTTCCGTAACCACAGGAGCTTGTGTCTGAATTGTGCATCATGGCAACTGCTAGCGACCAACCGGAGCTTGGAGACCCTCCCCCGTCGCTGAAATCTCCTGTTTGGGAACACTTTGGCTTCCTGGTGAAATATAGCAACGGAGAAAGACAGGTGGATAAAACGACTGCGGTGTGCCGATACTGTTCAACTGAGGTCGGGTATTTTGTTGTGCAAATTCAACTGCCGTCTGCATTCAAGCAGCCTCTCCCAGACAGTTCAGATCGGGCCAAAGTGATAACAGCATCCATCAGCATTTTTATAGCATCAGATCTAAGACCATATTCAGCTGTGGAAAATGCTGGTTTTAAACTCATGCTAAAGGTGATTGAGCCCCTGTATAAAGTACCCAGTCAGTCACTTTTAAGACAGGAATTCAAAAGGAAACTCATTTTTTTTCATTTCATAAATTTGTTGTTTATTTCTTTTATTTAACTTTTAAGCATTACCAAGAAGCATATTGAATATATTTTGGTTTCAGTTTCTATAATGACAAATTTTTGGTTTAATAAACGTTTTAAACAAGTAAATGGTTTTGCATTGTTCCCATACTGTACCAAAAATGTACTGAACAGTGACTCCAAAACTGAGGTACGTACCGAACCGTCATTTTTGTGTACCATTACACCCCTAATGTTGACACAGGTGAGCCTCACCTGAACAGACCTGGGCTCCTGGACCATGCCAACTGCTCCTGTCTCTCTGCAGCGCACAGGTTCACGAACACCGACCACGAGATGACCTTTGATGGGGCGTCTCGTGTGGACGACCTGGTGCGGCGGGTGGAGACGCCCAGAGAGATGACGGAGTTCTTCGAGGGCCGCAGGGACCTCCTGTTCTACCGGCGAGCTGTTTTTGACGGGCCGGTGCAGGTCTGTGGGGTGGATGTGGATCCTGATCAGAGTTCCTGGCTGCAGGTGAGTCCGTCTGCAGTCTGAAGGTGAGGGAGGGAAGAAGCTCTCCGCCTCCTCCCTAAAGTCTGTCTCTATCCGCAGGAGGTCGTCGAGCGTTTCCATCGTGACGCCTCCAAACCTGCACATGAGGATGTGGCCGAGCGAGTGTTCCTATTGGCTCAGAGACGGATCGAGGTGACCTATCACGTAGGAGAAGATCGGGTCATTCCTGCGAGGAGGAGCTTTGTCAAACCACGAGAGTCGACGGAAAAGGAGAAGGCAGAGGACTTCAGGGCGGACATGGTGTCCAGCTTCCAGGTGCAGAAGAACATCTGAGCTTTGTTTGAGGCAGAGGAATACCTGTGCAGGTGTCTGTGTGTCTGTGGCTCAGGTGGATCCAGCTGTTAGGCCGCAGGAGTTTGTCTGAGCTTTGTTTGAGGCAGAGGAACACCTGTGCAGATGTCTGTGTGTCTGTGACTCAGGTGGATCCAGCTGTTAGGCCGCTCTCCACCTTGGCCCTGCACCAGCTGCTGATGGACCTGCTGAGGGACGAGGAGGAGGCGGTGCTGCAGGTCATCAGGTCTCTGAAGGAGGTAACTGAATTTACAACACAACATCACAGACACTGGCTACATACATACACCACTCCCCTCTGCCTCTCACCATGCTCCCCAAATAATAGTATGAAGTCATCAGCTGTGAGAGTGTGAGCAGCTGAGAGCTGCTGTGTTTGGGTTTGATCAGAAACAAACTCTCCAACAGAAATCTCCATGAAGCTAGGGCCGCAGGTCTGACTTCGTCTTATGTGGTGTTTCTGGGTAGGTGAGGGCCATCGTGGCGTGCAGGAGGCAGGAGCAAGAGGCTGTGGAGCTTAATTTCTCCCCGTGGACGCCGACAGGAGCAGCCCGAGCACGGCGGCACAGGGAGGATAAGGTGGGACAGATGTTTGATATTAGACGCCCGTCGTCCTGTAACCTGAGTCTCTGTGCCTCACCTCGGTCTCACCTGTGGGTTCAGGAGCGCCGGGCTGCAGACGAGCAGCGGTGGCTGCAGCAGAAGAAGAAGGACATCCTGGCTCCTCTCCTGATCAGACTCAATAATCCAGAGGCTCTGAGCTCCAGCGAGGCCCAGCAGCTGCATCAGGACTGCCTGAAGGAGTTCCAGCAGAGGCTGGTAGAGCACGCCAACCTCATCCAGGAGCGATACCACCAGGTAAGGCTGCCAACTTGATCCAGGAGCGATATCAACAGGTAAGGCTGCCAACCTCATCCAGGAACGGTACCACCAGGTAAGGAGGCAGCAAACCTCATCCTGGAGCGATACCACCAGGTAAGGCTGCCAACCTAATTCAGGAGTTATACCACCAGGTAAGGCGGCCAACCTCATCCAGGAGTGAAGCCAACAGGTATTTGGAACTATTTTGCATCACAAAATATTTCCAGAGGCTTGATCACGGAAAGGTGAAATGCTGTACAGAATCTGACCATCGCATCTCAAAGGCCATTGTTTCTTTTTGATTAGGTGTAGGATAAGGTAGCAGCAGGAGCCTGGTTGGCCTTCACAGGCACCACTATGCTGTCCTGCCTGATACTTCCATAATGCACGACTCAAAAACAGTCTTCTTCAGACCCAAAAGTCGGATTCATTTAAGGAAACAGCCCCACTGATCACAGAATTACAGAAGAGTATTAGATCTAGTCAGGTCGACATTAAAGTTGAAATGACAAAATAAAGGGGAAATTTTGAAATAAAAGTTAAAATGTTGACACTAAATTTTAAGTACAGTTTTGTATTGAAAGTCAAATGATGAGTTAAAAGTTAAAATCTTGTAAAAAGTCAAAAATCGACAAAGTCAGCATACAGTGTTTCAACTTTACTCTCAGCATATCGCCTTTTATCACAGAATTGTACTTCGACTTCACTCATGTTGTTTCAACTCTAATCCCAAAGTTTTGATTTTAATCTCGACTTCTTTAAAGTGATTTTCTTCATCTAACATGACCCTTATACCCTTCCATTCAAAAGTGATTTCTTTGAACTCTTTTCTCCAACAAAAAGCATTTTCCCACTCAGAAAACGTTTCACCAACAAACGAGTTCACAGAGGACTTCAACAGTCAATCAATCTTTATTTGTATAGCATCAATTCATAACAAGTGTTATCTCAAGACTCTTTACAATAGAGCATAAAGCTCTTCATTTATGGATACACATATATGCATAGATACATATATACATATATAAAATACACATATACATATATATACAAATCTATCCATCCAACACCAACATGAATCCATATAGCCAATCATGAATCCCTCCATCATGGCTCAAGACCTTCACAAAGACCTCTGAGTTTATAGTCCATGGGCACCAGAGGCTTTTGGTCCACTGACCTGAAAACGATGACCGGCAGTCTGATTCTGCTGGCCCACGTCGATGTCCCGTGTGGAGACATGCTCTCCAGCTCTGACCTGATCATGTTTGACTCACCCGCCTCTTGTCCTTGGCCTTCTTCACTGTTTTAGTCTGTGTGTGTGTGTGTGTGTGCGTGTGTTCGAGCATGAGTGAAGCGATGCCTGTTGGGAGGTGTTTATGTGGATTAGGGGTGGGTAGATGGGTTTGAGTGAAGGTTTTTCTTGTTCCATTTGGGGCGTCAGTGTCACAGTTGGATAGTGCGCTTGGTCAGTGATCAGGAGGTTGCAGGTTCAAGCCCAGCTCTGGGCGACATATGGCGATGTGTCCTTGGGCAAGACACTTAACCCCAAGTTGCTCCCACTGCTGCATCAGTGGCGTGTAAATGGGCATGAAAGGGCGTGGATGTGTTAGAGATACTGATGGATAACTAACAGAGAAACTCTGAACCATCAGTGAGTGAATGGGTGTGAATGGGCAGGTGTGACCTGCGGTGTAAAGCAGCTTTGAGTAGTCAAAGACTAGAAAAGCACTATATAAGCTCAAGTCCATTTACCATGTACCATTTGATACATAAAAAAGGGGTTTATAATTAAAGTTTGATGTTCGTCCAGGAGACTCAGGAGCTGCAGAGCAGGCAGCAGTGGTACCAGAGGAACCAGCTGAGCCTGACGGAGCAGCAGGAGCAGGAGTACCGGACCTTCTGCTCTGAGAAGACTCTGAGGATCCGGGTCAGCAGGAGGCGGCTCAGCAGGTGGGCCTCACGCTCTGATGAATCAGCCTTCAGCCGAGCTCGTGTCCTCACACTCGTGTGTTTCAGGCACCAGCAGGACGCCCCGCAGAAGTACCGCGCCTTTGACCAGATGCTGAGAGAAGACCCTCGACTGGCCCCCCATCTGCAGAGCTGAGCCAATCACAGGGCTCGGTCACACCTGGAACGACCAGCTCACCAAAACCTGACCTGGGGCTCAGGTCGACAGTGAGATGATCTCTTCAGTCCTGGTGTTTGGATCTCGTGTTTAAGCGTGTGTGTGTTTTTATTGTTATCCTGATGATTATTTTTCTTTATTACAGTCAGGATCAGGAATGTGATCATCACGCAGGAGTGGATCTGCTCTTAGCTCCATCGTGAACCACGTATCTGATGAATAATAAAATGTGTTAGAACAAGAAATTAAATAATGATAATAATCAAATAACCCAAAAGTTATTAGATGACACAAAAATGGGTAAAAAAAAACATTTTGTTTGTGTATCAAATGTAATTTTGTGATTTTGTATTATGTTTTCTCTTTTATTTTATCTCGTTCTATTTTACTTGCCTCTGTTTTGTATTTTTTGTGGGAGATGATTATGAGGTGTGAGATTTGTGTATGCATATTCAGATTAAATAATGAAAAATAAAGAGCTGCACAGAGCTGCTGGTCCTGTTGTCTCAGAGCTCAGATCATCTCAGACTGGTTTCTTCACTCCAGTGGCCTCCACAGTCACCAGATCTCAGTCCAGCAGAGCAGAGCTGTTTTTACTTGTAATAATCATCGTGTGGAAGAATAAACCACTCTGCGTGACCCCAAACAAACAGATTCAGGGCAGAGCTGCAGACCAAAACAGAGCCGTCCAATCAGCGCGCAGACAGACAGAGCCGTCCAATCAGCGCGCAGACAGACAGAGCCGTCCAATCAGCGCGCAGACAAACACTGAGCAGCTGAGCAGCCTCCCCCGCGCATGCGCTCTGACACATTCCAGTCCTAGTAGAGCAGTGCAGAAGTCCGGAGAGGTAAGCTAGCTTTCATGGCACTTTCCCGCTCTTAATGCGTTTATAAAGGTATATAAAGACCTCAGAGGTGTGCACGAGCCTCCCCTCATTAACGGCAGGTCATTAGCTTTAATCAAACCGCCTTTGGTCACGCGCAGCTGTCCGTCTGCAGCCCAGGCTAGCTGTTAGCCGCGTTAGCTCATGTATTCAAAGTCAATGGAGAACAGACTGAGCTGTCAGAAGAGAAGCACAATGACTCACCTGTAGATACACGGACTCACCTTTGATGACGTCACCAGGGGAAATAGCGGGTCTCTTTGCGCTCGTGAAAGGTCAAAGTTTGAAGTTTTAGAGGCTAACAACTTAGCATTTAGCTGCTGTCATTCATCTGAACGGCCCCTGGAGGCGGGGCTTTCTGTGATTGACTGCAGAGCCGACCAATGAGAATCCAGAGTGCAGCTCCGGGACCTGATCATGGAGACTCTGAGCAGAGGGAGTTATTCAGAGATTAAATCGGGATAAATGTGGAGTTTGAGTTTTAAAAGTTTAGTGTTTGTCTGAACCGTGAGCTCGAGCGTCCCTGGTGACGTCATGTACGTGAGCTGTAAGGACGTAACGTGCAGTAGGCTTTCTTATTCACTTTGTAATTATAAATAAATAGACTTCTGTCCATATTCCTGAGCCTGCGGGATTGTTCATCATATTTATTAAACTTCATGAGGGTCTTTAGGAAACACTTCAGATCAAAAAAGCAAAAATCATAAATAAAAATCAGCATAAAGAAGATTAAGTTGATTTGATCTGCTCTTTTTAAAGCTGATCATCAATGTCCATAGTAAAACACACAGTTTAAGTCCAACACCTGCAGGACAAAGACTGTTTCTTCTATAACAGACACTGATTTAATTTAGATTTTAACAGAAGAAGGTCAGAAGATAATGGATCAGACAGGACAGCACGCTGCAGGCATCACTATGGTTTTACTCTGATTTATGATTCTTTGGTCTCTTCAGTCAGGATACGTCCATAAAGTGACTCCTCTTTAATAATTAAATGTTTTATTTGTATTTAATGTCTCAGATGAAGACTCCACCGGACAGGTCGGGGATCACCTTTGAGGTGGGAGCTCAGCTCGAGGCCCGAGACCGTCAGAAGAAATGGTGAGACAACTTACACTGAACCAAAGTCCTGCTTTTTTTAACTATATTTTTATTAAAGCTTTTTTTATGAATATAATAGAAGCAGGAAAAGTAACAAGTCAACCAACAAGCAGGTCATCAGAGGTTGTACAGTACAGTTCATTTCTAAAAAGGGGTTAAGTCAGGGTTATTTTCTCCAGTGTCCAGGTTTTGTTTTCTTTAGTCCATCAGAGTCCAAATGAAAATTAACCAAAGGGACAAGAGGCTCTAGCAAAACCATACATGCAGTTTTACAGAGAAAACTATATACATCAGCAGCCTCCCATCAAATATTTCTGTTCAAAAATGTTTTCCATTTGGACCAATATTTACTGAGTTTTCCTAAACATAGTCTGAAAGAAAAGGTCGACCTCTCCATGTCATACTATTCCTTTACAATCATCATCCACTCTGCTTTTGTGGGCGGTTCCTTGGCAAGCCATTTCCTAGTTATTGCTTTTTTGCTTGCAACTAGAAATATATTGAGAAGGTATTTATCCTGGACACCAAAGTCCTGTTTTATATTCAAATATTTTCAATGATGTCGTTTTAGTAGAAGGAAGGGCCCACAGTATGCTCATGATGAATCAGCCTCTAACTCATCAGTTTGTTTAGGTAACAGTAGCCAGGTCTACCTACAGACTTTTTTTCATTCTGATTGAAGATCTCAGGTGAGCTGTTTACATGTGACCTGATCTATTCTGATATGGTGTCAACATTTAATCAGAACAGCTGTTTTACAGACACGTGATACACTCAGATCCAGTAAGGAGGTGCTTTAATGAATTATTTGAGGGTTGTGTTGTTTAGCCTTAAAGCAGCCTTCAGAGTTTTCCAGCTGTTCCTTATTTGTTGGACGTTTTGGTCTATCCCGGCTTCGCTGAATTTTCATGGACTTTTTTTAAATAGTTCAGTATTTCTTGTTTTCCTACCGTCTATAATCTTTAGTTCTTTGATAGTTTGTATTAAAAACAAACTCTCAGACCAGTGCTGTGTGCTCTGTTTGGAAGCCGCCATGTTTCCAAGTGAGTAAACGTCACTGCTCGTTTACGTCCAGACTGAGCATGTGCAGACAGAACCCAGCCTGACAACTTTCTGATTCACCGTTTACATGACAGGATTTTACTTGTAATCGGTTTGGGAAAAGGAATATTCTACCCCTGTGAAACTGAATGAAACTCCATTCAGATTTGTCCTGTTCATTCTGACTGAGGTGTTTATATGGAGCATTTTTATTCAGTTTGAGCTTCTAACCTGATTCTTATCAGAATATTAGGCTCCATGTAAACCTGGCTTTTGATGTTTCATTAAGGATTGTTTTAATATCAAGCACAAATAGGGATGGGAATCGAAAACCAACTCCAGATGAGAATCGTTAACAGCTCCATCAAAGAATCGATATCATTAATCTTTTTGCTTATTAATTCCTTCATTGTCAGGGTTCAGAAGAGTCAGAATTGTGGCTTAATTTTAGTTACACCTACTGCACAACCTTAAGTGAGTGGAAACACCAGCAACTTGCAGAAGCAGATATCTATACTGTGATGTATGTTTGGCATTGTTGACACTGAAAATCATACCAACATTTGCCCACATGCAAAATTAGCAGGAATCAATAAGGGAATCGTTAAAGAATTGGATCGATTATCAGGATCGTTAACAGCATTGGTGTTGATAAAATCTTATCAATTCCCATCCCTAAGCACAAAGGTGAAAACCTGTCTAAAGAGGAGGCCTGGTGATCAATGTGCAGGACTTAGTCTGTGGTTTAGGCTCCGGCTGATCATCCAGAGCTGGGCAAAGAGTTTTGGTTTCATGACATGACACTGGCATCAAAAGCATTTGAGTTTTACTGGAGATGAAAACGATCCTTCACTAAATCAAAGGTATTTGTCTGAGACTTTAAACAGAGGGCTTCAGTCTTATTGCTGCTGGTGATCATTTAAATCAGCCGTCCAGCTCGTTCACCGTCAGCAGGAGATGAAAACACAGCGACTGCAGCAGCTGCTGTTTCAGGCCGGACCCTCACACTCAGTTTGTCTAACTTAGACTCATAATAAATGAAATAACCTCTCGGGATCCGCTCTGTCGCCCTGCAGGTACCCGGCCACCATCGAGAAGATCGACTACGACTCGGAGCGAGTCCAGGTCCACTTCCGTCAGTGGAGCCGTCGACACAATGAGTGGTTCTCCTGGACGTCCCCGTACCTGCGGCCCCTGGAGAGGGTCAGCCTGAGGAGGCAGGGCCTGAAGCCCCCGAGCTCTCAGCCGGTACCACAGGCCGACCTTTGACTTCTCTTTGACCGACTCATGCTGCGTTCCAGGCTGCGTTTAAATCTCAGAGTTCAGACCTAAACGTCTTCCCGGCAAATTATGACTTCAGTTTGAGCGCAAGGAATTCTGGGATGTGAACAAACCAACATGGCTGACGTTAGAATATTTCTGCTTGATCGAGCTGCTCATTAGTGAAACAGAGGAGCAGCAGAAGGTACAGAGGCTTAGACACTTTACTGCAGGGGTGTCAACATCTACTCATCCACACAGATATCAAATCATCACCGTTTAGAAAAATCAATAACCGTGTTCACGTCATTTTTTCCTCCTCGTTCACTTCTCTCTGATATATTCAGTATTTTTAGTGGTGACAGTGTTTCCTGAAAGCTTTAGATAATAATATTAACCAACTAAACACCTAAATGTTCCCACTAGTGCAGTTATCTGCATATATCAGATGAATGGGGTGGAATGTCACATTTTTATAAAAGAACTGCGCCACAGCCAGTGCAGCGTCACTTCACTTCAGAGACGCGATGGCAGCGAACATCAAGCGCAGCACTGTGTGTCAGTTCTTCATCAAACTACCAGTGTAAATCTGCTAAGTAAGTTCTGTAAGTTCTGCTCGCTGAATAAAGTTTTAGTCTGGTAACTTCTGTAATAAGATAAGATAAGATAAACCTTTATTAGTCCCACAGGGGAAATTCCAGCTTTACAGCAGCAGCAGGATAGAAGAGAAACATCAGAAAGATTTACAAGTGAAACTATAAGTAATTAGAATAAAATAGAAAATAGCATAGATACAACTCAATGAAAATAAATGAAAGAGCATGAGCCTTTCAGCAATGTTAACAATATTTAACAATATATAAAAACATCAGTTTATATACAGTATGAGAGTTAACAATATTATAAAGTGCACTAAAAATGTCTTTGATTTAATGGAAGAAGGAGGTTTTCTAAAGGAGGCAGAGCCTCTACTGGTTATATAGCTGCGGTAGAAAAAGATCATTAATCTCTGACGTGTAACGGCGTGCACGTCAGTTAGTAGTCACGTGTACTCGTGTAGAAAAAAATTCTAAACGTTGACATCCCTACTTTACAGCATTCGTCGTTATTCAGAGGCGGCCATATTGGTCAGGTAGTGAAGTGACGTCATAAGTGCTAACTCTGAGAACATCGATCAGGTTCGAGTTCACAGGTCGAGTTCACAGGTCGAGTTCACAGGTCGAGCTCACAGGTCGAGCTCACAGGTCGAGTTCACAGGTCGAGTTCACAGGTCGAGTTCACAGGTCGAGCTCACAGGTCGAGCTCACAGGTTTGAGTTCACAGGTCGAGTTCACAGGTCGAGTTCACGGGTCGAGCTCACAGGTTTGAGTTCACAGGTCGAGTTCACAGGTCGAGTTCACAGGTCGAGTTCACAGGTCGAGTTTACAGGTCGAGCTCACAGGTCAAGCTCACAGGTCGAGCTCACAGGTCGAGCTCACAGGTCACAGGTCGAGTTCACGGTGCACTTTGGCGAGTTACCTGGGGCGCAGCATTGGTCTAAGGTTGGTTACGGGGGTGTTCACTGTCTCTGACTTCACTCCATGTCCTCCTCAGAGGTTTGTGTCCGGCTCCAAAGTCCTCGCCTGTTGGACCGACTGTCGGTTCTACCCCGCCAAAATCCTGCGGGTCAACAAAGACGGTGAGGCCTCCCCATCAGAGGATTTCAGCATGGGTCAAAGGTCAGACTGTTGGACCCCAGGGTTGCAGCCTGATTAATGAAATGTGTTATTTCTCTTTACAAACATGCGTCATCAGAGGGTCAGTGACTTTCCCTTCGTGGTCTCTGCCCAGCTGATGCTTATAGACAACAACAGGAGGAGTGTGTTTGGCGGGGACCTGCAGATTTCTGTCACATAGCAGAGCATCTGCTCAGCCACTGTGGGGAAAATACATTTTTAAAACTGTTTTTCAGACCCCTGTCCAAACTTCGGCTTGTTCATTTCAGGTCTGTTCCCATAATTCATCTGAATTTACACGGAAAGTTACCGACTTTGAGAATTCTTTTCCAGCCTGATGCTGGTGATGGATCCACATCAGGCAGCAGAACAAAAGTGATGTCAGGGCGTTTTCACATTAGGTCCACTTGTTTCAAACCGTACTGCGGCGCGGTTCGCACCCCCCTCCCCCTCCCCCTCCCCGCTGGCTTGCATTCAATCTTACAACATCGAACCATACCCGGACCCACTTGTGTATTTACTCAGTTTGAAACAGCAGGGGGCGATATGCACGTAGCTGGTTACCAAACCTGCTACAGAGGAGAACGAAGAAGAGGCTACCATGGTAACCATTTCCTACACCAAACAACCAATGTTTACGTTTCGCTCTCTTCTACATTTTCCTTCAAATGTGTTTTTTTATCGTGTTTGAGACGGCATCAGCGACCTTCTGGACCCTCGTAAATCATCGTAATCCTCAACCAGAATAAACAAATCCACAAATTGAGTAAACAAAAGATTCAACCGCAGGATTAACAGGAAGTAATGCATCAAAAGTAGATCGGTTCAGACCACTTTGTTTCACACCAGTGAAACCGCACCAAATGTAGGGAGATGGAGCGGATCAAGACCACCCCTTCATGGAGGTCTCAGACCGGCTGATTTGGTGCGCACCAAAGTGCGGTGGTTGCATTCACATTGACACTAACGTACCAAACCCTGGGCCAAAACTTCTTTGGTGCGCACTAAATGTGGTTGGTGTGAAAACACCCTCAGAGACTCATCAGCCTTTAAAGGTGTAGTGTGTAGAAGTTTGCAGGTGAATATAGGATTTAATGTTTCTATTTATATGTAAAGTCTAAACAGGTGTAAAATCATCCTCATAAAACTTTGGTTTTCTTTTTACTAAGTTAGAAAAATCCTTTTATATCTCTGTACCGTGGGTCTCTCCTCTGTGGAGGCTGACATAACGATCCTCCATGTTGTCTACGGGTGGGTTTAAGGGACAAAAAAGAGCGAAACGCATTTTTGAATACAGGTCTACAAAAGTTTACAAAACCTTTAATCATCATCTTAACTGACCTATAATCTATCAAAATAATAGTTACAGAAAGGGCTTGACGCTTAGCATTTTCCAAAGTAGCACAGGTGCTACCAAGGTGAAAAATCTAGTAGCACACAAGTATTTTTAGTAGGGCTGTAAAGTCCAAGTCGACTGGTCGTCTAATTGGTCGATGCGTGCTCAGTCGACCAAAATTCTGATTGGTCGACCAAATATGTCAATTTGTTTTTTCCCCTGCAGCTCATTTCATCAGGAGAAACGTATCAAGTGAAATGGGGGTATTTTCTGAGCACCCCATCATGTCTCAGAACACCATTTCAATGTATTTATCGTTCATTTCAATATTTTTATTCAACAACATTTCAATATTCTACTCTAATAATCGTTTATTCATTTTATAACTGCATGCACTCTGCCCGCGCTGCAGCGGCGGGGTCCCTCACGGCCCGCGCTGGATTTTATGCCTCATATAAACACCCAAATGCAAAAACTACATCACAGAAGGAATTGACAATTTATTTCTGAGGGTATGAGGTCCATTGGTGTCGTGGAAGGCCAAGAAAACATTGGAACCTGGATATTCTGTGCCAGCGCGCCAGACAATTACGCACACCCTCACGGCAAAATACGAGGGAGTAAAAAGAGAAAGTTTCCGAGTTAATAGATAAAGATAACAGATGTGTGCGTCTCTTTGAATGGAGTCCTATACGACAGTGACTGCCCATTTCATTGATGAAGACTGGAAAGCAAAGAGTCTTGTGTTGAGAGAAAAAAAGGAGGTGCGCACACAGGAAGAACCATCGCTGTGCGACTATGAAGTTGGCGATGCCTTCGAAGTTCCAGCAGGAAAAGTGTCTGTTGTAGTGAAAACGTGGTTAATATGAAACTCTGTCTGAGAACACTAAAAGAGTCCCATGAATTTCCAGGTTCCAATGTTTTTCTGGATATTCAGTGCCAGCGCGCCGCACAATTACACATGCACTAACGGCAAAATACGAGGGGGAAAAAAAGAAAAAGCTTCCAAGTTAATAGATAAAGATAACAGATGTGTGCGTCTCTTTGAATGGAGTCCTATATGACAGTGACTGCCCATATTATTGATAAAGACGAAAGCAAAGAGTCTTGGGTTGAGAGAAAGAAAGGAGGGAAAGAGGCGCAGGGGAGAAACATGGAGCGGGGGGGATGTGGCCCCCCCCCCAATTGGTCGATTTTGGTCGACAAATTGCTGTGTTTTAGTCGACCAACAATTTCTTTGGTTGATTACAGCCCTAATTTTTAGTAGCACGATGAAAAGTTACCAAGTAGTGTGTTTTTCTTTAATCCAAAGATGTGCAGTCTTTCCAGACTTTCCAGCTGTTTCCTTATGCGCCATTGTCCCCATATAAACGCAATAAACCTGTCCTAACATACGAACGCCAACTGGTCAATTACAAACCACTCCTTTTTCAACAGGGATGACAACAGAGATGTACATGCAGTGAACTAGACTTAAAAAAAAAAAATCAGGACTGTAGGGAAATTTGATCTCCAGTCCACATCCAGACAGAATGATCCTGTCTTCTGTCTCATACTCTGAAGACACACCGTCCACTGAAAACAGCTCTGAGACCCACTTATGGGCCTCCACCCACAGGTTGAGAACCACTGCACTAGTACATTGTATTTGGCGCTTGATCCTTGAAAAATTGTTTTAATATCATGGACAGTATGTGATGGAGTAGACCTCAGGATGAATTTATAATTTAGAAGACAGCTGAGTGAGTGAGAGCTGGACTGATGAAGAACGTTCAGATCTGACTCTTCATTCTTGTCTGTGTTCACATTAAACAGCGCATGAGCTCTCCAGACACCATTTGAATCTTAAAATCACACAAAGTGACCGATGATCCCTCACTGTCCCAACGAAGCATGTCTGTCTGTGTCTTTACGCTCACCGGCACACAGAAGAGTGCGTGCCCACAGACGGCGAGCGATTCAGGAGGATTTAGATCAAATGTTCACATCGGCTGCACCGCGAGGAGACATTACTGACAGACAACAACGGTAACAGCCACACTTTAAATGGACAATATCAGGCCTGTAGTCCACATCGTGGCTACATCAGAGGGCGGAGAATGCACCTCGTGCGTAAAATGGGCCTCGCGAGGGACAGCGCTGTGTGCAGTGGTAGGGACATGTCCTCGCTGAGGCTGCGTTCAGGAATACCACCGACCACAACTTCCAACGTATTCAACACAAGATTAAACATGTTTTGAGCGGTCATTTTTCGTAGACGCACGGGTGCTACCAAATGCAAATCACAACTCGCATTGTAATGTTTTTAGTAGCAAATGCTAGAACCTCCTCGTACTGTGGAGCCCTGGATACAAATCTGAAAGACAAGCCCCCACCTGTAACTGCTGGAGATGATGTTCATGATCCTGTTTGTCTTCACCGGCTCTTAGTGACGTTTTAGAAACAGACGGGCTCATTCCAACATCTGAACACTAGAGGGAGCTAAAATGCAGATTTCTACACACTGCAGCTCTAAAGTCAGAACTCAGAACGAGGGGGTCACAATCTGACCGAGCAGCGGGGTCCGAAAGGTCAAAGTGGAATTTCATCCTGAAACGTCTGAATCAGAGTCGACCGCTGTTTACACCTCTGTGTGTGTGTGTGTGTGTGTGTGTGTGTGTGTCTGTGTGTGTCTGTGTGTGTGTGTGTCTGTGTGTTTGTGTCCATCAGATTCTTACACGGTGCGTTTCTTTGACGGCGTGGTTCGGACAGTGAAGCCCACCAAGGTCAAACCTTTCCAGAAGGTAAGAGCTGCTGCAGTCTGTGCTCAGGTGTGTGTCTGTGCTCAGCTGTGTGTCTGTGCTCAGCTGTGTGTCTGTGCTCAGGTGTGTGTCTGTGCTCAGCTGTGTGTCTGTGCTCAGCTGTGTGTCTGTGCTCAGGTGTGTGTCTGTGCTCAGCTGTGTGTCTGTTCTCAGGTGTGTGTCTGTGCTCAGGTGTGTGTCTGTTCTCAGGTGTGTGTCTGTGCTCAGGTGTGTGTCTGTGCTCAGGTGTGTGTCTGTGCTCAGCTGTGTGTCTGTGCTCAGCTGTGTGTCTGTTCTCAGGTGTGTGTCTGTGCTCAGCTGTGTGTCTGTTCTCAGGTGTGTGTCTGTGCTCAGCTGTGTGTCTGTGCTCAGCTGTGTGTCTGTTCTCAGGTGTGTGTCTGTGCTCAGGTGTGTGTCTGTGCTCAGGTGTGTGTCTGTGCTCAGCTGTGTGTCTGTTCTCAGGTGTGTGTCTGTGCTCAGCTGTGTGTCTGTTCTCAGGTGTGTGTCTGTGCTCAGCTGTGTGTCTGTGCTCAGGTGTGTGTCTGTGCTCAGCTGTGTGTCTGTTCTCAGGTGTGTGTCTGTGCTCAGGTGTGTGTCTGTGCTCAGGTGTGTGTCTGTGCTCAGCTGTGTGTCTGTTCTCAGGCGTGTGTCTGTGCTCAGGCGTGTGTCTGTGCTCAGGCGTGTGTCTGTTCTCAGGCGTGTGTCTGTGCTCAGGTGTGTGTCTGTTCTCAGGCGTGTGTCTGTGCTCAGGTGTGTGTCTGTGCTCAGGCGTGTGTCTGTGCTCAGCTGTGTGTCTGTTCTCAGGCGTGTGTCTGTGCTCAGCTGTGTGTCTGTGCTCAGCTGTGTGTCTGTGCTCAGCTGTGTGTCTGTGCTCAGCTGTGTGTCTGTGCTCAGCTGTGTGTCTGTGCTCAGCTGTGTGTCTGTGCTCAGGTGTGTGTCTGTGCTCAGCTGTGTGTCTGTGCTCAGCTGTGTGTCTGTTCTCAGGCGTGTGTCTGTGCTCAGGCGTGTGTCTGTGCTCAGCTGTGTGTCTGTGCTCAGGCGTGTGTCTGTGCTCAGGCGTGTGTCTGTGCTCAGGCGTGTGTCTGTTCTCAGGCGTGTGTCTGTGCTCAGGCGTGTGTCTGTTCTCAGGCGTGTGTCTGTGCTCAGGCGTGTGTCTGTGCTCAGCTGTGTGTCTGTTCTCAGGCGTGTGTCTGTGCTCAGGCGTGTGTCTGTGCTCAGGCGTGTGTCTGTTCTCAGGCGTGTGTCTGTGCTCAGGCGTGTGTCTGTTCTCAGGCGTGTGTCTGTGCTCAGGCGTGTGTCTGTGCTCAGGCGTGTGTCTGTGCTCAGGTGTGTGTCTGTTCTCAGGTGTGTGTCTGTGCTCAGGCGTGTGTCTGTGCTCAGGCGTGTGTCTGTGCTCAGGTGTGTGTCTGTGCTCAGGTGTGTGTCTGTGCTCAGGCGTGTGTCTGTGCTCAGGTGTGCAGTCTGTGCTCAGGTGTGTAGTCTGTGCTCAGGTGTGTTTGTGGTCCACAGAAGTCGAGGCGGGAGCGTAGTGCGGTGGGCAGTGAAGGATGGGAGGAGGGGGAGAGCGGCGTGGATGAGGAGGTCAGAGGGCGGGAGGAGGAGAAGAAGCAGGAGGAGCCAGTGGAGGAAAGGGGCGGGGCCGGAGAGGAGAGGGGGGAGGAGCTTCCACCCTCGAGCCCACCTGTGCAGACGGCGACAGACGAAGGTCAGCGAACCGCCGCTGGTATAAAGTAAAGAAACGTTAAGGAGGCGGAGTTTAACTCTGAACTTCTCTTCCAGGTCAAACCACTGCAGCTCTGAACCAGCCAATCAGAGCTGACTCCGCCCAGGCAGCCCCCCCAAACCCCACCCACATCGATAAAGGTGAAAGGGGAATTTGCTGCATCATGTTTTCAAAAGCTCTCAGTAAATGGATCGTCTCAGATGTTTTTATAATATACAGTATATATTTGAATATTAAAATATATCTAAATATATATATATATATATATATATAAATACATATATATATATATATATGTATTTATATTTATATAAATACATATATATATATACAGGTCCTTCTCAAAAAATTAGCATATTGTGATAAAGTTCATTATTTTCTGTAATGTACTGATAAACATTAGACTTTCATATATTTTAGATTCATTACACACAACTGAAGTAGTTCAAGCCCTTTATTGTTTTAATATTGATGATTTTGGCAAAAAAGTAAAGAAAAACCAAAAATCCCTATCTCAAAAAATTAGCATATCATGAAAAGGTACTCTAAACGAGCTATTAACCTAATCATCTGAATCAATGAATTAACTCTACACACCTGCAAAAGATTCCTGAGGCTTTAAAAACTCCCAGCCTGGTTCATTACTCAAAACTGCAATCATGGGTAAGACTGCCGACCTGACTGCTGTCCAGAAGGCCATCATTGACACCCTCAAGCAAGAGGGTAAGACACAGAAAGAAATTTCTGAGCGGATAGGCTGTTCCCAGAGTGCTGTATCAAGGCACCTCAGTGGGAAGTCTGTGGGAAGGAAAAAGTGTGGCAGAAAACGCTGCACAACCAGAAGAGGTGACCAGACCCTGAGGAAGATTGTGGAGAAGGGCCGATTCCAGACCTTGGGGGACCTGCGGAAGCAATGGACTGAGTCTGGAGTAGAAACATCCAGAGCCACCGTGCACAGGCGTGTGCAGGAAATGGGCTACAGGTGTCGCATTCCCCAGGTCAAGCCACTTTTGAACCAGAAACAGCGGCAGAAGCGCCTGACCTGGGCTAAAGAGAAGCAGCACTGGACTGTTGCTCAGTGGTCCAAAGTACTTTTTTCGGATGAAAGCAAATTTTGCATGTCATTCGGAAATCAAGGTGCCAGAGTCTGGAGGAAGACTGGGGAGAAGGAAATGCCAAAATGCCTGAAGTCCAGTGTCAAGTACCCACAGTCAGTGATGGTCTGGGGTGCCATGTCAGCTGCTGGTGGTGGTCCACTGTGTTTTATCAAGGGCAGGGTCAATGCAGCTAGCTATCAGGAGATTTTGGAGCACTTCATGCTTCCATCTGCTGAAAAGCTTTATGGAGATGAAGATTTCATTTTTCAGCACGACCTGGCACCTGCTCACAGTGCCAAAACCACTGGTAAATGGTTTACTGACCATGGTATTACTGTGCTCAATTGGCCTGCCAACTCTCCTGACCTGAACCCCATAGAGAATCTGTGGGATATTGTGAAGAGGAAGTTGAGAGTCACCAGACCCAACACTGTGGATGAGCTTAAGGCCGCTATCAAAGCATCCTGGGCCTCCATAACACCTCAGCAGTGCCACGGGCTGATTGCCTCCATGCCACGCCGCATTGAAGCAGTCATTTCTGCAAAAGGATTCCCGACCAAGTATTGAGTGCATAACTGAACATAATTATTTGAAGGTTGACTTTCTTTTGTATTAAAAACACTTTTCTTTTATTGGTCGGATGAAATATGCTAATTTTTTGAGATAGGGATTTTTGGTTTTTCTTTACTTTTTTGCCAAAATCATCAATATTAAAACAATAAAAGGCTTGAACTACTTCAGTTGTGTGTAATGAATCTAAAATATATGAAAGTCTAATGTTTATCAGTACATTACAGAAAATAATGAACTTTATCACAATATGCTAATTTTTTGAGAAGGACCTGTATGTATTTATATTTATATAAATACATAGTATTTATATTTATATAAATATATATATATATATAAATATATATATGTGTGTGTGTGTGTATATATATTTATATCTATCTATCTATATATATATATATATATGTATTTATATTTCTATAAATATATATATATATATATATATAAATATATATATATATATATATATATATATATGTATTTATATATATATATAGATATAGATATAGATATATATTTTTTTTTATATCCAGCCATTGATCCTCTGTCTTTCCCTCAGATGTCCTGTTGGAGCGTCAGGCTCACCTGCCCACGACGCACAGGTTCAGCAGGGAGCCATGTGAGCACACACCTGACTGACGTCCAACTGAACCACTACACCCTCAGTAACACACACACACCTGACTGACGACCAACTGAACCACTACACCCTCAGTAACACACACACACCTGACTGACGACCAACTGAACCACTACACCCTCAGTAACACACACACACACCTGACTGACGACCAACTGAACCACTACACCCTCAGTAACACACACACACACCTGACTGACGACCAACTGAACCACAACACCCTCAGTAACACACACACCTGACTGACGACCAACTGAACCACAACACCCTCAGTAACACACACACCTGGCTGGGCCCTGTTTTAATTTGACACAGTGATGTCACACTGGTAGACTTAAGGTCTTACCTCTCTCTCTCTCCTCCTCAGTGTACCGGGTGATCAAGAACCAGCCCCCGCCCATCCTGTCCATCGAGCTCGACCATAACCCCTTTAAATGCCCCGCCCCTGGCTGCTCCAAGTCCTTCAGGAAGGCCGGCCTCCTGCACTACCACATCAAGTACTACCATGCCGAGCAGCAGCTGGGCCAGGGCGGCGAGCGTGGCGAGGGCGGCGAGCAGCAGGAGCCACCGAGGTCAGCAGACGTTTGATTGACAGGTGTTGGCGATGGCGTTGGTACTGACCTGCTGCTGTTTCAGGAGGAAGACGCCGTCGTCCAGAGGGAGCGAGGTGATGCCGGAGAGGAGCGGCGAGGACAGAGAGCAAAGCATCATGGGAGCAGGTACAGAACGCCTCAGTCTGAAACACTGTCACTGTGACGCCCACGCTGATCAGCTGATCACTCTGTTAGCGGAACTGAGCAGGAAGGACAGGAAGAACTTCCTGAGGGTCAAACTGAAGAAGAAGAAGAAGAAGAAGAAGAAGAAGAGGAGGAGCCACTTTGGTGAGTGTCCCCGCCCATCCTGTCCATGCCCTGGAATATAAATATAATAAAATTATTAAATAAATATATAATAAATATATGATAATGCACCCCGCCCATCCTGTCCATGCCCTGGAATATAAATATAATAAATAAATGATTATTATACATATATGATACCCTGCTGTGTCCGGTCAGCATGAGACTGTTGGTCTGTGCATATGGACTCTTTTATTTCTGCTGAGTCTCTGCAGCACTTTGCAAACATCCTGGTTTTCTAACATGATCCAAACAAACTAAAGGTGAGCACAAACCTCCTCCAGCAGCACTGTCGGCCAGTTATCGTCAGAAACGTGGAAACTGTTTGAGAATCAGTCCTGAAGTTCTGCTCAGTTTAGGAACTGAGACAGAAAGATGAAAAGATGAAGAGCAGAAACACCCTGTGTTCTTTCTTTAGCTCGTTAGATTAATCCTGCTGGAATTTTTATTTAAAATATTCAAACATGGATGAAGTTTCTTCTTATTACAGCTTCATGTATGACCTTGTGAAGTGTTGATTTATGAGTTTTATCACTTATTATTTTAATCAACAAACTTTTTCTCCTGATGAAAACTAGACAGTGACTAATAAAAACAAAAACTCAAACTAAACTAACTTCAACTTCAATCAACTTTCATCAACAAATAAAAACTAGACTAAAATGTCTGACAGACTTAATCCAATCAGACCTAATATGGTCATGTAGGAAGTAGAGACAAGTGATGAATCTATCCAATCACAGCTACTTTGGTTGTGTTAAAGGTTGGATGAGTTCAGAGGGACATCCAATCACAGCTGCCTTAGCTTGGTGGTGGTGGGATAAGTTGTGGAGCGATCCAATCAGAGCTGCTCTCTTTATGAATTGATATATTCATGTAGAGCAGGTTCACTGTTTGTGGTCAGTTCTGGTATCGTAACTGAGATGCTCTGCCAGGTAGCCTAAATAAAGGTGACTGCATTTCACACAAAGGAACATTTGTTTCTGTTCATTTAGACATTCAGACTTTACCAACATTCAATAAAGGCTTAGTAGATGTTAGGTAGGTTGGTATGTAGGTAGGCAGATAGACATTCAGACTTTACTAACATTCAATAAAGGCTTAGTAGATGTTAGGTAGGTAGGTATGTAGGTAGGCAGATAGACATTCAGACTTTACTAACATTCAATAAAGGCTTAGTAGATGTTAGGTAGGTGGGTATGTAGGTAGGCAGATAGACATTCAGACTTTACTAACATTCAGTAAAGGCTTAGTAGATGTTAGGTAGGTGGGTATGTAGGTAGGTAGATAGACATTCAGACTTTACTAACATTCAATAAAGGCTTAGTAGATGTTAGGTAGGTGGGTATGTAGGTAGGCAGATAGACATTCAGACTTTACTAACATTCAGTAAAGGCTTAGTAGATGTTAGGTAGGTGGGTATGTAGGTAGGTAGATAGACATTCAGACTTTACTAACATTCAATAAAGGCTTAATAGATGTTAGGTAGGTAGGTATGTAGGTAGGCAGATAGACATTCAGACTTTACTAACATTCAATAAAGGCTTAGTAGATGTTAGGTAGGTGGGTATGTAGGTAGGCAGATAGACATTCAGACTTTACTAACATTCAATAAAGGCTTAGTAGATGTTAGGTAGGTAGGTATGTAGGTAGACAGATAGACATTCAGACTTTACTAACATTCAATAAAGGCTTAGTAGATGTTAGGTATTTAGGTATGTAGGTAGGCAGATAGACATTCAGACTTTACGAACATTCAAGAAAGGGTCAGTAGATGTCAGGTAGGTAGGTATGTAGGTAGGCAGATAGACATTCAGACTTTACTAACATTCAATAAAGGCTTAGTAGATGTTAGGTAGGTAGGTATGTAGGTAGGCAGATAGACATTCAGACTTTACTAACATTCAATAAAGGCTTAGTAGATGTTAGGTAGGTGTTATGTAGGTAGGCAGATAGACATTCAGACTTTACTAACATTCAATAAAGGCTTAGTAGATGTTAGGTAGGTAGGTATGTAGGTTGGCAGATAGACATTCAGACTTTACGAATATTCAATAAAGGGTTAGTCGATGTTAGGTAGGTAGGTATGTAGGTAGGCAGATAGACATTCAGACTTTGCTAACATTCAATAAAGGGTTAGTCGATGTTAGGTGGGTAGGTATGTAGGTAGGCAGATAGACATTCAGACTTTACTAACATTCAATAAAGGGTAAGTAGGTGTTATGTAGGTAGGCAGATAGACATTCAGACTTCACGAATATTCAATAAAGGGTTAGTAGATGTTAGGTAGGTAGGTATGTAGGTAGGCAGATAGACATTCAGACTTTGCTAACATTCAATAAAGGGTAAGTAGGTGTTATGTAGGTAGGCAGGTAGACATTCAGACTTTACGAACATTCAGTAAAGGGTTAGTAGATGTTATGTAGGTAGGCAGATAGACATTCAGACTTTACTAGCATTCAATAAAGGGTTAGTAGATGTTAGATAGGTAGGTATGTAGGTAGGCAGACAGACATTCAGACTTTACTAACATTCAATAAAGGCTTAGTAGATGTTAGGTATTTAGGTATGTAGGTAGGCAGATAGACATTCAGACTTTACGAACATTCAATAAAGGGTTAGTAGATGTTAGGTAGGTAGGTATGTAGGTAGGCAGATAGACATTCAGACTTTACTAACATTCAATAAAGGCTTAGTAGATGTTAGGTAGGTAGGTATGTAGGTAGGCAGATAGACATTCAGACTTTACTAACATTCAATAAAGGCTTAGTAGATGTTAGGTAGGTGTTATGTAGGTAGGCAGATAGACATTCAGACTTAACTAACATTCAATAAAGGCTTAGATGTTAGGTAGGTAGGTATGTAGGTTGGCAGATAGACATTCAGACTTTACTAACATTCAATAAAGGGTAAGTAGATGCTAGGTAGGTAGGTATGTACGTAGACAGATAGACATTCAGACTTTACGAATATTCAATAAAGGGTTAGTCGATGTTATGTAGGTAGGTATGTAGGTAGGCAGATAGACATTCAGACTTTGCTAACATTCAATAAAGGGTTAGTCGATGTTAGGTGGGTAGGTATGTAGGTAGGCAGATAGACATTCAGACTTTACGAACATTCAATAAAGGGTAAGTAGGTGTTATGTAGGTAGGCAGATAGACATTCAGACTTCACGAATATTCAATAAAGGGTTAGTAGATGTTAGGTAGGTAGGTATGTAGGTAGGCAGATAGACATTCAGACTTTGCTAACATTCAATAAAGGGTTAGTAGATGTTAGGTAGGTAGGTATGTAGGTAGGCAGATAGACATTCAGACTTTACTAACATTCAATAAAGGGTTAGTAGATGTTATGTAGGTAGGTATGTAGGTAGGCAGATAGACATTCAGACTTTACGAACATTCAATAAAGGGTAAGTAGATGTTAGGTAGGTATGTAGGTAGGCAGATAAACATTTAGACTTTACTAACATTCAATAAAGGCTTAGTAGATGTTAGGTAGGTAGGTATGTAGGTAGGCAGATAGACATTCAGACTTTACTAACATTCAATAAAGGGTTAGTAGATGTTAGGTAGGTAGGTATGTAGGTAGGCAGATAGACATTCAGACTTTACTAACATTCAATAAAGGGTAAGTAGGTGTTATGTAGGTAGGCAGGTAGACATTCAGACTTTACAAACATTCAGTAAAGGGTTAGTAGATGTTTTGTAGGTAGGCAGATAGACATTCAGACTTTACTAGCATTCATTAAAGGGTTAGTAGATGTTAGGTAGGCAGGTTTGTAGGTAGGCAGATAGACATTCAGACTTTACAAACATTCAATAAAGGCTTAGTAGATGTTTGATTTTATCCAAGAGGAAAACAGGACTTCACAAATTCAAGGGAACATAAAAATGCCCTACCCTTTACACATCAGATTTTATTCGACTAAAACTGAACTAAATGGAACAGTTTAGAGCCAAAAGTAAAAGATGTTTCAGACAGAAGACTTAGACTAAATGAAAAAGAGCTGCTCAGTATCAAAGTTTGCATTGACATTGTTACCTGTCAGGTGTTTGATTCAGGCTAAAGTTCACCTGCAGCCATGTTTTATAAGACTGAAATCAAACCTAATGTTTTAAATCTCTGTCTCAGTAACTGTATCCTATCACAGAGAAGGAAACCTGAGATCAGGACACACCTGTCAGCAGGGGGCGTGGCCTCAGAGTGGTGGTAGTTTAATCGTCTCTGATCTCAACTGAAGACTCTAACAGGTGTTTGTCTGAACTCACCTGTCCCCGTCCAGGACTCTGCAGCAGCGAGGACGAGCTCTCGGACCACCCCCCCATCACCCTGAAGCTGGACGCGGAGCTCCATGGTGTGCACTCTCACGGCGTGCACTCTCACGGTGTGTACTCCCACGGCGTGCACTCTCACGGTGTGCACTCCCACGGCGTGCACTCTCACGGTGTGCACTCCCACGGCGTGCACTCTCACGGCGTGCACTCTCACGGCGTGCTCTCCAACGGTAAAAACACTCAGCACCACTGCCGTGACACAACCCTAGAGAAGAAGTTGCTCGGCTCTCGGGGGTCAAAGGTCATAAAGCCTGATCATGTGACCTCTCCTTCCTTCAGTGGACGACGGCAGCGACTGGTCCACGCTGACGGCGGAGAGCGGAGAGGACACGCCCCCTTGGCCTGCTGCCATGGCGACAGAGGAGTGTGAGGTGGTGCGGTGTGTGTGCGAGGTGGACGAGGAGAACGACTTCATGATCCAGGTGATTTTTTTATATGGTTTTTAAATGTTGGAGAGCATCAGCCTGAAATGTCACAAAAACAGAAACATTTGATCCTAACGGCAAAAAACGGCCCATTGAAAACCACATTTTATCACCCATTTATCTGAACATAAAGCAATGATTTCTTTCTGTTCATTCCCACATTAACTTAAACATTAAATTAACTTTAATTCTTTAAAACAGTGGAGTTGGGAAACGTGCCTCTTTAAAGGGTTAAAATCTGTAAATCTAAAAATGTTGATGTGTTTAGTCAGGCTGAAGTGGTTTAAATCCTGTCTGGTTTAAACTGGAGCATAAATGATACAAAGCTGGTTTTAGGAATCTGTCTGTGTGAGGGCTGAGTGCTGCTCTATCACCAGGCTGTGGGGTCAAAGGTCTCCAGTTGACCCTCAGCTGATGGACAGTCTTGTGCTTGTGTCTCTGCAGTGTGAGTCCTGCCTCTGCTGGCAGCACGGGACCTGCATGGGCCTGTACGAGGACAACGTCCCCCAACACTACACCTGCTACTACTGCAGGCACACGGCAGGTACTCCGCCTTCAGACTGAGACGGATAGGGCCTGGGCCTGGGCCTGGGTCTGGGCTTGGGCCTGGGCCTGGGCCTGGTTTCTTCATTATAGTCTGGACTAGGGCTGAACGATTTCAGGAAAAGATCTGACTGACGGCAGATATTGAGATTCAAGTCTCCTCAGGTCAATATTCAGTGTGTTTACAGTGTGAAAGGAAACAATGAACAAAAGCTTGAGACACATATTCATCATCTAACTCTGATGATCAATAACCTGTTTCATTATTAAGGGAAACTCCGACTTCTACTCCTAAACAGAGGCTCTGAGTTGTTAATGTGCTCACAGAACTTGTGCAGTGGAGATGGGACGTTCATGAACGAGTCAACTCTTTTGAGTGAACAATGAGAGCCGGTTCAGGGTTGTGAGTAAATCGTTAATTTTTGAGCCATTCTTGATGCAGATGTTAAAACAGTTGTCACAGCAGATCCTGGGTCAGTCAGTAAAAAAGCAGCTCTGTCGGTCACGTGATCGCGTTGTCTGAAATTTCAGTTTCAATCTGAAAACGATAAATCTTTCAGGCCCATTAATCTTAACATTAATCTGTAAAGCTGTAGAATAATCCAGAGTCTGAAACTCTGAGAGCAAAGCATGCTGGGTAATCAGCAGCTGGGCTGTATTTGACCTGCCTGTTCTAAACAGCTTGTTCTAAAAATTCATAAATATTGAGTAGCTCACAGCAAATGGCTTTACATGAACGTCCCATAATCAGCTGGTCATAAATGAACTTCTTTGGGGGTCAAAGGTCACCGCTGTTGATGTTTACATTATAAATCCCTGACTGAAAAATGACCTTCAGATACAAACCTGTTTCCTGAAAGAGGGACCAGTGGGGCCCTCGCATCCCCTCCACGTCCCTGCAGCTCTTATCAGCTCGGTCCAAACCCAGCTCGTGGCTCTTTTTATTCCTGTAATTCCCCTCTCTCCTCTGCAGTTATGGATCCTTGATGTCTTCATGTTAGCACCATGTTTTGGTCCAAAAAGCCTGAATGAAGCTCAGCTGCCCTCTTTGCACGCTCACATAACCCTCTGTTCAGAACGGCTGGTTTGGAGGGCGGTCGCCTTCGTATGCTAATGAGCAGAGCAGAGCATGACGTCCTACACTGAGGACGAGGAGAGCAGCTGCTCTGCCTGCTGACTTTATAAAGTCCTAAAATTAAAGAGACAGTGGTGCAGTTTAATGTAGCAAGAGACGAGGGATGGGGGGGGTGCTATCACGGACAGGTGTGATACTGACAATGGAAAACACACAAAACTTCAAATGTCAAGAGGAAACCCTCTGCACCGCTCACCCATCAACGCTGCACAGGAGCGGTTTAAAGCAGGTCTGAGCTTTGCCTTTACAGTCCACCTCGAGTCTGTATGAGTACATTTGAGCCTTCACTCACAGCATGCCCGCAGTGAAACAGCCACAACGTTAGCCTCTGGGCTAAGATCAGCACAAACAGAGGGGTAATGGGGGGGGGGGGGGGGGGGGGGTGAAGGACTGACTATATTTAGCCAGCTGTTAAACTCCTCTTGACTAAAGTAAGATTGCTCAAACATTTAACTTTATCCTTCAGATTTTGACAAACAGGTGAAGTTACCTCTGGTTAATGTTAGCATTAGCTCGTAGCCATTAGAAAAATAAAAACACAGCATTAAACACTCACATTCCCACCATCAGGTTTGGTGACAGGTTAGTACTGATCCTGGATTCAGGAAAGTCTGGTGTCCAGTCCTCACACAGGCTTTAGCCGACTGTGGCTGCTCATTTAAAACGGACTCGACCGTTTGTCCACGTTCATTCTCGTCTCTCTCCGCAGGCTGGAGGCGGGCCCAGCGTGTCCTGTCGGAGCCTGATTGGCTGATTTCAGGTCACATGTTCGGCCTGTCCTGCCTGAAGGAGAACTACTCAGAGACCAACGCCTCCAAGATCTCACACACCAGCAACCTGCTGGCGCACACACATGTCCTCAATCAGGTCCTCAGCGGGTTGCAGCTGAAGATCAGAATGTTGCAGTAAGTGTCTTACAATAATTATATATAACTAACTTTATATACTATAGATTATATATAACTAACTTTGTATACTATAGATTATAAATGACTGAGTTTATATACTATAGATTATATATAGCTAACTTTATATACTATAGATTATATATGACTGAGTTTATATACTATAGATTATATAAAGCTAACTTTATATACTATAGATTATATATGGCTGAGTTTATATACTATAGATTATATATAACTAGCTTTATATACTATAGATTATATATGACTGAGTTTATATACTATAGATTATATATAGCTAACTTAATATACTATAGATTATATATAACTAACTTTATATACTATAGATTATATATGACTGAGTTTATATACTGCAGATTATATATAACTCACTTCATATACTATAGATTATATATAACTGACCTCATACTATAGATTATATATGACTGACTTTATTTACTCGAGATTATATATGACTGAGTTTATATACTGTACATTATATTAACTAACTTTATATACTATAGATTATATATGACTGAGTTTATATACTATAGATTATATATGACTGAGTTTATATACTTTAGATTATATGTTACTGAGTTTATATACTATAGATTATATAAAACTAACTTTATATACTATAGATTATATATGACTGAGTTTATATACTATAGATTGTGTATAACTAACTTAATATACTATAGATTATATATGACTGAATTTATATACTATAGATTATATATGACTGAGTTTATATACTGCAGATTATATATAACTCACTTTATATACTATAGATTATATATAACTAACTTTATATACTATAGATTATATATTACTGACTTTATATACTATAGATTATTAAATGACTGACTTTATATACTATAGATTATATATAACTGACTTTATATACTATAGGTTATATATGACTGACTTTATGTACTATAGATTATATATGACTGAGTTTATATACTGTAGATTATATATAACTAACTTTATATACTATAGATTATATATAACTGACCTCATAATATAGATTATATATGACTGAGTTTATATACTGCAGATTATATATAACTCACTTTATATACTATAGATTATATATAACTGACCTCATATACTATAGATTATATATGACTGAATTTATATACTCGAGATTATATATGACTGAGTTTATATACTGTAGATTATATGTAACTAACTTTATATACTATAGATTATAAATGACTGACTTTATATACTATAGATTATATATGACTGAGTTTATATACTATAGATTATATATAACTAACTTTATATACTATAGATTATATATGATTGATTTTGTATACTATAGATTATATATGACTAACTTAATATACTATAGATTATATATGACTGAGTTTATATACTATAGATTATATATGACTGACCTCATATACTATAGATTATATATTACTGACTTTATATACTATAGATTATATATGACTGAGTTTATATACTATAGATTATATATGACTGACCTCATATACTATAGATTATATATTACTGACTTTATATACTATAGATTATAAATGACTGACTTTATATACTATAGATTATATATAACTGACTTTATATGCTATAGGTAATATATTACTGACTTTATATACTATAGATTATTAAATGACTGACTTTATATACTATAGATTATATATAACTGACTTTATATACTATAGGTTATATATGACTGACTTTATGTACTATAGATTATATATAACTGACTTTATATACTATAGGTTATATATGACTGACTTTATGTACTATAGATTATATATGACTGAGTTTATATGCTGCAGATTATATATAACTCACTTTATATACTATAGATTATATATAACTGACCTCATATACTATAGATTATATATGACTGAATTTATATACTCGAGATTATATATGACTGAGTTTATATACTGTAGATTATATGTAACTAACTTTATATACTATAGATTATAAATGACTGACTTTATATACTATAGATTATATATGACTGAGTTTATATACTATAGATTATATATAACTAACTTTATATACTATAGATTATATATGATTGATTTTGTATACTATAGATTATATATGACTAACTTAATATACTATAGATTATATATGAATGAGTTTATATACTATAGATTATATATAACTGACCTCATATACTATAGATTATATATTACTGACTTTATATACTATAGATTATAAATGACTGACTTTATATACTATAGATTATATATAACTGACTTTATATGCTATAGGTAATATATGACTGACTTTATATACTATAGATTATATATGACTGACTTTATATACTATAGATTATATATAACTAACTTTATGTACCATAGATTATAAATAACTAACTTAATTTACTATAGATTGTATATGACTGAGTTTATATACTATAGATTATATATAACTGACTTTATATGCTATAGATTATATATAACTAACTTTATATACTATAGATTATATATAACTAACTTTATGTACTCGAGATTATATATAACTGAGTTTATATACTGTAGATTATATGTAACTAACTTTATATACTATAGATTATAAATGACTACTTTATATACTATAGATTATATATTACTGAGTTTATATACTATAAAATATATATAACTAACTTTATATACTATAGATTATATATGACTGAGTTTATATACTATAGATTATATATGACTAACTTAATATACTATAGATTATATATGACCGAGTTTATATAGTATAGATTAAATATGACTGAGTTTATATACTATAGATTATATATGACTGAGTTTATATACTATAGATTATGAATTACTGACTTTATATACTATAGATTATATATAACTGACTTTATATACTGTAGATTATGTATAACTAACTTTATGTACTATAGATTATATATAACTGACCTCATATACTATAGATTATATATGACTGAGTTTATATACTGCAGATTATATATAACTCACTTTATATACTATAGATTATATATAACTGACCTCATATACTTTAGATTATATATGACTGACTTTATGTACTTGAGATTATATATAACTGAGTTTACATACTGTAGATTATATGTAACCAACTTTATATACTATAGATTATAAATGACTGACTTTATATACTATAGATTATATATGACTGAGTTTATATACTATAGATTATATATAACTAACTTTATATACTATAGATTATATATGACTGAGTTTATATACTATAGATTATATATGACTGAGTTTATATACTATAGATTATATGTAACTAACTTTATATACTATAGATTATATATAACTGAGTTTATATACTGTAGATTATATGTAACTAACTTTAAATACTATAGATTATAAATGACTGACTTTATATACTATAGATTATATATGACTGAGTTTATATACTATAGATTATATATAACTAACTTAATATACTATAGATTATATATAACTAACTTTATATACTATAGATTATATATGACTGAGTTTATATACTATAGATTATATATAACTAACTTTATATACTATAGATTATATATTACTGAGTTTATATAATATAGATTATATATGACCGGCTTTATATACTATAGATTATAAATGACTGACTTTATATACTGTAGATTATATACAACTAACTTTATGTACTATAGATTATATATGACTGAGTTTATATACTATAGATTATATATAACTGACTTTATATGCTATAGATTATATATAACTTTATATACTATAGATTATATATAACTAACTTTATGTACTATAGATTATATATAACTAACTTTATATGCTATAGATAATATATAACTAACTCTATGTACTATAGATTATATATGACTGAGTTTATATACTATAGATTATATACAACTAACTTTATATACTATAGTTTATATATGACTGAGTTTATATACTATAGGTTATATATAACTAACTTTATATACTATAGATTATATATAGCTTACTTTATATACTATAGATTATAACTAACTTTATATACTATAGATTATATATGACTGAATTTATATACTATAGATTATATATAACTGGCTTTATATGCTATAGATTATATATAACTAACTTTATATACTATAGATAATATATAACTAACTTTATGTACTATAGATTATATATGACTGAGTTTATATACTATAGATTATATATAACTAACTTTATATACTATAGTTTATATATGACTGAGTTTATATACTATAGGTTATATTTAACTAACTTTATATACTATAGATTATATATAACTTTATATACTATAGATTATAACTAACTTTATATACTATAGATTATATATAACTAACTTTATATACTATAGATCATATATAACTAACTTTATGTACTATAGATGATATATGACTGAGTTTATATACTATAGATGATATATGACTGAGTTTATGTACTATAGATGATATATGACTGAGTTTATATACTATAGATTATGACTGAGTTTATATACTATAGATTATATATAACTTACTTTATATACTATAGATTATAAATAACTAACTTTATATACTATAGATAAAATTTAACTAACTTTATATACTATAGATTATATATAACTAACTTTACATAGAGTTAGTGATGTTTAATAACTGAATATCTAATCCAACCGTGTGTTCAGCACGCCGTCACATCCTGACCTGCAGCTGTGGCGGTTACCATGGAGGCAGGAGGAGGGGCCCAGGTTGGCGTCCAGTCCGAGAGGCGAGACGCAGCTCTGCTACGTCAGCAGTGAGCACTGCTATCAAAAGCCAGGTGCATCATGGGAGAAAACGGAGGAGACGGTGAGGGCAACAGCATTTCATTTAGATGGTAGAGATAGAGGGCCGGGCTGAGCAAGCACCACAGAGACGTGATTCAACAAATATATACAGGTGTGTTTATTCACGAAGTCTCTATTGTCCGATAAGGTGACTGTACGACCTTGAGAGAGAGAGTTTCTGCTCCAGAGCAAAGTTCACAGGATGAGGGAGGGGAGGGGGGATCGAGCCTCTGTTAGCAAAACATTCCAGGAGAGTAGATACGCCTGCTCAAGGACAGACGGGAAGCCATAACAAAAAGAGATAAGGAATAGTTTGGGTCAGACTGACTGTCCTTTGGTCTGTCACGATGATGTCCTGAATCTGTGGCCCATTCAGCTGAGCCGAGCTGTCGACCTCTCCAAGGTGTTGTCCTGCTTGCTAACAAGTTCGAGCAGGGCAGCACGCAGGGCAGATAAGGGCATGGAGCAAAAAGAAAAGCATCCGTCATAGCCGGCAGTGCGTCACTGCTCACTGATCTCCTCTTGTTTCTACAGGAAGTCCAGTCTGAAGACATCCATCAGAAACCAGACGCCGTCTGCACAGATACGCAGGAGGACTGGTTCAGGCTGAAGAGAGAGGCGGAGCCTGCGGGACCTGCAGGGCGGAGCGAGTCCGAGTGGCGCCTGAACCTGCAGGAGCACGTGGAGGTGCTGCAGCAGCAAGTCTGCAGCAGGATGGACCTGATCGAGAGGGAGCTGGACGGTAGGAGAACGCCATCGGGGGGTAGACCTGTAACCATGACCTTTGACCCCATCAGTGTGTGGCCTGTCCGAGTGGAGTTCAGACCACACCAGAGTCCCCCTGAGGGCCTTACTGACCTCAATGCCGCTCTGATCGATGTCCCATCAGCACTGACCTGATTAGCCTCTGACGCTCGCCTGTCCAGCCTGAGCCCGACATCATCATGACAGGAAAGGGGCGTGTCCACCTGCCGTGATGAGTGAGGGCTGTTCACGAACGAGTCGGCTCTTAAACCATCAGTCCAGACCTGAGACTGGTTAGGGTTGTGCAAGAACGAATCGGTTCTTTGAACCATCAGTCCAGACCTGAGACTGGTTAGGGCTGTGCAAGAATGAGTCGTCTCTTTGAACCATCAGTCCAGACCTGAGACTGGTGAGGGCTGTTGAGGCCAAGTCGGCTCTTTGAACCCTCAGTCCGGACCAGAGACTGGTGAGGGCTGTGCAAGAACGAGTCGGCTCTTTGAACCATCAGTCAAGACCTGAGACTGGTGAGGGCTGTTCAAGACCGAGTCGGGTCTTTAAACCATCAGTCCGGACCAGAGACTGGTGAGGGCTGTGCAAGAACGAGTCGGCTTTTTGAACCATCAGTCAAGACCTGTGACTAGTGAGGGCTGTTCAAGACCGAGTCGGCTCTTTGAACCATCAGTCCAGACCTGAGACTGGTGAGGGTTGGTTAAGACTGAGTCGTCTCTTTGAACCATCAGTCAAGACCTGAGACTGGTGAGGGCTGTTCAAGACCGAGTCGGGTCTTTAAACCATCAGTCTGGACCAGAGACTGATGAGGGGTGTGCAAGAACGAGTCGGCTCTTTGAACCATCAGTCCAGACCTGAGACTGGTGAGGGCTGTTCAAGACCGAGTCGGCTCTTTGAACCATCAGTCAGAACCAGAGACTGGTGAGGGCTGTGCAGGAACGAGTCGGCTCCTTGAGCCATCAGTCAAGACCTGAGACTGGTGAGGGCTGTTCAAGACCGAGTCGGCTCTTTGAACCATCAGTCCAGACCAGAGACTGGTGAGGGTTGTTTTAAGACGGAGTTGGCTCTTTGAACCATCAGTCCAGACCTGAGACTGGTGAGGGCTGTGCAGGAACGAGTCGGCTCTTTGAACCCTCAGTCCAGACCTGAGACTGGTGAGGGCTGTTGAGGCCAAGTCGGCTCTTTGAACCCTCAGTCCGGACCAGAGACTGGTGAGGGCTGTGCAAGAACGAGTCGGCTCTTTGAACCATCAGTCAAGACCTGAGACTGGTGAGGGCTGTTCAAGACCGAGTCGGGTCTTTAAACCATCAGTCCGGACCAGAGACTGGTGAGGGCTGTGCAAGAACGAGTCGGCTTTTTGAACCATCAGTCAAGACCTGTGACTAGTGAGGGCTGTTCAAGACCGAGTCGGCTCTTTGAACCATCAGTCCAGACCTGAGACTGGTGAGGGTTGGTTAAGACTGAGTCGTCTCTTTGAACCATCAGTCAAGACCTGAGACTGGTGAGGGCTGTTCAAGACCGAGTCGGGTCTTTAAACCATCAGTCTGGACCAGAGACTGATGAGGGGTGTGCAAGAACGAGTCGGCTCTTTGAACCATCAGTCCAGACCTGAGACTGGTGAGGGCTGTTCAAGACCGAGTCGGCTCTTTGAACCATCAGTCAGAACCAGAGACTGGTGAGGGCTGTGCAGGAACGAGTCGGCTCCTTGAGCCATCAGTCAAGACCTGAGACTGGTGAGGGCTGTTCAAGACCGAGTCGGCTCTTTGAACCATCAGTCCAGACCAGAGACTGGTGAGGGTTGTTTTAAGACGGAGTTGGCTCTTTGAACCATCAGTCCAGACCTGAGACTGGTGAGGGCTGTGCAGGAACGAGTCGGCTCTTTGAACCCTCAGTCTGGACCAGAGACTGGTGAGGGCTGTGCAAGAACAAGTCGGCTCTTTGAACCATCAGTCCAGACCTGAGACTGGTGAGGGCTGTTCAAGACCGAGTTGGGTCTTTAAACCATCAGTCCGGACCAGAGACTGGTGAGGGGTGTGCAAGAACGAGTCGGCTCTTTGAACCATCAGTCCAGACCTGAGACTGGTGAGGGCTGTTCATGACCGAGTCGGCTCTTTGAACCATCAGTCCAGACCTGAGACTGGTGAGGGCTGTTCAAGACCAAGTTGGCCCTTTGTACCAATTCAATTTAATTCAAAGAGCTTTATTGGCCTGGAAAACATACGTTGACATTGTCAGAACTTAATACATAAAACGAAAAACTACAAACAATTGATGAAAACCAAAGATTAAATGATAAACCTACAGAGCTGTGCAGATTTAGATTTTTTAAATATAAGAAATGAAATACATTAATATTCGTAACTTTGTAATTATAATACATTCATATCCTTTTTTAACAGATTAAAAACAGAATACTCATAGAAATACAAAATTTTAAATTATAATAATAAAAATAATGATTGGTAGAGAACAGATGTACAGCTCTGTGTTGGCTATTTACAGATATAATCGTACATAGGTGCGGATTTGGCGGAGTGGTTAGCAGCCATGCACGATCCATGTACATGCTTCTACTGGTCTGGGTTCCAATCCAGCCTGTGACCAGTTTGCTGAGTGTCTTTCCCTAATCTCTCACCCCCTTTCACAAGCCGATCCACTGTCTCTCTCCTATCAATAAAGGAACAAAAATGCCCAAAAAATACATAAAAAAAAAAGAATGTGCTAGCTCTTTGACCCGCCCCCAGTGGTCAGTCCAGACCTGAGATGAGTGAGGGCTGTTCAAGAACGAGTTGGCTGTTTGAACCCACTGTTTGATCTGAGCATCCACAGATGTTTATCTTTTACAACATATCTTTTTATTATTACATTTACATTTGTTAACACTCACTCGGATGATAATGACCTCTTTTACTCTGGTTCAAGTTGGTAACTACCTCATTAAATCTTGTTCAGGTTGATAATGACCTTGTTAAATCTGGTTTGATTAATTATTACTTCTCTCTCTCTCCAGTCTTGGAGTCCTGGTTGGACCACTCGGGCGAACTGGAGCCACCTGATCCTTTGTCCCGCCTCCCGCAGCTCAAACAGCGAATCAGGAGGCTGCTGTGTGACCTGTGCACCGTCAGACGACTGTCCGTGTGGCGCTGAAGGAAACAGCCCTTAAGCTTTGACTTCTGACCTCTGACCCCGCCCTTGCTGAACCAGAGTAGACTGATGAAGCGAGAAAACAACACGGACTTTTCAGAAGCAGTCACAGCGCCCCCCTGTAGTGGAGGTGGGCTGTGAAACAGGCTCACAGGTCTGATTAGCCCTCAGATAGGTGTCCCTCTGTCACAGTAAGGAGACGAGTTTTGTTCCAGAGACAGACTGTTGTAGTCAGAGCAGAGGTCAGAGGTCAGCAGAGCCTCTGTCACAGTCTGAATCTTTTTGACCGGAGAGTTTAGGGTCAGGGGTCAGGTTAGGGACAGAAACCACATTATCAGGACGAATATGCTCATACAGACACTCCCTCAGTCCGGAATCAAAGAGGTTGATGCTTCTGCTCACGGAGCTGACGGCTCATGTGGCGGCTCACGGAGCTGATGGCTCACGGAGCTGATGGCTCACGCTGCTGACGGCTCACGGAGCTGATGGCTCACGGAGCTGATGGCTCACGGAGCTGATGGCTCACGGAGCTGATGGCTCACGGGGCTGATGGCTCACGGCTCACAGAGCTGACGGCTCAGGCTGCTGACGGCTCACGGAGCTGATGGCTCACGGGGCTGACTGCTCACGGAGCTAATGGCTCACGGCTCACAGAGCTGACGGCTCACGCTGCTGACGGCTCACGGAGCTGATGGCTCACGGGGCTGACTGCTCACGGAGCTGATGGCTCACGGCTCACAGAGCTGACGGCTCACGCTGCTGACGGCTCACGGAGCTGATGGCTCACGGGGCTGACTGCTCACGGAGCTAATGGCTCACGGCTCACAGAGCTGACGGCTCACAGAGCTGACGGCTCACGCTGCTGACGGCTCACGGAGCTGACGGCTCACGGGGCTGACAGCTCACGGAGCTGACGGCTCACGGGGCTGACGGCTCACGGAGCTGACGGTTTATGTGACGGCTCATTGAGCTGATGGCTCACGGGGCTGATGGCTCACGGGGCTGACGGCTCACGGGGCTGACGGCTCACGGGGCCGACTGCTCACGGGGCCGACGGCTCAAGGAGCTGACGGTTTATGTGACGGCTCATTGAGCTGATGGCTCACGGGGCTGACGGCTCACGGGGCTGACGGCTCACGGGGCTGACGGCTCACGGGGCCGACGGCTCACGCTGCTCAATGAACAGACTGAAGATTTATGTAGATTTTCATGATTTTATAACGACTCTGGATCGACTGCAGCTCCGACTCAGAACAGACAGCACAGTGGACTGCTGTGACCAGCTGTCCATCAGACCGATGTGGGCAGAGTCCACTGTAGAGCAGCCTCTGTAGAGCAGCCTCTGTAGAGCAGCCTCTGTAGTGCAGCCTCTGTAGAGCAGCCTCTGTAGTGCAGCCTCTGTAGTGCAGCCTCTGTAGAGCAGCCTCTGTAGTGCAGCCTCTGTAGTGCAGCCTCTGTAGAGCAGCCTCTGTAGTGCAGCCTCTGTAGTGCAGCCTCTGTAGTGCATCACACTGATGAAGACCCCCCCCCCCCGATGGAGAAGACTCAGACCTTCTGAAGATGTAAACATGTCTCAGTTTAAACTCTGTAAAGACACACTGATGTGCACAGCTGTAGATTTATTTTCATAGATTTGCTCAAAAATGAATATTAACCTAGATTTTAATAAAGCTTGAGCATCATGTCAAACTGAGATTAAATATGAGGAAACATTTCTAATAAAGTTTTCATGCAAACAAGAAGATGAGAAATGTTTTTATCTGAGTTCATGAAAGAAACGTCTTCAGGCCTCAGAGGGTCTGTGAGTGCCTCTGACGGGACAGGAATGATCATGGTAATAATAATAATAATGACAATAATAAAAAAAAAAAATAATAATAATAATAACAATAATAACAATAATAACAATAATAATAATAATAATAATAACAATAATAATAATAATAATAATAATAATAACAATAATAATAATAATAATAATAATAATAATAATAATAATAATAATGAAATAATAATAATGATAATAAAACTAATGATGATTGTGATAATAATAAAAATAGTAGTAATAATAGTAATTGATATTAACAATAATAATGCTAAAAATAATAATCATGATAATAATAATAATTTTAAGCCTTTCACTTTCATGTGTCCTCACCGTCTGTTTTTACATTTTCACAGCGTGAAAACTCTTCAGGAAATAAATCAGCTTCAGACAGATGGCCTGTGTGTGTGTGTGTGTGTGTGTGTGTGGGTGTGCGTGTGCGTGTGTGCGTGTGCGTGTGTGTGTGTGCACTGCTTGGGTGGCCTGAGGATGGGCGCCCATTGTTGCAGGAATTCAATAGGGCTGATTAGTAAAGAAAAAGTGTGTGCGTGTGCGTGCGTGTGTGTGTGTGTGTGTGTGTGTGTGTGTGTGTGTCCTGCAGCTCGTCTGTCCACAGCACGAGGACCTTCAGAGCGATGCTGCATCAGTGTTTCACCTGAGTGACCTGAAGGTATCAGACAGGTCAGAGGTCAGAGGGGTGGGCGGGGTCAGTGTGAGGTCATGGGTCAGTCCTGCTGCTCCAGACCATAGACTGTAAAAAACATGGACGTCATGTAGCTGGGCTTTTGTGAAGCAGCCACAGAAACTGCTCCCCCTGGTGACTGGCTGCAGTATAGGTCAACTCTCCGTCTCCCCCATTCATCTGAACGGGCCGTAGTGAAACTTCAAAAAATTAATACACCTCGTAGAAATATTTCTCCCATCCGTATGCTGTGGTGATATGAAAGTATTATTGGGCTGCATTTTTTCCAAGTCCTCTTTTTTCTGAAAAGTTTCTTTTTCATCAGTTATTAGAGTTTAAAAATAACCACGGTTTATGGCAGCTTTACAATGATTGTGTACGGCGTATGCTGTGGAGTGTTGTGACCGTTTACGACAGCTGCGTCCAGATATGGTCCAGATTCTCGACTGACTGCACAATGGCGGCGCCCTGACGGGGGATATTATGGCTTCAAAACCACTACATGGTAGAAGGCGGAGCCACGCTGTCCAGTTCTTATAATACATCCATGGACCAGAACAGTTTAAACTTAATATGAACACTGAAGTTTAAAGGCCACCACACAGGTGAGCTCACCTGATCACTCAGGCCCTCCTCACACGAGGACGACACCGTATTGTCTTGGCGTCGGCATCAAAACATGGATCGCTGTTTACACATCGTATTGTAGACAGGCTTGTGTATTTACTTGAGAACGCAAAATCCACACCGGGACGTACCTGGGGGGTTCCACGCATGCTCCTAACCCATATTGCATGCTGGGTAATGTAGTTCTTCGGTTACTACACCCGTAACATCACAGTTGTGCTCCGAGATGGATTCAACGTCAACAAGTGCTCATGCACGCGTAACATGCTGCGTCTCTGCATGAGCACTTGTTGCTGTTGTTGCTGTAGCTGGTGTTGTTGGTGTTCTGTGAGAAAATGTTGGTGTAAAAGTCGTAGCAATGTTTATAGCTGCTGCCACTATAGTTGTTGTTGGTGTGTGTGACAGCGTGAGTTGGGGGGCGGGGAGGAGGACGGGTGCTTTGAGGTCACCGTCTTTTCCGGACTGATCTGTTTATACCAACTACAGCATGAAGACGAATACGCAGATATCCACCTGCAGACCCGTTTTCAAAAAAGATGCGGAGTCATGGACAAATACGCGTCTCCGTGTGTCAGTATCACCAGATCGATAGTTTATTTTACCGCAGTCTTACAAATTTTCACTCGTGTAAAGCCCACCTCAGTCATGTTGTTCAGTCTGACCATACGGAGCTGTTAACACACCTGCACAGGTGAGTTTGTTCGGTCCGATCGTACGGAGCCGTTAACACACCTGCACAGGTGAGTTTTTCGATTTGCTAACACACCTGCACAGGTGAGTTTATTCAGTCTGACCATACGGAGCTGTTAACACACCTGCACAGGTGAGTTTGTTCAGTCTGACCATACGGAGCCGTTAACACACCTGCACAGGTGAGTTTTTCGATTTGCTAACACACCTGCACAGGTGAGTTTATTCAGTCTGACCATACGGAGCTGTTAACACACCTGCACAGGTGAGTTTGTTCAGTCTGATCGTACGGAGCTGTTAACACACCTGCACAGGTGAGTTTGTTCAGTCTGACCATACGGAGCCGTTAACACACCTGCACAGGTGAGTTTGTTCAGTCCGACCGTACGGAGCCGTTAACACACCTGCACAGGTGAGTTTGTTCAGTCCGACCGTACGGAGCTGTTAACACACCTGCACAGGTGAGTTTGTTCGTTCTGCTAACACACCTGCACAGGTGAGTTTGTTCGGTCCGACCGTACGGAGCTGTTAACACACCTGCACAGGTGAGTTTGTTCGTTCTGCTAACACACCTGCACAGGTGAGTTTGTTCGGTCCGACCGTACGGAGCTGTTAACACACCTGCACAGGTGAGTTTGTTCAGTTTGATCGTAAGGAGCTGTTAACACACCTGCACAGGTGAGTTTGTTCGTTCTGCTAACACACCTGCACAGGTGAGTTTGTTCGGTCCGACCATACGGAGCCGTTAACACACCTGCACAGGTGAGTTTGTTCAGTCTGATCGTACGGAGCCGTTAACACACCTGCACAGGTGAGTTTGTTCAGTCTGATCGTACGGAGCTGTTAACACACCTGCACAGGTGAGTTTATGGAAGAAAGGAACTCCCCTGATTTCTTCAGTCTCTTGTTCATTTTTAAAGTCAGGTGTAACTGCAGGTGTTCAAGAAAACAGACGTTCTGCTAATATTTCAATGACTTTAGGTTTATCTGTAGGTTTATTGTAGGTTTATATGGAGGTTTATCTGTAGGTTTGTTTGTAGGTTTATCTGTAGGTTTATCTGTAGGTTTGTTTGTAGGTTTATCTGTAGGATTATCTGTAGGATTATTTGTAGGTTTATATGGAGGTTTATCTGTAGGTTTGTTTGTAGGTTGAAATGGAGGTTTATCTGTAGGTTTGTTTGTAGGTTTATCTGTAGGTCTATCTATAGGTTTGTTTGTAGGTTTATCTGTAGGTTTATATGGAGGTTTATTTGTAGGTGTATCTGTAGGTTTATATGGAGGTTTATCTGTAGGTTTGTTTGTAGGTTTATCTGTAGGTTTATTTGTAGGTTTATCTGTAGGTTTATATGGAGGTTTATCTGTAGGTTTGTTTGTAGGTTTATCTGTAGGTTTGTTTGTAGGTTTATCTGTAGGTTTATTGTAGGTTTATCTGTAGGTTCATCTGTAGGTTTATATGGAGGTTTATCTGTAGGTTTATCTTTAGGTTTATCTGTAGGTTTATTTGTAGGTTTATATGGAGGTTTATCTGTAGGATTATTTGTAGGTTTATATGGAGGTTTATCTGTAGGTTTGTTTGTAGGTTGAAATGGAGGTTTATCTGTAGGTTTGTTTGTAGGTTTATCTGTAGGTTTATCTGTAGGTTTGTTTGTAGGTTTATCTGTAGGTCTATCTATAGGTTTGTTTGTAGGTTTAAGTGTAGGTTTATCTATAGGTTTATATGGAGGTTTATTTGTAGGTGTATCTGTAGGTTTATATGGAGGTTTACCTGTAGGTTTGTTTGTAGGTTTATCTGTAGGTTTATCTGTAGGTTTATCTGTAGGTTTATATGGAGGTTTATCTGTAGGTTTGTTTGTAGGTTTATCTGTAGGTTTATCTGTAGGTTTGTTTGTAGGTTTATCTGTAGGTTTGTTTGTAGGTTTATCTGTAGGTTTATTGTAGGTTTATCTGTAGGTTCATCTGTAGGTTTATATGGAGGTTTATCTGTAGGTTTGTTTGTAAGTTTATCTGTAGGTTTGTTTGTAGGTTTATCTGTAGGTTTATCTGTAGGTTCATATGTAGGTTTGTTTGTAGGTTTATCTGTAGGTTTGTTTATAGGTTTATTTGTAGGTCTATATGGAGGTTTATTTGTAGGGTTAGTGTAGGTTTATCTGTATGTTTATCTGTAGGTTTATTTGTAGGTTTATTGTAGGTTTATTTGTAGGGTTATTGTAGGTTTTGTATGTAGGTTTATTTCTAGGTTTATCTGCAGTTTTATTTTCTAGGTTTATTTGTAGGTTTATCTGTAGGTTTGTTTCTAGTTTTATTGAGGGTTTATTTGTTGGTTTATTGTAGGTTTGTTTTGTAAGTTTATCTGTAGGTTTATTGTAGGTTTGTTTGTAGGTTTATCTGTAGGTTTGTTTGTAGGTTTATCTGTAGGTTTGTTTGTAAGTTTATCTGTAGGTTTGTTTGTAGGTTTATCTGTAGGTTCATCTGTAGGTTTATATGGAGGTTTATCTGTAGGTTTGTTTGTAGGTTTATCTGTAGGTCTATCTATAGGTTTGTTTGTAGGTTTATCTGTAGGTTTATATGGAGGTTTATTTGTAGGTGTATCTGTAGGTTTATATGGAGGTTTACCTGTAGGTTTGTTTGTAGGTTTATCTGTAGGTTTATTTGTAGGTTTATCTGTAGGTTTGTTTGTAGGTTTATCTGTAGGTTTATTGTAGGTTTATCTGTAGGTTCCTATGGAGGTTTATCTGTAGGTTTATCTGTAGGTTCATCTGTAGGTTTATATGGAGTTTTATCTGTAGGTTTATCTGTAGGTTCATCTGTAGGTTTATATGGAGTTTTATCTGTAGGTTTGTTTGTAGGTTTATCTGTAGGTCTATCTATAGGTTTGTTTGTAGGTTTATCTGTAGGTTTATTTGTAGGTTTATCTGTAGGTTTATATGGAGGTTTATTTGTAGGTTTATATGGAGGTTTATCTTTAGGTTTGTTTGTAGGTTTATCTGTAGGTTTGTTTGTAAGTTTATCTGTAGGTTTGTTTGTAGGTTTATCTGTAGGTTTATCTGTAGGTTTGTTTATAGGTTTATTTGTAGGTTTATTGTAGGTTTATCTGTAGGTTTATTGTAGGTTTATCTGTAGGTTAGTTTGTAGGTTTATTTGTAGGTTTAGCTGTAGGTTTATATGGAGGTTTATCTGTAGGTTTGTTTGTAGGTTTATCTGTAGGTTTGTTTGTAGGTTTATCTGTAGGTTTATTGTAGGTTTATCTGTAGGTTAGTTTGTAGGTTTATTTGTAGGTTTAGCTGTAGGTTTATATGGAGGTTTATCTGTAGGTTTGTTTGTAGGTTTATCTGTAGGTTTGTTTGTAGGTTTATCTGTAGGTTTGTTTATAGGTTTATTTGTAGGTTTATCTGTAGGTTTATATGGAGGTTTATCTGTAGGTTTGTTTGTAGGTTTATTTGTAGGTTTATTGTAGGTTTATCTGTAGGTTTGTTTGTAGGTTTATTGTAGGTTTATTTGTAGGGTTATTGTAGGTTTTCTATGTAGGTTTATTTGTAGGTTTATCTGTAGGTTTGTTTTCTAGGTTTATTCGTAGGTTTATCTGTAGGTTTGTTTGTAGTTTTATTGAGGGTTCATTTGTTGTTTTATTGTAGGTTTATTTGTAGGGTTATTGTAGGTTTGTTTTGTAGGTTTATTTGTAGGTTTATCTGTAGGTTTGTTTGTGGGTTTATTTGTAGGTTTATCTGTAAGTTTGTTTGTAGGTTTATTTGTAGGTTTATCCATAGGTTTATTGTAGGTTAGTTTGTAGGTTTGTTTGTAGGTGTATTTGTAAGTTTGTTTGTAGGTTTATTGTAGGTTAATTTGTAGGTTTGTTTGTAGGTGTATTTATTAGTTTGTTTGTAGGTTAATTTGTAGGTTTGTTTGTAGGTTTATTGTAGGTTTGTTTTGTAGGTTTATTTGTAGGTTTATCCGTAGGTTTATTGTAGGTTAGTTTGTAGGTTTGTTTGTAGGTGTATTTGTAAGTTTGTTTGTAGGTTTATTGTAGGTTAATTTGTAGGTTTTATTGTAGGTTTATTGTAGGTTTATTTCATGGGCCCACAGTAACGGTGCAGTTGCGCTCCATGTCCGTTAATCGTTTTGTTGCCCTGATGTTGCAGAGGAGTCGTGGAGACGGAGGATCACAGAGCTGCTCCGTCCGTCGTCAGAGAAGAAGCCCTTCAGTTGCTCGTTTGTCACTTCCTCTGTAGTTTGAATCGTCTCCAGGACCGTGGACGTCTCCTTTCTCTCGCTCCTGCCAGAAACAAAAAGTCGACTCCGACCCAAAAAATCCCATCTGGCCTGATCACGAGTTAACTCTGCAGACTCCTACATGCAGGAGGGAGCAGCCTTTAAAGAAAACCAACATTCAGTCTGATTATCAGAGATTTTATTATTTAGGACTTTTTTATTAAACAAACAGCCCCACAGATCAGTTTATAGTTCATTACAGGAAAATGAATTATTGTCTGATTTTTAATCAATGAATAAAATGAATGAAAAACTTTGATATCAGAGACCTGATAAAGAAAATACTGAAATAAAAAAAAGATAAAAGTAAAAAGCAGCTGCAGTGTGAATTAAAGTCAAACTGACCATATAGTGAGAGCACAGGGCTCATGATGAGTTAATGATTAAAGCAGTTCATTCGTTTTTAGTGATTTTTTAAAAATAATTATATTCCTTTTTTAGTGATCTGGTAAATCTTGAAGTGCTCCGTCTTACTTGCTATTATTTTATTTGTTCTATTTATTATAAAAGGGTGTTTTTTATTGATCTTGTTTTCTGTATCTGGGTATTTTATGAATCTTTTTATGGACCCGATTTCGTTTATTTAATCTTTATAAATCACTTTGTGACCCTGTTGGATCAGTGCTTTATGATTAAAGTAATTATTAAATTAAAGGTTAATTCCAAAAGTTTATGGAAGACAACAGACATACCCAGCCTCCATCCGTCTTCTCTGCCTCTATCACCCATTCAGCTGTACTTCAGCCATTCAACCAATCACATGCCAGCAACTCACAGCACTAAGGCTTCCAGTAGATCACCTTTGGGATGTAGAGATTCTCCTCGTGGAGACATGGACCAGTGTCTCTGAGGGAGGTCCAAACTGGACGAGAGGTGTACCTAATAAAGTGGCCAGTGATCATACATTGGGTCAAATTAGTGATGTAATAACCCACCCTGGCTCCCCTTAAACATGTTATTATATGCCCTTTTTGCCCTTTTTTGGTGTGCCTGTATATTATTATCATTCTTATTTATTTTTAACAATGCCCTCTAACAACAATATCCTTTAGACACTTTTCAAGGAAATAGTTTTAAACCATTGATTTGTGGTTGTGCCAAGGTTTATTCATTTTGTCCTGAATTACAACTTTATAATTGATGGGTTTTTATTTCTGTTTTTCATTACACAAATATATCCTATGTATGTTAACTCACTGTTAGAAAACCTGCTTAACCTATGTGGTCATAAATCAACTCGTAACCTTGTTTAAGTGCAACATAAATTTAGTTATAACTGTAGCTGCTACTGTAAGATTCGACGATGGAATAAAAATAAAAATAAGAGTTAATATGAGTTTGGTAATAAGTTGTACTGATGTGAACATTTTTTCTTAGCTGGAGATTAAATATACATTGAATATATAAATAAACATGTTCTCTCAGTAATCTGATTGTTAATAACAGGTTTTCTTTGCTGTTAATAAAATATAAATTAAATATTTTTATAAATAAACATGTTCTCTCAGTAATCTGATTGTTAACAGGTTTTCTTTGCTGTTAATAAAATATAAATTAAATATTTTTATAAATAAACATGTTCTCTCAGTAATCTGATTGTTAATAACTGGTTTTCTTTGCTGTTAATAAAATATAAATTAATATAACTGTAAATAAACAGGTTCCTCTGCCTGTTATCTGACACCTGTTGTGATTGGCCGCCCACTTGTTGTTTACGTTGTGACGTAGCCCCGCCCCCTGCGCCCGTCCGCGTGCTCCAGAGCTCAGTCTGAGGAGAGGAGGCTCGCGACCACCCGCTCACGGACCCGTACTCTCGGTTAACGGTTAACGTTAACGGTAAACGGCTCGGACCGGCGCACAGGTGGACTGACCGGAGCGGAGAGGAAGCTTGTGGAGCGCGCGCGGCACGGTGAGTCGGGGACGGCGGCAGTTTGGGTAGTTTGGGTAGTTAGTGATGGTTACTGAGCCGTTAGCCTGCTAACTCGGTGTGAGGGGTTAACGGTAACGAGGCGGTTGACGAGCTAACCCGGTAACCACGGGGCTCCTCGTCCTCGATGGCGGGATCTACGCGGTAACAGGTGTGTGAGCGCGTGCGCCCCTGTCACCGCCGTCCTCCATAGAAACGGTTGCTAGGCACGAGCCGTCCGTCGGGGGCTAACGTTAGCATCCGGCTGTTAATGAGCTGTGTGTGACGTCAGCTCATTAACGGCTGAATTGATCAGCTTGACAGGGCGAAAGGACCCGGATGTTGATGATACCTCCACAGGTGTCCGTAGAGCTGAGCAGCAGGGCCGTAAAGAAAACGTCATGAAGGTGTTTGTAGAGGTAGAAAGAGCTCACCTGAAGTTTAATTACTTCACTGTAAAGGTATAAATCCTGATTATCCTCCTGTTAATGAGTTTAAGTAAAATGTAATGAACTCTGGCTATAACTAAGAGGTTTAATAGTTTAAATAAAGTAAATAATGAACTATGGCTATAACTAAGAGGTTTAATAGTTTAAATAAAGTAAATAATGAACTATGACTATTATTTAGTGGTTTTATAGTTTAAATAAAGTAAATAATGAACTATGAGTATATGAGTATTATTCAGTGGTATAGACCCCCCCCCCCCCCCCCCCCGATTGGTTCAGAGCCACAGAGCCTCAGGAAGCTCCACATCCATCCAAACACACTGTTATCCAACCTGTGCGCCCACGCTCAGGCTCACACCGATAACCCAGTGGCCTCCTGCCAAACACAGATCACTGCTGTTTCCATCAGAGCGTCCCGCTGGAGAGCCGCTCTGACAGATGGAAAGACTGGAGGCTGACCTGAGGGACCTGCAGGACTACATTTTAAATACACATTTACAATACTCATTTACAATACGTATTTAAAATATGCATTTAAAATAAAAATTTAAAATACACATCTAAACACATATATAAAATAAGCATCTAAACACACATTTAAAATATGCATTTGATTTAAGAAATTCAAATAAACATTTAAATACACTTTTAAATACACATTTAAAGTGCTCATTGAAACTGTTCATTTAAAATACACTTCTGAAAGTCACATTTAAAATACACATTTTAAATACACATTTAAATATACATTTAAATTACACTTCTAAATGACACATTTAAAGTAATGTATTCTGTCATTTTAAAACTTTATTTAATAATAAAACCAAAACAAATGTTAAGGATCAAAGCGGCATAAAAACGCCAAAAATATTCTTTAAAATAAAGAATTTATTTTAAACAATACTAAAATAGTCTTTAAAGTAGATAAAATGATCTTTAAATAATAATAAAATATACTTTAAATAATAATAAAATGTGCTCTTGGCTGCACACACCATCTGACAGCTGCCATCAGGGCTCGACAGTGCGAGGAGGTTCTCGCATTTGCTACTAAAAATATTACAGGCGCGTTGTGATTTGCATTTGGTAGCACCCGCGCGACTACGAAAAATGACCGTCCAAAACATGTTTTATCTTGTGTTGAATACGTTGGAAGTTGTGGCCGGTGGTATTCCTGAACGCAGCCTCAGCTGGAAACATGTTCAGCTTTGAAACGTTTGTTTTATTGACCTAACTGTGCCGCTAGCTAGCCTTCGGTACACCCGACATGCCTGCACCGCCCTGAGTGGGGGACACATCCGTGCCACAACACACAGCGCTGTCCCTCGCGAGCCCCGTTTTACACACGAGGATGCATTCTCCACCGTCTGATGTAGCCACGATGTGGACTACTGGCCTAATATTTTCCACTTAAAGTGTGGCTGTCACCGTTGTTGTCTGTCAGTAATGTCTTTTCGCGGTGCAGCCGATGTGAACATTTGATCTAAATCATCCTGAATCGCTCGCCGTCTTTGGGCACGCGCTCTTCTGTGTGCCGGTAAGCGTAAGACGCAGACAGACATGCTTCGTTGGGACAGTGAGGGATCATCGGTCACTTTGTGTGGTTTTATGATTCAAATGGTGTCTGGAGAGCTCATGCGCTGTTTAATGTGAACACAGACAAGAGTGAAGAGTCAGCCTTTGGATGAATCAAAACTGAACGTTCTTCATCAGTCCAGCTCTCAGCTGCAGTTTCACTCACTGTCTTCTAAATTATAAACTCATCCTGAAGTCTCCTCCATCACATATTGTCCATGATATAAAAACAATTTTTGAAGGATCAAGCGCCAAATACAATGTACTAGTGCAGCGCGATTCTCAACCTGTGGGTGGAGGCCCATAAGTGGCTCTTAGAGCTGTTTTCAGTGGACGGTGCATAAATCAGGTGAAAATGTGCCAAACATGTCTTCAGTGTATGAAACAGAAGAGAGGATAATTCTGTCTAGATGTGGACTGGAGATCAAACTTCACTACGGTCCTGATTATTATTTTTAATGTCTAGTTAACTGCATATACATTCATCCCTGTTGAAAAAGGAGCGGTTCGTAATTGACCAGTTGGTGTTCGTATGTTAAGCCAGGTTTATAGCGGGGGGGATTGTGGAGAACTTTTATGTCCCCACCAATGTCAAAATCAAACCTTGACTTCATGGCGCATAAGAAAACAGCTGTAAAGTCTGGAAAGACCGCAGATCTTTGTATTAAAGAAAAACACACTACTTGGTAACTTTTCATCGTGCTACTAAAAATATTTTTGTGCTACTAGATTTTTCAACTTGGTAGCACCCGTGCTACTTGGGAAAATGCTAAGCGTCAAGCCCTGGCTGCCATGCTTATGTTGATGTTGCCAACAGCGAGCGCTGTCATTGGTCAGATGGTCCGTCCTATGTCATGCACACCTGGTTTGGAGGATCCATCAGACTTAAACTCATGAAGTCAAAGAAACTCTTACACTCTCTCCTTTAATTGTCCATCTTTAGGACGTTTCTTCAGCTTGTTTGACCTTTGAGCGACCCCATGATGGAGGAGCTTCATGACGTTCAGCTGACGGAGATTAAACCCCTCCTAACAGGACAGGTAAGTGGGCGGGGCTTAGCTCTTTACCAGGTTTACTACAACATGATTAAAAACTTCACAGACACTCAGATGGCTGCCAAACAAGCACTGAAGAGTAAGATACAGGTTCATGTGATGGCACTTAGCTTTAATTCATATATATAAAGATATTTATTTATTTATTTATATTATAATTTTTATTCTGTGTGGATGACGGTGATGTTCGTCTTTGTTTCTACAGAACGGGAGGAACCTGCAGGACTTCGACTGTCAGGTGAGTTCACAGCACTGAAGGAGCTTCAGGGTTTTAAATATCTGAGTTTGAGGTGCTTTGGCAGAAACAGCCTGTAGGGGGCGACATACTGACCTCCAGGGGTCAGCTGAAGAGCAGCACTTACCGCTAACGCTCTAAACACATGCTTATTATCTGTACTCCTGGGTGGGGTGCCACAGTGGTGCAGCAGGTAGTGCACAAGCCTCACAGCAAGAGGGCTGCTGGTTCGAACGCCGTGTGGGTCAGGGCCTGTCTGTGTGGAGTTTGCATGTTCTCCCCGTGCATGTGTGGGTTCTCTCTCTGAATTGTCTTAGTTTTGAATGTTAGCATGAATGGTTGTCGGTCTCTCTATGTGGCCCTGTGATTGGCTGGTGCCTGGTTCAGAGAGTGCCCCCCCTCTCGCCCAGTGTAACCTTGTCTAAACCCTAAAATCTAAATGTCCTACGTTACTGAAAGAGCCTGAAGTATCCACAAGCAGCCCTGAAGACAAAGGCACATGGAGGGTGACAGCACATGTGGAGCTCTGTGCAGCTGATAACATGTAGGATTTGTCCATTGACCTCCACATTCAGGCTTCTGCTGCCACGGTCCATCGCTCAGCCTCTGGACTCTGCCGTCACTGCAGCTGTTTTAAGCTGCGTTCACACCACAAGCGACTCTGCGGTCAAAATCACCTTGTCCACTGACGTATCGTCTCGCGTCCATAGATACTTCATTTTGGTCACCGTTGCCGTCGGCCGTCACTCGGTGACGTCACGTTCGCTCGAGTTTCACCGCGATCATATCATATATCATATAATAGGATGTATAAGCGGACATTATTCCAGCTGTATCCTTTTCATTCACTTATCAACCACAAAACACTGCAGCTGATGATGCAGCAGCATCCTCTGTGAGTTTACCGCGGTCCGTCAAGGAGGAACTAATGTCCTCACTGACTAATGTTTCCACACGGACATAAATAGTTCCTCTGTAGTCTGGATGAATAACTGTCTGTCACACACACACACACACACACACACACACACACACACACACACACACACACACACACCGCTGATTGGCTGTTGCCACAGAGCCACACACGACATTGCCTGAAAAGATCAACTTTTTTTTACTTTGATGAGTGAAGTGGTGGACTTGTACGCAGCAAATGCATCGTGGGAGGGTTAGCCCCGCCCCATCGCGGCTGTACATGGAGAGTGATCGCCGAGGTAGTACAAGTAGCGTCCGGTGTGTGAGCACCTTTACTCTGCTGTTCTTCATAGTTTCTCTGAGGACTGTCAGCCGAACTTTCCTCTGTGCAGATGTTTGCCACTCGGCCCGTCACAAATACACATTTTTGCTGGATGATAATTGTCCTACAAATTATTGTCGATAAACTAGATTATTGTCAACATTATTTTAGGGCCATGTTTTATTGTAATGGTAATATATGGTATAACAACGTGTGTACGCCATATCAAAAGCAATAAACGTTAATTTAACATTGTAATTGGAATGCCAAGAGCTTTTAAATCAAATAAATTCAACAAACAGCATAATAAATTCAATGAAGCTTAGACTTCAGGAGCTGCTGATGGTGATGTGTGTTCTCCCAGGAAATTCATACTGTCTGTCAAACGTTTGTAACGTGACCTGAAATGCTGGCTGTCAACTGTTTTAAAGGGCTGCATTTCTTTTGCAAAGTAGCGAACGACACTGTCTGTGAGCACCATTTTGCTGTTTCATTTATATTTAGTTTGCCAACCAAACGCCTCAGTAAGCTCTAGGAGTGGGAGAAAAAATCGATACACCTAAGTATCGCGATTTTTTGTCTGCCGATTTTAAAATCGATATTTTTATTCAAAAATCGATATCCCCCCCCTACACACACGCACACTCACACTCTATAGGCGCTAAAGTCGCCAAACTGAGGCAAGTGACATTGCTGGATAAAACAGGCCATAGTCTCTTTAGCCTGTTAAAATAGTGCTGAGTAGATTTACTACTTTTCACCAGCAGATAGTGGACAGGTGACAGGTTTCTATTCAAAGTTTTGGCGTATATTTATTTTAAAACACACACACCGGACCGAGGGACGCGAGTGTGGCTGCAGAGGCTGTGGAGCGGAGCAGAGAGAGAGACACAGAGTGATAGAGAGTACTCACGATGCCGAGAGTACTTTGTCAAGTACTGTCTGACTCTGAATCTGAGGAATATTTACTCTCTGATGATGACGGTCAGTCGTCCAGTGAGGAAGAAACTGGCAGCGAGTGCGCGCAGCGGGAGCGGCTCCGCGCGCCATTACAGTCCCGGAGCAGTACGTACCGAGAGCTTTTCCTCTGCATGGCCGGCGACTACCGAAGAGGGTACATAGTCTGGGATGCAGGGAAGCTCAAAACACCGCGAAAAGTGACGGTGTTAGCGGAGAATGAGACCGCAGAGCTCTGGTCAAACGAGGGAGAAGCCGGGGGTAAACAGTGCAGGCAGCAGAGGCCTTCATGCTCGGCCCGTAAATTACAGTGATGACGATGGCTGGGAAAACTAACCACTTTGAAACTATAGCCTTTATAAATCTTGATAGCAAAACTGAATATTTCTTGAAAAAACTCTGTTGCCTGAAGGGATAATAAGCCACTTTTTATATGCAATCCAGGCTTTGGAAGAGAGGGAGCATAAACAGCTGGTTAAAATATATTGCTGAATAAATCCTAAAAACAGACTCACATGTGATGTGTATTTTTCCTGATATAGTCTGTAGGCATCATCATTTTTCATCTTTTTCACTGGTTTTAAAAAAGCTAACTAAAGATTGCAAAAATCGGCAATATCGTAGAATCGCAATTTAAATCGTATCGGCACCTAAAAAAATCGCAATAAATCGTATCGGGAGAAAAGTGAATCGTCCCAGCCCTAGTAAGCTCTGACTGTCAGGACGAAGGCTCCGCTGCACCTCCAGCAGTTTTTGTCACCAGCTGGGAAATCTGGACAGGGTGGATGTGTTTGAGGTGCAAAAGTTGGTTGTATTCTTCTTCTTTTTTGTCACTAATACTTTTTCAATACGACATATCAGCTCATCGGTGTTCATGAGCTCACACCTTGTTCATTCTGTTAAAAACTATGATATTTCCACACTGGGGCTGTGGCATTCAGCTCAAATCATCACTTTTGTGCCTTCATTCATTGCGTTTGCTCCCTTGTTACTTCTCACAATGCTTAGTTACAGCACTCAAAGACTGAATGACTGACAGGAGGGCTCACTCCGTTCATTCTGCTATAGAACCAGCGGGACCAGGTGTTGAGACGGATGCACAGAGTGAACCCTCTTGTCATCCAGCCTGTTTAATAGAGAGAGGGGAGGAAAACAAACACGTCAATACATCGAGGCCAGCAAAATGTCTTGTGTTTTTTTTAATTTATGGTGTGATTAGTTGACTATTGATTCCTGTGACAGACCTATTTGCCATCATCAGCATCGGCCTCACACCCTGATGCCTGTCAGACAGCATGGAGGGAGAACGTAGATGTTTGAAGAGAGAAAAAGGAAAACCTGAAACTAAATGAGAGGTGATGTGGGCTGATTAAAGTGCTGGCCTAGTCGGACAAAAACAAAAACGCTGAAGCCCAAACAGTCCACTGAGCAGAGCTGATGTTATGGATTATTTCAGCCCTGAAATGGGGCCGTCACACGGGCACGTGTCACCCTGCCCCATACAGAGCCACTCTGAGCGTGCTCAGTCTGTCTCTGTTGACCTGATAATCACAGAGTCTGGATCAGCTCCACAGACAGGTATTGATCTCAGCTGTAATGAAGCTGACGTCACACCTCTGATCAGGGTTATTTTAGGGCGGGACGTCCCGCAGCTGCTGTATGGACACGTCTGATGGAGGTCAGGACAAGTCTTTAATACCTGCTATTTTCAGGTATGAGAGCCAGTAAATAAAATGACATCATCAACAAGTCAAAATACCTTTAATTTACTAAAATTAAATATCCAGCTTTATCCATTAGAGTTTATATTAATAGTTTCAAGCCCCAAAACAAACAGTCAAGCCCAATTTAATGAGCTAAACTTAAAATTTAAGCTAATAAAAGTCTTTTTTTTCCTACCAACACGTCCCACTGAGTGTATGTTTATCTGAGGAAAGCTCCCTGGTCATGTGGCAGTAACAAAAGTCTTTATCATTCATTGATATTAAAGTTTATCTGTCTGATCATTTTTTCCAGTGAATCTCATACTGTCCTGTTAAAGATGAAATAAAAACAGTTTTAAAGACATTAGTCTGTGTATTCAGCTGTGAGTGTGAAGGTTACTCATAAAGGCCGAGTCTGGACCTCTGCTCCACACTTCGGAGTGAACATCATAAAGCTCAGACCCATCCCGACCTCACTGTACTCCAGTGGCCTCCACAGTCACCAGGTCTCCCTCCAATAGAGCAGCTTCAGGATGTGGTGGAGCAGGAGATTCTCTGTATGATGCTTTAATGGAGAACTGGACCAACATCTCTGACCCAGAGGCATCAGGTGTACCTAATAAAGTGTCCCCCTCAGAGCCAAAGCCTCTGACTGCTCTCATCAGTGTTCAGTGAGGCTGCTGTGGGGGGGAGGGGGGAGGAGCCTCTGCTGTGGAGGGAGGAGCCTCTGCTGTGGCCAATCCCTGTGCAGATTAGAGCTCTAATCCTGTGACTCTGCAGTACTCACCTGGCAGCAGACTGACCAGGCAAAGCCGCTGACCTCCTCCTCCTCCAGCTCTGCTCTGAGGCTTCACCTGTCTGCAGACTCCGGCTCCATGGACCTGAACCAGATCTCCTGCTCACTGGGGGTCTGGGTGGTGAGTCCTACTCTGAGACAGATTTATCCACTGAGCCAGTTCCTGCTCCAGCTCATCCTCAGACACCAGATTTACCGCTAAACCACCGGCACTGCGGGTGTGACCTGCTGAGCTCATGGCAGTGAACAAATGTAGACCAGGTCACTTCAGTCTGTAGACCAGATCACTCCAGTCTGTAGACCAGATCACTTCAGTCTGTAGACCAGATCACTTCAGTCTGTAGACCAGATCACTTCAGTTTGTTGGCCAGTTCTTTTCAGTCTGTTGACCAGATCACTTCAGTCTGTAGACCAGATCACTTCAGTCTGTAGACCAGATCACTTCAGTCTGTAGACCAGATCACTTCAGTTTGTTGGCCAGTTCTTTTCAGTCTGTAGACCGGATCACTTCAGTCTGTAGACCAGATCACTTCAGTAACTAATTAGATTCATCTTGTCTTCTTAGAACATAAGTGTTTTCGTGTTCTTTTGTTAAGACAAAAAGGTATGGTTTACCTTGACATGTTTCGACGTAACTCTGCCGTCTTCTTCAGAAGCTGTACTCCTGACAGCTGTGACGTGTCTTTTTATCAGCTGTTTCCGGTAGTAGCCAGCGGGACAGATCACGTGATCGATCTGTCCCGCTGGCTACTAAACACTGATAAAAAATAGCTGTCAGAGTACAGTCTGAAACAGACCAGATTACTTCAACATGTCAAGGGTCTGTAGACCGGATCACTTCAGTTTGTAGACCAACTCACTTCGTCCTGTACCTGTGTTCACTGCACAGCCTGCCATGCAGTCCTCCCACACTCCTCTGAACAGCAGCTCGGCTGCTCTGAGCTAAAATTAGGACGCCGTGGTTCATGTTAGCAACCGTCTCTACTCATCCTGAAGTATCTGCTCCACACATGAAGCCTGTTCACTGTTTCTACATTTACCTCAAACATTCAAACCAGAATCAGACCTAGACTGGACCACAGCGACCCAGACTGGACCACAGCGACCAAGACCGGACCACAGCGAGAACCCGACATGCATGTAGAGTTTCTGTTCAGAGAGTCCTTAGCTGGAGGGATGGACTTACTCAACTGATCTGGATCAAGAACGAAGGATTTCAGCTGAAAAAAGCCTGGTAGCTTTATAATAATAATAATAATAATAAAGCCTGGTAGCTTTAAACATCAGGCAGCTCTGATAACAGCCTGATTCTCTCATATGAGAACAAACCAGCTCCATGAGAATATCTTAGACTCAGTTTACAACCAGTTTCCTGTTAATTTCTTTATTTCTGTTCGGCCTGGGCGATTATTTTATTTATTTATTAATCCCTTTATTCAAATTTGGGTTGTGGAAGATGTAGAGTTTTAGATCTCTATATTTCTGCCCTGGGCCTCACAGGTTAACACTGTCTCCTGAGTCCTGGAGAAACTTTCACAGCTTTATCAATGCAGGGCGGGACAGTTTGCATAGGCACGGTCAGAGCTTTGTGGTTTTTAGATGGAATAAATATTGGTAAGAGTTTGATGTTAATGTTTGTGAAATAATAAGGTATTTAAAAGTATCTGCCTACACTTTTTTATCGGATTATTTCAGACTGCTTAACGTGACAAATGTTCCTGGGAAGACGAAGTACAAAGCTGATCAAGATCAATCCAGAGTGAGACCGTGAGTCCTCGTTTATGCTCACGAGGTTTAGGATGAAGTATTGATCCTTCCCTCCATTTCCAAAAATGAGCTTTAATGACCGAAGCCTAAGGCGTCAAATCATCACTCTACATCCACCAGAGGAGTCCAGCTTGCATTTGGGATGTGCAGTGTCCCGGGGCTCTTCCCAAAAACAATATGGCGTAGTCAGACAGGTACGTTTCAGGGTTTTTATTGCACCAATCTCCAAACAGTGGAAAAAATATCTGCAAGTGACCGAGCAAAAAACTTTTTACAAAACCTATTTACAAAAATGATTAATGGCGTTCTGGTTTCTGCTGGGCTCTTCGCCAACCCCAACTCCAGTTCAAGAAAAAAGAAAAACAACAGCAGCACAGCCAGTATTTAAACAGTCAATCTGCTTCACTCAATCTCATCTGTATCGCCAACTCTCCCACCCGGCATGTCCAAAATGGCTGCCTTTTATCTAGTAAGCCCCTCCTAGTAGGCGTGCCACAAAAAGAATTAAACACAACATAAGCAATAACATTTTATCAACACATTCCAAAATTATATATGGCCAATGGAAATATTGTGAAATATTCCCAAACCATTTCCCCCCAATTTATATGCTGTTTCCCAGTCTGCTTTACTGGAAATAAAATGATAATTGGGGTAAAATAAATGTGGGGACCATTTTCCCGCCAAGTGCCCTTTAAAACAGAGGACGTAGGTGCGCCCCTGTTTGGCCGACACTATGTCCGACAGCGGGCAGCGGGGAGGACAACTTGGTGTCTCTGGTGAGTGTCGTGTAATGTATGAACGTGTGTGTGTGTAGAACGACGAGTGTGCACCCTCGTGTGAACTACGATAACTGTGAGTTGTGAATTATTGTGACGATGACCGCTGCAGTGAATCAGACTAGGAAGGGAATGTTTGGTGTGTGTTGTGAAAGTGTGTAGCATGTAGCGTGTGTGCGTAGCCCATAGTGTGTGTGTGTGCTCTCAGTGACGGGGCCGCTCCGTCACATGCAGTATTTGTCATTTCCTCTCATGTGTAGTTTTTCTTTGAGAGTTAAAACTTGAAAATCAAATTTTGCGAGAAAAAGAAAAAGTTCTTTTTGGCCACATGGGCCTGCTGGTGGTGTCAGACTGACATGTCCTGACTCCACTGAGATGTTTTATATTTATCTAAACCAGGCTGAGTTTGATGTCCTCCTTGATGGAGACACCTCAGGTGTTCATGTGAGCTGACATCTGTGCTCTCCTCTGATTGGTCAGAGAGCTGCTTCACCCCTGGGATGGCGGTCTGGATCCTGCTGTAGGTCCCAGACTCACCTGTCCTCAGCTACAGTTTTCTGTCTCTGTAACCAAACTCTTCTCCTTACTGTGACCCAGACTGAGAGCCAGCTCCTCTGCTGAGGAGGAAGCACGGAGTAGAAACACCGGGGTCTGCTTCAGTCTGACGGTCTGCTTCAGTCTGACAGTCTGCTTCAGTCTGACAGTCTGCTTCAGTCTGACGGTCTGCTTCAGTCTGACAGTCTGCTTCAGTCTGACGGTCTGCTTCAGTCTGACAGTCTGCTTCAGTCTGACAGTCTGCTTCAGTCTGACGGTCTGCTTCAGTCTGACAGTCTGCTTCAGTCTGACGGTCTGCTTCAGTCTGCTTCAATCTGACAGTCTGCTTCAGTCTGACGGTCTGCTTCAGTCTGATGGTCTGCTTCAGTCTGATGGTCTGCTTCAGTCTGCTTCAATCTGACGGTCTGCTTCAGTCTGATGGTCTGCTTCAGTCTGCTTCAGTCTGACGGTCTGCTTCAGTCTGCTTCAATCTGACGGTCTGCTTCAGTCTGCTTCAGTCTGACGGTCTGCTTCAGTCTGCTTCAGTCTGACGGGCTGCTTCAATCTGACGGTCTGCTTCAGTCTGCGTCAGTCTGATGGTCTGCTTCAGTCTGACGGTCTGCTTCAGTCTGCTTCAGTCTGACGGTCTGCTTCAGTCTGCTTCAGTCTGACGGTCTGCTTCAGTCTGACAGTCTGCTTCAGTCTGCGTCAGTCTGATGGTCTGCTTCAGTCTGACGGTCTGCTTCAATCTGACGGTCTGCTTCAGTCTGCTTCAGTCTGATGGTCTGCTTCAGTCTTCCTCAGTCTGACGGTCTGCTTCAGTCTGCTTCAGTCTGACGGTCTTCTTCAGTCTGACAGTCTGCTTCAGTCTGCTTCAATCTGACGGTCTGCTTCAGTCTGATGGTCTGCTTCAGTCTGCTTCAGTCTGACGGTCTGCTTCAGTCTGCGTCAGTCTGATGGTCTGCTTCAGTCTGACGGTCTGCTTCAATCTGACGGTCTGCTTCAGTCTGATGGTCTGCTTCAGTCTGCTTCAGTCTGACGGTCTGCTTCAGTCTGACAGTCTGCTTCAATCTGACGGTCTGCTTCAGTTTGATGGTCTGCTTCAGTCTGACGGTCTGCTTCAGTCTGATGGTCTGCTTCAATCTGACGGTCTGCTTCAGTCTGCTTCAATCTGACGGTCTGCTTCAGTCTGACGGTCTGCTTCAATCTGACGGTCTGCTTCAGTCTGCTTCAATCTGACGGTCTGCTTCAGTCTGACGGTCTGCTTCAGTCTGCTTCAATCTGACGGTCTGCTTCAGTCTGACGGTCTGCTTCAGTCTGCTTCAGTCTTGAGGGTCTGCAGAGAGGATGGTGATGTGCTCGTTGGCTCCCCCTGCAGGCAGGTTGATGTTTGTGTTTGTTTCGTTGTTCAGGAGCACGACGTGGAGACGGCCCACGGTGTGCTGCACGTCACCATGAGGGGGCTCGCTAAGGGCAACAGACCCACTATCCTCACTTACCATGACATCGGACTGAACCGTGAGTACACAAACACGAGCCCTCAGAGACGGAGTGCTGATGCAGAAGTTTCAGGAGACCAGCCTTAGAGAGGAAACAGACTGATGGACGGAGAGGTGAAGACAGGAGGTCTGCAGATGGCTTAGTCCACAAGTCAAATCATGAGAATGATGTTTCCCTTAACACAAACACTTTTGTCCTCTTCAAACTTAACTGATAAGACAGTGTTACATTGATTTAATTGTTAAAGATGCTGTGAGGAGTTTCTAAGTAATTACAAAAAAGTCTCCCTTTTAGATATATGCCTGATGGAAACACACACTTTAAGATGAGTTTTATAGCATCAAAATAGCTTAGCTATAAATGCTATTCCTTAGCTTCATGGTCGGGTCGGACAGGACTGGACTGGCCTGGATACTCAACTTCAGGAACAAGACAATTAAAACTAGAGCAAATTTATATTATTCAGACACGTCTTAGAGCACCGGGCTGTAAGTAGCCATATATAGCCGGCTACAAAACTATGATTGTAAGTTTTCTAAAAATTGCTTGTTGTCACACATCAAAAACTACCGCTACGTAACTAGAAAGAGATACATTACCTCGTGGCTTTGCATCCTGTAAGTTGTTGAAAAAGAAGTTGTAAAGCAATGCAGAGTTCTGAGGAAGGTCTGAGCTGCATTCATTAGCATCACAACAAACACACGCTTTGGCTTGGGTCACGTCTTTACCACAGTCGCCGCGCGTGCTCATGGGTAGCAGAGTCTTTATGTCGCTGGAAATAGATTCTCCTCATAGCACCTTTAATGTTTGTGTTTTAAGGATTATCGGTGCTTAAATTATTTATAAAATGACCAGATAAAGATACTGACGCTTGTGTTTATGAGTGTTTCTCTGATGGTTGTCCTTTAGGCCACACTGATGTCACAGTTTTTATTTCAGATCATTATGTGTGAAGATGTTTTTATGTCCTACAGAACATGTAAACATGCTTACTGATGAAACAATCAGACTGTCCCACCTTAACACGGAAACATGGTGATTCTTAATGTCTAGCAGCATGAACACTTTGCTCTTAAGTTGTTTGGTTAAAAGTAATCAAAAGTTTTTGGTGTTTGGTTCTTCTTTGTTCCAATAGAAAGACTAAAGTTCTGGCTAATGTTTTGTGTTTGCAGATAAGTCCTGCTTTAACAGCCTGTTTAACTACGAGGACATGCAGGAGGTGACGCAGCATTTCTCTGTTCTGCACGTCGACGCTCCGGGACAGCAGGAGAACGCTCCGGTGTTCCCCGCAGGGTAACGGCACACTCCAGCTCTGTCCGGTCTTTATCGTGGTCTCATGGGGATGAAGGCTCCTCATCACTTCTGATACAGTCATGGAAAAAATTATTAGACCACCCTTGTTGTCTTCAATTTCTTGTTCATTCTAATATCTGGTACCACTAAACGTATAATACAATGAACACAACAAAAAATGCAGCTGGTCACATAATACTTTATGTCCTATTTGACATTCTTAAGCTTAATTGATTCCCAGGGTATATAAGAGGCCATTTCATGTCACAAGCAGCACTGCACATGCAAAGGCCTAGAGTGGTTTCCTGCTTACATTCAAGCCGTAGCACAACTCAGAAGTTGTCAGCTCTCACATAATGCCTAAAACAAAAGAATTATGTGAAGCCACAAAGGCAGCCATCTTGGCACTGCTGGAAATTGGCATGAGTGAGAGACAGGTAGTGAAAAAACTGAAGATCTCCAAGACAGCCGTTCATTACAACAAAATAAACAAGCTGAACATGGCACTACCAAATTGCTACCTGGCCGTGACAGGAAGCGTCTTTCTAACCCACGAGATGACCGTGCACTCATCCGTTCCTGTGTCAGGAATCGTCGTCAGACCTCCAGGGACCTTAAAAATGAGTGGGCACTGTCGAGAAATGTGACTTGTTCAGCAAGGACAGTTCGAAACCGACTTGTTGAAGCTGGTTTGAAGTCACACAGAGCACGCAAGAAGCCCTTCATCAATGAAAGGCAGAGGAAGGCCGGTTACTCTTTGCTGGAGACCACAAGGATTGGACTGTTGATGATTGGGCTAAGGTTCTCTTCAGTGATGAATCCAATTTTGAATTGATGCCCACTCCAGCCAACTTACTGGTTAGGAGGAAGCCTGGAGAAGCTTACAACCCAGACTGTCTTGCCCCTACAGTAAAACATGGGGGTGGATCAGTCATGATCTGGGGTTGTTTCAGTCTGAGTGGAACAGGGCAAATGCAATTGTGTGAAGGCCGAATGAACCAGGTCATGTACAGGACTACCCTTGAAAACAGTCTTCTTCCATCAGCTGGAAAACTCTTTCCTGCCTCGAATGACTGGATTTTCCAACAAGACAATGCCCCTTGCCACACGGCAAGGTCAGTTAAAACCTGGATGGAGAACCACAACATTCGCACCATGCCTTGGCCTGCTCAATCACCAGATCTTAATCCAATTGAAAACCTATGGAAAATCATCGAACTCAAAAGAACCACAAGCCCAAAAACAAAGAAAATTTGTTTGAATTTGTCCAACAGGAATGGGCTGCTGTGACAGCAGAACAATGTCAGAAGCTGGTGGAGAGCATGCCAAGACGCATGGCTGCAGTCATCAAAAACAATGGTTATGCAATCAAGTATTAACTCTTGTGTGTATCATGTGTTTAAAGCAAACAGAAAAGAAAACATGGAATGCTTAAAAGTAGTGTTTTTGGCGGTACAATGCCATAGCTATTGATGTAAGAATTTAAGTAATTTTGGTTATTATCAAGAAAACCATGGAAAATGAATAGTTCTTAGTTCTTAAATTAAACTCTCATGAGCTATTTTTGTTGTTATCATTATAATTGTCCAAACAAATGTACCTTTAGTTGAGCCAGGCATTAAAATTAACAAGAAATTGAAGAAAACAAGGGTGGTCTAATAATTTTTTCCATGACTGTACGTTAATGAACCTGCCTGTGCCTTTAGGCTCAGCTCATTCTGCCACAGACAAAGGCCGTTTTCTAAACTAGCAGTGCGTACTGACTCGCCCAAAACACAGTCTGCAGTATTCAGGAAAAACCCGGCTGAGGTACTGATTCAGGAAAATTTCAGTCTGCATCAGACCAGTCTGCTTCACCTGCTGTTACCCACAATGCAAAGCGCTTGAATAGAAAATGACAGAGCAGAGCATCAACAACCAGAGCAGCAGAGGATACAAATATAAGAGCCATTACTGGTATCTTTACCTTTTCAACACGCACTACTGTGTGATAAGTTGTATAAAAGGTCTGTTGTTGTTTTTCTGTTAACGGTTCGTAACATGAAGGTGTTCAGTCCGTCCTTTACCTGTGACATTATTACTGTAAACCACAGACAGGTCTGATATTTTACTGTTATGTTACTGTATTTCTCCTCTGTATTTCCTCCACCTCAAATTCTCCTGCTCCTCCTCATTCTTCACACTGCACTGTGATCTGATGTTTATTCCTGATCTGTTTTTCTTTAAGTGACCCTAATACGCCGTCACACAAAAATATACAAAAGAATTCCTCACTAAAATAAAACTATTCTCCACCTCTGACTGATTCATATAAACGCTGCTTCTGTAAACATCTGCACATTAACACCTAAATGTCAACATGTACTCATGTTTGTTTGTTTTGTACATTTAAATAAAGTTTAAAATAAATCAGCTGGAGCCCACTTCAGCATTCCTCAAACTGGAAACCAGCGTAGATCCAAAATAAACAGAACAGTCAGACTACAGTCCAGTGTAGACTGTAGTAGGCAGTGTCTACTACAGACTTTGTTCATGGGCAGTGTCTACGACAGACTTTGCTCATAGGCAGTGTCTACTACAGACTTTGTTCATAGGTAGTGTCCACTACAGACTTTGTTCATAGGCAGTGTGTACTTCAGACTTTGTTCATAGGCAGTGTGTACTACAGACTTTGTTCATAGGCAGTGTCTACTACAGACTTTGTTCATAGGCAGTGTCTACTACAGACTTTGTTCATAGGCAGTGTGTACTTCAGACTTTGTTCATAGGCAGTGTCTACTACAGACTTTGCTCATAGGCAGTGTGTACTTCAGACTTTGTTCATAGGCAGTGTGTACTTCAGACTTTGTTCATAGGCAGTGTGTACTTCAGACTTTGTTCATAGGCAGTGTCTACTACAGACTTTGTTCATAGGCAGTGTCTACGACAGACTTTGTTCATAGGCAGTGTGTACTACAGACTTTGTTCATAGGCAGTGTCTACGACAGACTTTGTTCATAGGCAGTGTGTACTACAGACTTTGCTCATAGGCAGTGTGTACTACAGACTTTGTTCATAGGCAGTGTGTACTTCAGACTTTGTTCATAGGCAGTGTGTACTACAGACTTTGTTCATAGGCAGTGTCTACTACAGACTTTGTTCATAGGCAGTGTCTACTACAGACTTAGTTCATAGGCAGTGTCTACGACAGACTTTGTTCATAGGCAGTGTGTACTTCAGACTTTGTTCATAGGCAGTGTCTACGACAGACTTTGTTCATAGGCAGTGTCTACTACAGACTTTGTTCATAGGCAGTGTGTACTACAGACTTTGTTCATAGGCAGTGTCTACTACAGACTTTGTTCATAGGCAGTGTGTACTACAGACTTTGTTCATAGGCAGTGTCTACTACAGACTTTGTTCATAGGCAGTGTGTACTACAGACTTTGTTCATAGGCAGTGTGTACTTCAGACTTTGTTCATAGGCAGTGTGTACTACAGACTTTGTTCATAGGCAGTGTCTACTACAGACTTTGTTCATAGGCAGTGTCTACTACAGACTTTGTTCATAGGCAGTGTGTACTACAGACTTTGTTCATAGGCAGTGTCTACTACAGACTTTGCTCATAGGCAGTGTCTACTACAGACTTTGTTCATAGGCAGTGTCTACTGATTGATTGATTGATTGATTGATTTTATTTATTATTGTGTCATGCATATACAATATGCCCAGCCCAGCGGGCTTACAAGACACCATTTTTTAGTCAATTCAGAGGTCATTGTAGACATTTACAAAGAAGAAATAATAATCTCATAAAAATAAACTATCCTGACGTTTTTTCCAAGCTCTGGATACAAAGGAGGCCAATTTATAAATATTATAACTAAACAACCATTTCAGTCTTTCATCATCAGTACACCAAAACATATCTGGCCTTTTAACGTACATTTCATTCATCAGAGGAGCTCTCAACTCATCGTAAAAAGGACAATACAAAAGAAAATGTGCTTCGTTCTCGACTTCACTTAATTCACATAATTCACAAAGTCTGTGTTCCTCCTGGATGTTTTTAAATCTGCCAACTTCAAGAGCAAGTGGGAGGATTCCTGTTCTCAACTGAGCAACTAAAGATCTTTGACTTCTTGTTAAATTAGCTGTTACATAAGGTTCATGGCCATAACTTTGTTTAATTTGGATGTATGTTCTTAATTTTGCTTTTAACAAAATTTCATTGAGCCATTTTTGCTCAAACTTGGCAACAAGTTTCTCCCTAATTTTGTTCACACTGTGAACAAGATTGTTTCGGTAGACATACTGTAATTCTGCTTCCTCAAAAATAGAAAGGAGTTCTGTAGCCCAAAGAGAGTTCTGCATTTTACTAAAAATAAAAATCTTCTTATTGATCCTATTTTCTGTCATTTTAATAAATCGATTCCAAAGTCAGATCATTTCACATTTTCTCACTATTGATCCAGGAATCCAACCCATGTCACCCTGAGCAGCTAGAATAGGGGCAAATTTATGGATACCTAAAAAATATCGTATCGCTCTGTTTTGAACAGCATCTGAACTTTTACTTTCTTTGTACCCCCATATACCTGCTGCATAATTTAAAACAGGAGAAACACAAGCTTCAAACAGATGTGTGTAGGTGGCATACCCAAGATCTTTACAGATTTTAAGCTTATTAACAGACCCCAGTGCTCTTCTGGCTGAACCAGACAGAAGTTTTATTCCAGCTTCATAGGTCATAAACTCATCAAGACAGAAACCCAGATACTTATATTCAGGTGTATATTCTAAAACAGAAGTCCCAAGAAGGAAAGTATTCTTACTTCTTGGGGTGCCTTTCTTTCTGAAATGAATTATCTGTGTTTTCTTTTGATTTATTGTCAGTCTCCATCTATGGCACCAGGTATTCAACAAATTCAGTAGGTACTGTAAATCATCTTCTGATTCAGCAAGCAGAGCAATGTCATCTGCGTACAATAGGATACCCAAAGTAATATTACCTAAATGAATCCCTATTTCAGAGTTTTTTATTTCAACAGCCAAGTCATTTATATATAGAGAAAACAAAGTGGGGGACAAAACATCTCCCTGTTTTACACCAGAGGGGGTTTGGAACCAACCAGTTTTAAAATCATTCACTTTAATACAGGCAACAGGGCATCTATAGAGTGACTTCACAGCTTGATAAAATTTGCCCTTCACCCCTGCCTTCAAAAGTTTTAGGGCAAGTAAGTCTCTGTTAACCCAATCAAAGGCCTTTTGAAAATCCACAAAACACACAAAAGTAGATTTGTTTTCAGCAATTCTGGTTCTAACAATTGTTGAAATTGAATGAATGTGGTCAATGCAGGCTCGGTCTCTTCTAAACCCGTTCTGTTCAGCAACTAAGTATTCTACAGTTTCCAAATATCGGGTCAGCCTAACATTCAAAATACTAGAGTATAACTTATACACTGTACTGAGGAGACTAATTCCTCGATAATTGAGGGGTATTCTTAGATCACTTCCCAGTGATTTTGGTATAGGTTTGATTATTGATTTGTACCATACAGAAGGGACAACACTGTATTTAAAACAGAACCCAAACAGAGAGAGAAGGACATTTAGAAGAGATGGTGCCTTTAGTGCCTCATTTGGGATTTCCTCCACACCCACAGATTTTCCAGGCTTGGATTTATTTACTGCAGCTCTCACTTCTTCTAGGGTGATGTCATAATTCAGAAACAAGTTTGGTGGATATTTTGCATCAGTCATATTTCTTTCTAGCTCATCTTTTAAATGGCACGCTTCTTTAAAAAATATATCATCAAATTTAGCTGAAATATGATTTCCTGAATACAATTCAGAAAAATCTTGCTCCCACTTTTGAATTACTAAATCTTTTCTATATTCAATAACACCATTACTCAAAACAGTTTCTACAGGAATCTTTTGTATTCTCCTGGGTCCCAGTTTATTTATTTCTTTCCAAAACTGTTGTGGGTTATTAGTCTGTAAATAATCAAATTTCAGGGACTGCCCTCTCAAAAATTTCCTTTTACAGAGCCGTAACTCTCAATCAAATGCAAATTGTGCTTCTCTATATTTGCACCTCAAAAGCTGTCTACTTGCAGATTTACATCTAAGAAATTTCCTTTCAGCTTTTTGCTTATCATTCCATAACTTTTTAA